>FXXK01000090.1:93083-312849 GCA_900184695.1 Betula pendula | reverse complement strand
CACCTTGTTTAGCAAGTATAATATCACAAATGATTATACAAAAAAAAAAAAAAAAAATCTTTCATCCAAACTTGCTCTAAAAATTAATGGATAGTTGACTTTGCTAATATATGAGCTGCTTTATTGGCTTCTCTTTTTGTATGCATGCATGACCATGTTTGGGAACTGTAAAGCACATTGATGCCAACACTTTCTCTTCATAATCTCTAGCTATTGCTCTCACTCTCATCTTCTTATCGATCTTGTCAATTGCAACATTTCAATTGTTAAAGTACTGATTAAATAATTAATTTTTTTTCTTATTAACTTAAATTTTTGAAATAAATGATAATTTTAACACCTATTAATCTTAATCATCCCAACATGAGGTTCTTTTCATTTCGGCCTCACAGTTTCTTGGTTTTTCTGCTCATTCTTCCTCAAGCTTTGGTCCATTAGATGAGCTCCACTAAATTTTAGTCCATTCATATCCTGCCAAAGTTTTGTAAGGTTTGTCAGGGGGTGCTCTATCGATCACTATCCCCACAATTTCTTAGAAATTAAAATTATGGAATTCAACCAATTTCTTGCCTCTACATTTCCCTGATATCAATCGCCTGTGCATGTAGAAGCCGCCACTCATGCTTATTGACTTAGGTGGTCTGGAATCAAAGAGCGAATTGTCTTCTTATTAGAGATTGGTTGAATCATTATCACAACTAAGAGGCACTTTATAAATGCTCTAAATAAAAATTGTACAAGTTTCAATTACCCTCATTTAAACAATCATATATAGAGCACAACATCTGCTTAATTTGCTAGAGAATAAACATATAATCAATCTTCTATGTTTATGGACGTTATTTCAAGCCAATATTGCATTCTAGGTTTTAAATTAACTACATTACTATTACATAAATGATTTTACAAACACGTAATGTTATAATTGTTAGATTTTGAGAAAATTTAAACTTGAAATTTTGAGAAAATTTAGACGTTTTACAAATTCAAGGTTTGAAATTAATTCTGCTTAGTTTTTATTAACACTCACGCCTATATATAAGAGAATTACAAAAATATAGAATAGGAGATGAACTCGTTCCTCTACTCGAAGACAAACCCTTAATACAAATAAATTATTTAAAGATAACTCCTGTTAAAGTAATACTAACAGTATGATTTAAAGATAAAACAAAGATAATTACTACAATATTGACTCTAAAGTAGATAACAACGTTATATCCCTTATAATTTATTATTATAACAATCACGTTGTTGGAAATTGAGAAAGATGCTTATCAACATTTTAATTGGCTTAACTTTTAGTGCTTATGGGCATGGATGATGGATAATGGATGTCCCTTATATGTCATTGTCTCCTTGAAGATGGAGGCTGCCGTGGTCCAATCGTTATTTCATTGGATAATTTTAGATACTGAAAGCAAAGGATTGATACTGCTAATCATTGTTGCTATACATAATTGTTTGAGATATATCATTGGATAATTTTAGATACTGAAAGCAAAAAAATAGGTCTGAAAATAATATTTATTTCAAGGGCCAATTATTATATGAAGTTGCCACGTGGTGAAAATTTGTTGGTTGATTTATATTTAAGGCTTGTTATGTGGCATGAAACATGATTTCTAATTGGTATTCTAATTTACAGGGATAGAACTAGAAGCGGATGTTTAGTGTTTGCATGCCTTCACAAAAGTGAGGGCATGCGGATTAAAAAAAAAAAAAATTATATACCCTCACAAAAGTAAGGGTATGCGGACGTGCTACACGTCGACAGACGTGTAGCACTACTCAATTTACAGTATGAGTAATGCCATTTTACAATGAGTACCGATATATATATAGAACCAGAAATCCATATAGAATACTTCAAAATAAAAATATGCAAATATTTTTATGGATTTATGAATGGTGCGTTTTTCATGTCAAATACAAAGGTAAATATAAATCATATAAGATATTGGTTTCCTGACAGATTTCTTGTATATACCAAATTAGATATGGAGTAAAATCCTATTGCTAGTAGGGTTTGAACTACTTATTAGGTTTTTAACCACTTATTAAAACACCAAGATGAATCGATATTGGATAAGTTTTGAATTATTTCTATCCCATGTAATTTGGGAATCCAAATTTGTAAGTACTCCATAGGGTATATCCATAATATATAGGGTCCTTTTCGATTTTGAGGTTTCAAAACATGCGATTTAAAAAAATAACGATTTCAAAATGTGCGACTTGAAAACGTAATTTTTAAAAAACACAGTTAAGGGTTTAATAAAATTACAATTTGAATTTTAAAATCGTGCGTTTTTAAAAACATGTTCATTTTTCTACGATTTGAAAACGCAGATTTTTTTTGTTTTCAAACCACATTTTTTTTTTAAAAAAAAAAATACTTTCAAATAATACATTTTTAACAATTTTTGTTCACTTTGACTTACAAAATTGCATAGCCAAACAGACACTATTACGAAGGAAATCCAATAATGGATTACGACTTGAATGCAATAAATGCTGAAAATTTTGAAGTTACTGAAATACTTCAACTATCATCCTCTGCTAAATAAAATCTAAATTTGCAGAAGTAAGCTTTTAAAATCGAAATTGGAAGTAATATAGAAGTCTAAAATCGTTTTAAACTTGGATCGAGGTGCAAATCAAGTATATATATAGGTATCATTAAAATTGGGATAGGGAACTTGACTTCAAAAAGATCCCTAATCTTAAGTGGCTTATCCACATAGGACTTTACGTTTTTTTTTGTATTTTTGTTTTTTTGTTTTTAATTTTTTGTTAGAGTAAAACTAGTAGTATTTCATTCAATAAATCATGCAGAAACATCTTGTTTAGCAAGTATAATATCACAAATGATTATAAAAAAAAAAAATCTTTCATCCAAACTTGCTCTAATATATGAGCTGCTTCATTGACTTCTCTTTTTGTATCCATGCATGACCATGTTTGGAAACTGTTTAAAATTTTTTTTCATCCTCAAACAATTATCTATACCGACTCTAGCAACTTCCTTCCTTATGTAGAGTATTAACTATTTCCGTCAACTAATGGTTCTAATGTGTATGGCTTTGTAAAGCACATTGATGCCAACACTTTCCCTTCATAATCTCTAGCTATTGCTCTCACTCTCATCTTCTTATCGATCTTGTCAATTGCAATATTTCAATTGTTAAAGTACTAATTAAATGATTAAATTTTTTTATTAACTTAAATTTTTGAGATAAATGATAATTTTAACACCCATTAATCTTAATCATCCCAACATGAGGTTCTTTTCATTTCGGCCTCACAGTTTCTTGGTTTTTCTGCTCATTCTTCCTCAAGCTTTGGTCCATTAGATGAGCTCCACTAAATTTTAGTCCATTCATATCCTGCCAAAGTTTTGTAAGGTTTGTCAGGGGGTGTTCTATCGATCACTATCCCCACAATTTCTTAGAAATTAAAATTATGGAATTCAACCAATTTCTTGCCTCTTAACATTTTCCTGATATCCATCGCCTGTGCATGTAGAAGCCGCCCCTCATGCTTATTGACTTAGGTGGTCTGGAATCAAAGAGCGAATTGTCTTCTTCTTTTTTTTTTTTTTTTTTCTAATTGTCTTCTTATTAGATCACATTTATTATTTTATTGCGAAAATCATTATCACAACTAAGAGGCACATTATAAATGCTCTAAATAAAAATTGTACAAGTTTCAATTACCCTCATTTACACAATCATATATAGAGCACAACATCTGCTTTGCTAGAGAATAAACATATAATCAATCTTCTATGTTTATGGACGTTATTTCAAGTCAATATTGCATTTTAGGTTTTAAATTAACCACATTACTGTTACGTGAATGATTTTACAAACACGTAACGTTATAATTGTTAGGTTTTGAGAGAATTTAAATCTCTTATAAACTCAAGATCTGAGATTAATTCTATTTAGTTTTTATTAACACTCACGCCTATATATAAGAGAATTACAAAAATATAGAATAGGAGATGAACTCGTTCCTCTACTCGAAGACAAACCCTTAATACAAATAAATTATTTAGAGATAACTCCAGCTAAAGTAATACTAACAATACGATTTAAAGATAAAACAAAGATAATTACTACAATATTGACTCTAAAGTAGATAACTACGCTATATCCCTTATAATTTATTATTATAACAATCACGTTGTTGGAAATTGAGAAAGATGCTTATCAACATTTTAATTGGCTTAACTTTTAGTGCTCATGGGCATGGATGATGGATAATGGATGTCCCCTTATATGTCATTGTCTCCTTGAAGATGGAGGCTGCCGTGGTCCAATCGTTATTTCGGGGCAAAATATTCTAAAGATGAAAGAAATCTTTCTCACATAACTCCAAGATTTGCTTCTGTTGTAGATGGAATTAATCTTGACACTTGTATCCTTTAATTTGATAAAGAAATTAGTGACATAACTTTGAGATTATCTTAGTGGGATCACTTGATAGACGTGTGTGTCTCCACCATCACAACTTTTCCCTATACCTAGATTCTCTTTCTTAAATTTTATTATTCTAAACCTAAAGTTGTTAACTTTTTTTTTTTTAAAAAAAAATAAATAAATAATGCTAAGAACTAAATAAAGAGAAGGTACGTTTGCCGGAGCCCTGGGGTTCCTTGAGATTTGGAGCCTAACTATTGGTATATCAAATTATCAATCTTGATATTTAAAGTTGAAAAAAAAAAAAAAAAAACTTAATCTCTAAAGTTGCGGATTCTGGAAAAGGGTTCAGCTGATTTTCACTTTATGTGAGTAATTAAATAGAATAAGAGAGATGTTACCGACAACTGTCAATCAGTTTTTGTATTAATTATTGTTAAAAAAAAAAAAACACAATCAGCAAATTAATTAAGATAGAATTGTTAGGTGAGTAATGATTTATATAAGTTTGAGCTGATTTGAATAGTAAATCAGCCTATATTATTTGAGATTAAAAAATAAAAAATAAAAAAATCTAAAATTTGATGTGAGGTCCACAAAAATACAAAGAAAAAGTCTGAATTGATTTACTGTTCAAATCAGCACAAACTTATATAAATCATTACTCTTGTTAGGTATAGCATTACTCATAAATAATAACACCGGTATTGGAATGCGGCTACTCTATGAAGAGTGGAAACGAAATGATTTGGCTTTGGACGGTTGAAAAAACTATTTATAAATTTTTCAACTAATCTCCTATAGTTTTGTAGTTTTTATTTTTATTTTTAACAGCAACCAAACCAAACTCCTAACGAAATAAGAGAGCTTCTTGGCAAAGTGCAACCAGAAATGAGAAAACTTCCTCTTCCTGCCTTGGCTCTTGCTGGTTGCTATCTATCATAATAATAGAGAAATTAATTTATTGGTTAACTTAGGTGAATGTTAGGGTGTGCTATAGCTAGCTAATAAACCCTTGCAAACACGTCAGCTGTCTGTTTTACTAGGGTTAAATGGGAGAATAAATATGTAATATTATTATCAAACTTAAAATAAAGACCAACAATAAAGAATTAAAAAATAAATGAAAATTTAAATTAATATCCAACCATCCTTCACATGATTTAGAATTTGAAACATGGTGTGCAAATGGAGCTAAGGCTCCATTTGTTTCGACGTGTAATGCTTTTTGTTAAAAAAAATATTTTTTTTGATATTTTTTTCATAAATTCAATAGTAATTTTAAAAGCCATATCACTTTTGGTTGACACAAGATAGACATAGAGGGTGACATATATAATTACTCATAAAATAAAACCCCAAATTGTAATAGTATAATAAGATGTATTTAATGTCATTCTTTTGCAAATTTATCATTAAATATAAGCTCTACAGATTCAATGATATATTTGCACATCTCTTGTATGGAGATGGACAAGAGAATTAAAACAAATATTTCTCTAGTGTAATTAAGTTTCATTTTTTTTAAAAAAAATTAAGGCTCCAATTATAACATAAAAAGTTAGTCAATGCTCTTTAATTAAGGCACCAAATAGGATAAAAATAATTACAAAGTATTGAATCCCAACATATTAAGAGTTGAGACTTCAAAGAAAAAAAGAAAAAGAAAAAAAATCACATTAATGGCACCCTTAAAGCAATAACTAAACTTATAGTTTCACATGAACTTAAAACCAACATGTCGTTTAAGTTTGTTCATTAAAATAATTTTTAGTATAAAGTAATTTTTTTTTTGCACAATTAAATTCCACATAAGAAGAAATATATGTAGGTCAACACAAAATATGTCATCTTTTGAAATTAAATGTCTCATAACAAAGATGAATTTTGTATGTCGTTTGAAAAGAATTATAGGAAAAAAGCAAGATGAATTATTTAAAATTAAATTTATTTAATTAAATATTTACGTATAAAAAAGGTTCCATCTAAATTTGTCACTTTACACTTCAAAATCTATCGAGATGCCCTGCAGTTATTAGGAAGGAAGATATTATTTATTTTTCTCGTTTGTATACTTCTTGTGCATATATTTCATCCTTAATGTTGAGTTTCAATAAAAGTTAGCACATGCAACAATTCCATATGATATTAGGATGCAAAGAGGGGTGCATGTCCACAATAAATCGATGCATATATAAATTATATATGCAAAAAATATCATACATCCTCTTTATTTCATTTGAAATAGATAGATTACTCTCCTTTAGAAAATGACTCATTTTCTCACAATAATGATAACATTATTGTGCTAATAAGATTGAATTGGAGGTGAGCATTCTCAGCAGTTTTCTTTTTAATTTTTCTTAAATTTAGAAAAAAAAAACTATTTTTTAATTTTCTATTCAAATACACTCTATAATAACTTCTCTTATCTTTCATATAATATTAATTTTTTTTTTTTTTTACAAATACAAGTTTCCTACCTACTTTCATATTTTTTACAAAATTCCAACACAATTTCTAATGAAAAGCATAAAAAAAAAAAAGAAAAAAGAAAAGAAAAGAAAAGAAAAAGAAAGAGAGATGAAAGAGAAATATTTTATGTTAATATATATATATATATATAAACAGCATTTTGATCTATCCATTTCTCGGCATTTTCTTTGTTACCTTCTTTTCAATTTTTATTTCTTTTTTACAAAAAAGAAAGCGAACGTGAATGTGCCACTTTAGAGAGAATGTTGGGGGATAGACGTATCAAATGATGAATAACATAAGTTTAAAATTTAAAATTATGTTTGGTACATGAAATGATTATTTCTTAAAATAGTCTTTATTAAGAATGAAAGAAGTACAATGAATAAGCTTTGAAATAGTCATTCTCATGGCCATGAGAGAATGACTAGGTACTATTTCTTAAATTGAGTGAATATTTATTGCTCTAAATTTAAAAGGAATAATCATTCTCTCAATTTAAGTAATAATAACTTCCTTATGGCGATTGAGATAGCTATTTCAAGTATTAAAGTATATGTATACTTTAACACTAAAATTATTTATTTCACTTATTCTATTTTTTTTTAAAAAAAATCCATTATATATACTAAGGACAATAATTTCCTCCAACCCAGGTTGGAGGATATTTCATCCAACCCACACTGATACATGACAAGTGTCATCTATCAATATTGGATTCCTCAAAACTCAATAGTCATTAGCTCTCATTTTACTACCTAAGAATACAAATATTTTAAAAAGCATTTTTTTAAATGTTGGATCCCCCAATATTAAGGAACCCAATGTTAATAGATAATATTTATCATGTATCAGTGTGAATTTGATAAAATTTCTTCCGACCTGAGTTAGAGAAAATTTTTATCCATATACTAAACATACCGTAATTGTAGTAAACTTCTAATGGGAAGAAAGACATTAATTTAAGGTCTATGCTATCGAAGCAGGAGAATAGCTTGCAAAGAGCATGATTAACGACTAAACAATGCCTTGTCCTTCTTAAACAAACAAATAAATAAATAAAAAAGTCTTGTCCCTCTAAGAAGTTTCACGAACAAAATGGAAGACAGCCTGGTTGTGAAGTGAAAACTTACAATTAATTAATTATAATTAATTTAATTATAAGTTGTGTCGTGTCTTACGTTTACGTAAGATCTTATGTCATCAAGGGATTAAATGGGTGCAATTAGAGGGAACTCATGCTTGCCACCCCTTGCTTACACGCCACGGCATGTTGCTTTATGTCATCAATTTCGTCAACTGTTTTTAAGTATAAAACTTATGAATTATGTGAGACGCCCGCGCACTTGAACGGTTGAACCCAACGGGACGGAAGAAAATAAATAAATAAATAATGTCTTTTTTTTTTTATTCAAATAAAGTCATAGTTGACAGTGGCCTAGAATATCCGGTTTCTAGAAATTACTTCTTCGAGCGCGAAAAAAAAACAAAACTATGGAAGCTTTCCAGTGACAAATTTTCTACAAATTTAGTAGTAGAAATTCTTAAAATTCAATTGGCCGTGTTTGTTAGGTCTTTTGGTATTTTTTTGTGTGTTGAAAATAGTAATAGAAGTAAATAATGTGATATAAAGTAAAAAAAATATTTTAAATTTTTTGTATGAAAAAAAATTTATTTTGTAGTGAATTTTTTATTTGAATAATAATAAAAAATGAGTGATGCGATATAAAAAGCAAAAAAAGTTGTTAAAAGATTATTGATAAAATATTAATAGTGTTAATTTTGAAATAGGAAAAAAAGAATAAAGGATAAGTGATTAACAAACAAAGCCTTTGAATATCTTAAAAAGTAATTTGTGTCTTTTAACATTTAAAAAATGTATATATTTTTTTTAATAATATGGACTTCTTAGTTCTCACATGCTAATTAAAAGACACATGATTGTTGATTACTTAAAAAAAACCTAATTGATTATAGAGAACAAAACTAAACAAGCCCTTTCAAACAGCTATGACATACTGTTTTTACTAATTATTCAGGGGTGATAGTTTAATAGTCTCAAAAAAAATTTAAAATTTTTCATGTATATACAAGGACATGAGTTGAAATTTTACAATAAAAATTTTTATGTCTAAGATTAGTGTAAATCATCATTAATTTCATTGATGTTATGATAACATTATGTTAAGTTATGGCTTAATTGAGACCTCTTATTTGCTACCATTATCACTATCAGGTAAAATAGTCGTTTTAGGGCCTATTTGAGATTGTGTTAAAGAACTTAAAAAGTACTTTTAGTACATAAAAAACTGTGTCAAATAAAAAGCTGACTTGTTTGGTAAAAACTTTTAAAAGTACTTTTTTAACTTTTTACTTTAAAAATGGTCTAATCGTACTTTTGAAAAAAACTTAAAAATAAAACTTTTGCCAAAATTTTTTTTTAACTTTAAAAATTCTATTTTTCAACGCAATTCAAAAAGGCCCTTAATCGATCTTCTGCCTCATTCTGCTTTTATTAGAGTGTAACTGTACGTTACTGAATAAAACCAAGGAAAAACAAAAATAGAAAATAATAATAAAATAATGTTACAACTTTTTTCACTATTGGGTCACGCTCGATGTTGATCATTATTGGGGTTTGGTAAAAATAGGTTGAAAATAGAGCATGGAGTTGGCAAATATGATAGTATGATGTGATGTATAGTATGATCATGACTAATTAATTAAGACATAGTAGGCAATGAGATAGGCCGATAATGACTAATTAAGAGGCCTGGTTTTCTTAAAGCTTTTTTATAAGTAAATTCTGTCCGAATACGAGTTTGTTCATCGTATTTGGACAGAGTGCTCTCCAAGTATTTTGTTTTGGATATTCTACTTACTTATGCGCTCATGTTAATTATCTTGTTCTACTTTCTATGATTATATTAATGACTAAGAGCCTATTTAGAATTGTCCGAAGATTCTTTATAAATATGCTTAAGGTTTGATGTGATATTATTTTTTAACATTTTTTTTCACGTGTAGTTTAAATTTTTTTTAGTCACCCTCCTTTATGTGAGGACCAATTTTTTTTTTAAGTCTTTATTACGGGATAAGTAATGCGAGTCCATTCGTTCTTGTGGTAGGTTCTGATACCATAAAAAAATTCGTAGGCTTAACTCATTCCATAAAATCAGCTCAATAGAAGAAAGTTGTTCACTATTTATAAATATGTTCAAAGTTTTGTCTATAAATAATGTGTGATTATTTCTCAACATTGCCTTAGGAAATATAAATTTTGTTTATAGAAAAAGTGCAAAAAAGGTTTTTTAGAAAAAAAAAAAAAAATCATTTTAAACTTTTGTAGAGCATTCCTAGCAGCCCCAGCTAATTTTACTAGCCAATTTAACCAAAAACCACATTCTAGCTATTTTAACCATCAACTTTTTTAAAGCACCCCTAGCAGCCTCAGCAAATTAATTATCTACTATCACTATTCTATTTAAATATTATTTTTCATAGATTTATTTATTCTTTCTCAAATATTTATATTTTTTGAATATTTGTCTTTTAAATGAGCTAGTTAACAAATTTGAAAATAATAAGTTCGAATCTAAAAGAAGACTGATTCAAATTTAAGGCTGATATAAATAGTTAAATAGATAAATTTTATAATCTTTAAAAAAAATTAATCTGTTTGGAGATAATTCAAAAAAGAAAACACATAATCTAGCATGAACTGTAATCTAGCGTCGTGCAGAGGAGAAAAATGGGAGAGGAAGGAAGGAAGGAAGAAAAAAAAAAAAAGAAAATGGGGGAAGAAGGTGCGTGGGAAAGAAAAGAAAAAAGAAAAAAAGAAGAAAAAAAAAAAAATGAGAGAAAGTAATATCTTTTAATGGTTTGATGAGTGTATAGTACTCATCAAACCTGATGAGTACTGTATACTCATCAAAAATTTTGGGTTATTTAGGTGAGTCCACGAGGAGGAGTTTTTTACAATTTTAGTTAAATTGGCTCAACAAAATAGTCAAAAGTAATGCTTTTAAAAATGCAGTTTTGGACTTTTTTTAAAAAAAAAATAAAAAAAAAAAAAAAAACGTTTTTGAAGTTTTTGGGGGAAAAAACCGGCACCCATATTGCTACGTGTTTTTTTTTTTTTTTTCAATGGAAAGAATTTTTGAGAGAATGGTTAACTATTTTAGCTAAAAAAAAAAGCCTTTTGGGCCTACGACGGAGGGAGGTTTGGGCTCCCAAGGCTTTAGAATTTCCCTTCTTCAGCTTAGAAATTGGACCAAAAAGGGCTCGTGTTGTACAACAGAGGTCAAGTTGCTTGTAGGCTTGTAAGTCAATTTCAATGAATGTTTTGTTTTGATCAAAATAGTGTCCATAACACTGAGGTAAATTATTTAGTTTGGAGGTTAGACTAGTGATCTAGGTTTTAGAGCATAACGTAACTTTTATGTGTTGTGATCTAGCTAGGCTGGCTAGAATGGGTCGTTGAACCATCTTTTTGGCCAAATGAGGATGATTTTGACCACTATTATTTAAGTATTTTGAAGGTAGTTCGGCTACTTTAAGCCAGCTATTGGTAGTGGTTGAGCCACCCTTTAAAAAGAAGGGACAATTTGGAAAGAAAAAATTAAAAGAGGTCATGTGTAGCGCACGTTACCTTTTTTCGTCTCTTTTGATAACAAATGTTAACGGAATGTCTAATTTGATACACAATACTAGTGTAGGAGGCTTCGATGTTAAGTTTTAAAGTTTGGATGCATAAATAAAAATGTGATTATAGTATAGGGTGCTTAAGTATATTTTCTCCTTGAGTTTATATATCTATTAGTGACGACAATCATTATAGCTAGTACTGATTTAATATATTAATATTGAATTTATATATCTGTTAGCAACAGATTTCTATCGACGTTAGTAGACTATATTAGCGAAAACAGTCCTTTTCACTAATACTGATTTAATATATCAATTTTTAATTTATAAATCTATTAGCGATGATATTGGGGATTGTCAATAATAGATATTATTATACGCCCTCGCTAATACTTAATATTCATATGTGGCTGGGAATAAGAGTATATTAGCTACAAAAGTCTACTCGTCACTAATGAACAGGTATTAGCGACGACGAGAATGGTTGTGATGCAGGAGAAATCCAACAATAAGTTGGATTATTTTATTTTATGCATGTGTGTTTTAGTTTTCCTTTTCAATAAGGATTGTGTTTTCCTTTTCCACTAGGATTGGGTTTTCTTTTTCCAAATAGGCTTTGTTTAGTTTTTCCTTTTCATTGTTACATTAGGATCATATCTTAGGCTATATAAAGGCATCTAGTGTGTGTTATTTTTCAATTCAGTTTTCAAGCATCAATATATTTTTAGTTTTTCAGAGTTATTCTCTGTTAGCTTATTTGGGGCAATTAGGGTATTTCTCTTCCCTATTTGTTATTTTCTCTCTTCCTGAATTTCCTTTTCAATCTTTAATTATTAGTTTTTGCTGCTAGTTCACGCTGTCAGAACAATCTTAGTTCTGCCCGGCGTCAGTTGGTATCAGAGCTTAGCGTCTTCTTGAGGTGAAATTTTTTTCATCAGTTTACTGATGCAGGAGAAATCCAACAATAAGTGGATTATTTTATTTTATGAATGTGTGTTTTAGTTTTCCTTTTCAATAAGGATTGTGTTTCCTTTTCCACTAGGATTGGGTTTTCTTTTTCCAAATAGGCTTTGTTTAGTTTTTCCTTTTCCTTGTTAAATTAGGATCATATCTTAGGCTATATAAAGGCATCTAGTGTGTGTTATTTTTCAATTCAGTTTTCAAGCATCAATATATTTCTGTTTTTCTAGAGTTATTCTCTGTTAGCTTATTTGGGCAATTAGGTATTTCTCTTCCCTATTGTTATTTCTCTCTCTTGAATTCTTTCATATTATTATAGTTCTGCTGCTAGTTCACGCTGTCAGAACAATCTTAGTTCTGCCCGGCGTCAGGTTGCCAATATAAGTACATACTAGTATTAGCAACGACAAATATTATATCGATAGACAAACTAATTGCGACCACGATTGTTGTTGCTAATAGTGAATTTGTCATTGCTAATGTCTTCTTGTGACACAAAAAAAATGGCAAAAAAAGTCCCATCCGGTCGCTAACACTACATTTTTTTTTTATATATATAGTATTAGCAAAATTTAAAAAATGCCGCCGATAATAGTAGATTATTAGTGGCCATTTTTCTGTCATCCCTAAGGACATGTTTGGTACGAGGAATGACTATTCCATGGAATAGCCTTTATCAAGTATAAAATAAGTGTAATGCATTAGCCTTGAAATAGTCATTCCGATGGTTATGAATGAATAGTTATTCCTTTAATTAAAGGAATAACCATTCTTTTCAACTTAAGAGGAATGATTATTCCCTCAATTGAAGGAATAGTCATTCCATCATAGCTATTGGAATGGTTATTCCAAAGTTTATTTACTCTACTCATTTCATTTTTAATATAGGCTATTCCATGGAATAGCCATTCCACGTACCAAACATAACCTAAGACTTGTTGGACGGTTTCTTAAGTACTTTTTTACATCCAAGTCGGTGTGTTTTCTTGTGGTAAAGATAAGGATATGCAAACCCTCTTTAGCCCCAATTCCCTTTTGGCCTTTGTATTGTTTAGAAAAAGAAAAAACTAAAAGGGTCAAGGATATGCATAGAATTCCTACTTTCCGACAAAGGACAGTTTGTGGGGTTTCCAGTCCAACGGATACTTTTTTTTTTTGTAATAGAGTCCAATGGATACTTAAGTACACTTACTTTTGGGGCCAAATCTAATGTCGGTAATGTCGGCCGGGATATGCACAGAATTGCTTCAACCTCTAAAAGAGTTTCGAGGACTGCTTTTTAATTCCCAAGTCCTTTTTGGCAAAGTGAAGGGAAGATCTTGCATAGCAGCAATAGTCAAGATTTTTGGATTGTGATGGCTTGACGTAATTAGATACGATTTGACCAAGAAAAACAGTGATTGAGCAAAAAAAAAATTGTAAAGACGTGATAAAGGATAAAAATTTTGAAGATTAGATCGTCCCAAATTAAGAGACGTGGATAATTTGATTAACGTGAATTAAGGGATTTAATTACTTTACTTTAAGAGATTCGTTTGCATTTTGTAAGGTTCTATAAATAGAGCGTTGTATTCAAATCAAATGATGAAGAAATATGTAGCAAAAAATGCTTTAACGTGTGGACATAGGTTATAAGTCGAACCACTTAAAATTTTTTGTGTCTTTCTTTTCATACTTTCTATCTTTAGATTATTATGAGATTCTATAAGGTGGACCGTTATTTAATTTATTTTTGATTATGTATGAATCCATCCTCTCTGCTAAAATGATCTAGGCTTACCTTGATTCGTCTGGTTTTTTTGGTTGCATGGAAGGGGCTTCGCCCAGCAGGATGGTCTCATACAATTATCAACTAATTAATAAAAGGATTACTTAACCAGCAACATTGATGATATAAAATGTTCCTTCTTTTCCTATCCTTTGATTATGGCTAGGTAGATTAATGCTAATGGGATTTAGCTTCATCAAGTTTATGGAAGTAATTTACAGGGGAAGACTAATAAAATTTAGTTGATTCTTGCAACAGATGATCCCATTTCCACACGTGCACATTCTCAAAAAAGCTTGTTAATTAACTTTTTCGTTTTCTTTTGTTTTTTTTTTTTTAAAAAAAAACATGCACAACACACTTGCACTTAATTAAAGAATGGAAATGGAAAACGGCAGCTAATAATCCATGGGATCCCATTAATTTCCACACGTGCCGCATATCATTTTTGACCATTAGACACACCAAAAGGTGATGCTTAAACTTTTGGCAACCCAAAGAGAAGCAATCAAGAGCAATTGGTAAGAGTTTTTCAACAGTGGAATATGACCAAATGATTTCGTCATATGCTTCAAAATCAAGGAAAAATGTAACACCAAAGAATACTCCAGTGCCCACATGTCTGAGTGATCAGATATAGACCATTAAAAAAAAACAAAAGGAAACTTCAGGGAAATTTCTGAAGTTTTACGCGTTTTAAAAATATTCTCTCAAAGTTTAAAACTTTTAATTTAGGATTTCTTTCAATTTTATTCAAATTTCTCTGAAGTTTCCTTTTTCTTTTATTTTTTTTTTTATTTTTTTGAACTTTCAATTTCTTTCAATTTTTCTCCCTCCATTAAGATTTTCAGTTAAAAATTCAAATGAAGGGGTGCATTTCCAAAATACCCATATTTTTTTAGAAAAAAAATGAAAAAAATTGAAAGGATTTAGGCGTTGATCAATATTTAACAGAATTTGTAAAAATACCTACGTTTTAATCTTTGAAAAAATTTTATTTTTTATTTTTTTTTAAAGAAAAGTATTTTAAAAATTTTGATAAGACAGATGGAGGAAATTAAAATAAATTGAAACTTTAATAGTTTAAATTTAGAGTTTTTAAACTTTGAACGGGTTATTTCAAAACGCGTAAAAGTTATAAGTTTCTATAGTTTTCCTAAATAAAAAATAAAAAATTGTCGGTAAGAGAAAAGGAGTACATCATTTTCCTAGAAAAAACGGGCTTTACTTTTGAAAACCATGCAGCTCGAGGTTGGAATAAGAGGCCATTGGTGTGACCTTGGGAGAGCATGAGCTGAGGAAAGAAATTAAGAGAGAGAGAGAGAGAAAAAGCGAGATAATACGATCCAGTGTTCTACCAAAAAAAAAGAAAAGAAAAAAAGAGATCTAAAGAAAGGATGGTGAGGGCTCCTTGTTGTGAGAAGATGGGAGTGAAGAAAGGATCGTGGACTCCTGAAGAAGATCAGATACTCATTTCTTACATCCAACGATATGGACATGGAAATTGGCGGGCGCTTCCTAAACATGCAGGTAAGAACCAGATTACACCGAGTATTTTTTTAATGTATAATCGGGTTTCCTAATTTTATTTAGGTTATTAATATTTAATTTAAATTTTAAGAGTTAGTGTTATTTTTGCAATCTAATAATGAGCTTGGCCTAATATCAATTAAATTAGGGTTATTGTTTTCATTAATATTTTTTGAAGTGTTCTTTTGTATTTCAATGAAAACAGAATAGTTAGCTAGAATTGATGAATAATCAGATTTTGTTCTTTGTGAGTGGTGATTACTCTTTTCTTGTGGTGAGACACCATTTTCTTAGTGTGATGTAATTTTTCTGTTCGATGAGACGCCAATCCTTTATGTTTTCTGTTCTTGATCTGTTTGCGTAGCAATTCTCATTTGTCTTGAATTGAACTTTGGAACCCGAAATTTTCGATTTTCTCCACTATAGTACTAAAAAATATCACATATTTTTGCTCCCTTTTTTTTTTTTTTTTTTTTTCTCACGGAGCTGAGAACTTTTGCATGAATCGAAGATCGTTTTTGGCTATTCATAGGACGCAAACTAAACCATCTTTCTGGAATGAAATATACAATATCCTTGAAATTTTAGAACTGTTTCTAATAAAGCTTTGTTCAATAATTCGTGGGAAAGGATTGAAAAAACTAAATGGAATTATGTTCCAATCAACAGTTTATCATGACTTATATTGTCGCAAATAACAATTTGTTTATTTTTTATGTATGGGATTTCTCAGGTTTACTAAGGTGTGGAAAGAGTTGCAGGCTTCGATGGACAAATTACTTACGGCCTGACATAAAACGAGGAAACTTCAGCAAGGAGGAAGAAGACGTCATTGTGAGGCTACATCGAGTTCTCGGAAACAGGAACGTACAGAATTGGTTTGCTGTACCCTTCCCTCAATAGATTGGATTAAGCTAAATTGCTCATCTCTCTCTATATAAATTAAACAGGCCAACTCACATGTAGGGTTTTGGCATAAACGAGTTCATACCATAAATAGGTCAACCTTTTTGTTCCGTTAATGAAATTATATATATTTTTATAGGATAAATACAAGTTGAAATTGGTCAAATAGATCGTGTTCAGTTCGAAACAAGTCATGTTGAGTTTGGTCAAACGAGTTAAACATGCATGTTGCTTTTGGAGCTAAACGGGTCACGTGGGTCATGTTGGATCATTAGCGATTTGCGTCCAGATTG
Organism: Betula pendula; assembly: GCA_900184695.1. Lineage (NCBI taxonomy): Eukaryota > Viridiplantae > Streptophyta > Magnoliopsida > Fagales > Betulaceae > Betula > Betula pendula. The sequence continues at coordinate 295,843 of FXXK01000090.1, read as the reverse complement.
AAAGATTTGACCCGTTTAACTAAACTAATCCGGTTCGTATAGACCCTTAACGGGTTGGTGGGTCAACCTAAACTCGAATTGCTAGCAACATGTGCAAATAGGGATTATGATTGATCTCTAACAATTTGCTGTCTAATTATGATCTTCAACAATTGCAAAGGAGTCTATATGGGACATAGTACTAATGCAAGTTAGTAAACTCATGCACAACTGTCATATAAATAGATAATGTGGTAGTAAAAATCAGTTTTTGGATTAACACTATTTTAAAAAATAAATTAAATGTTAATTTTTACTGTTACGTCATCTCAATTGTATAGAAGTCGTACAAAGAGTCTATCAAAAAAAAATTACTCATGGTATCATATAAATTATCTCACAATTACAGCTTAAATTTCTAGTAATTTGGGCAACAAATTAATAACTAGATATGTCAATCCCCTACACCCAAAAACAAAATTTCTCCGCATTAATCAACTCAAACGTTTGGCTTGTCAAGAACATACTCATAGATATGAACAAGCATGAACTCATGTGTTAGTTTCTTTCATCTCGTATAAAAGATTAATTATGGCTAAGCATCTGATGCTTTTGATCTTCTTTCATGTGCAGATGGTCCGCCATTGCAGCAAAATTACCCGGACGGACCGACAATGAAATAAAGAACTTCTGGCACAGCCACTTGAAGAAGAATCTAAAACAAAACCCCGCCATACCAGCTACACCTTGTACGCTAAATACGGACAATATTCAAAACTACGGTTACGGACCAATTTTTTGCCGACAGTCTCAGAAATTGTTGGCTTTACATCCTTCTATCATGGCCACAATGCATCCAATAGGGGCTGAGGGCAAGGGAACAACTTCTTGCAGTTTCTTGTCAAGCAAGTATGAACTTCTTGTCGATCATCAAGGACTTCCCTCTACAAAGGAGACCATTAACAATAAAAACACGAAGAATATCAAAAATGATGAAATGGGTTTTTGGTACAACCTCTTCATAGAAGCCGGGAAATTTGAGTAGGCTTTTTTTTTTTTTTAATATGCTTTCTTTTTCATTTTTTTCGTTTTGTTCTTCATGAAAAGAGTGATTTCTTGATGTCCTAGTCTGACAGTGCTTAGAATGCAATATTGGTTGAAGTTGTCTATATTTCAAAGGTTTGTGTCAGTTGAGAATTGAGATAAATCTATGTGTATAATGAAAAAATTGTCTATTTTTTTTATGTGGATTGTTTGAGTACTGAAGGGCTTGAAAGGGTGAAGAAATGATCAATGTCATTAATTCTAGTTGATTGTTTTTTTTATTTTCATAAAATATGATAGATGTGTTGCACGGACAAGAATCCCACAATCTATAAATTATACTAATTAACAAGACAATATGTGATCAAAAGAGGAACAAAGAGAAGCGTCTCTCTCTCTCTCTCTCTCTCTCTCTAACTTAGAGAGAGAAGCTCTGAGATATTTTTGAAAAACACCTTCTGTGAGGTCTCCCTCTGCTTTGTGCAGTGTTTCTAGGCAAGGAGGGATGAGCTTTTCTTCCCCCCTCTTCCTCTTCTCCTCTCCACCTTGTGTGGATCTACTCTCTTTTTCTTTGTATTTTTTGTTATTTTCTTATCTCCTTTGTTTTTCAACCAACAAGGCATACCTTCCGACAATTCAGCCACTAGCTCGGTCTCTCTCCTCTAGATCTAGCCGCCACTCTTCTCCATCATCTATTTCCCATTGGGAGTGAGCCCCACACGCTACCCAAGGAAAGTAGATCTAGGTTTTTCTAACTCAGATTTAAGCTCCTCTATTCTCCGCCTTGCCAGACGCACCACGTCATTGACTCCACCAACCTTGCCTCTCCACGCCACTCCACTCTCCTTCTCTTTCGGGCCTCGCGCCAGCGAGTAGTTTGCATGCCCTAAACAGTCGTCGTCTCCTTAGTCGTTTGCTCCACCTGTGGTTTGCTATTATTAGATTTTGCTTTGTATTTATGTTATTTTTTTATTTTTGTTTGTTGGTGTTTTTGGGCTTAGGTCTCTTTGGAATTTGTTGTTTCATCCTGTGTGAGAGACCTTTTATTCTAAAGTTTTTGTTATGTTCTTAACAGTGTCCACCCCCCTTCAACCCCCACTTGGGGGTTGTTTCCATTATCTTTAGCAGTGGCCACCCCTCAATCCCTGTATAGAGGTTGTTGTTGTGGGCAGTGTGGAAGCCTTTCTTGAGTTTCATGTCCCTGCCCTCCACTGTTTTAGTGCATTATCCGCTTTATGCGGCCTAATCTTTGGCTTTGTCCAAGGTAAAGAGGACCGACAAATTTTTTATTCATTTGGCAAAAAAAGTACCTATTTTTCTGATTGTTGTTTCAAGTTTTTGGCGCTATTTTTTCAGTTTGGGTTTATTGTTTGTGAGCTTATCCCTCTTGATTTTTCATTGTAATCATGCTCCTTTGATGAATTAATGATATATTTACAAAAAAAAAAATAATTTTAAAAAAAACAAGACAACGTATATGGTAGTATCCTATGACTAGTTCGTAAATAAAATGTATAGTAAGTAGTTTGTAGTTAACCCAATAGAGCTGCATTTCTCGTATCCAGGTTCGACTGTATTATATGCGTGTGTAGGGGTGAGCACGGGTCGGGTTTCGCGGGTATCCGAAACCCGATCCGCGGGGTGCGGGTTTAAAAAATTCAACCCGCAACCCACATATTCCCATCAAAACCCGACGGGTTTCGGGTTTGCAGGGCGGGGCGGGTTTAAACCCGATTTCTTATTGGGCTCAGATAACCTTATTTTAATTGGGCTTTTTATCTCACATATTTTGCTTGCTCGAAAATCCACATTAAATGCACTCATTTTTGCATGAAGGCTAGCCCATAATTTTTAATGCCCTCTAAAACTGAGAATTGACCCAGTGAGAAGAATTCACCTTCATTGTTTGCTTAATTAGCGTAGGCTCTTCATAATATATTAATATATTAGCAGTAAAACCAGGCATGCAGAGATGGTTCAATTCCATTTTACCAGCTGTTAAAGGTGTTCTGATCAGCAATTCGCCATCATTTTATATTATCATTAATTCCCTTTAATCATCACCGCTTTGATGGTAGAAAATATACATAAATAGGAACTCTTTTCTGAAATTATGATAGCTTTTGTAAAAAAAAAATGAAAATAAAAGCCAAAGATACAACGATATTATTTTCTTAATATATATAAAAATGTTTCATGGGAGGCTTAGGATATTTTCCAGACGAAATTTTCTCCAAATGTCGTAAAATGTCTGGGGTGTTTTTAGTTTTGGATCTCAAAATCGGATTACTTGAAAGCGAGGAGAAAAAGAAAATCTCACCTCTTGTTGTGATGATTGGGTAGAAGACGATGAAGCTGTAGAGTCACTCTCTTGGGTATCAAGCAGGCTCAGATATTCAAGAGCTTTATCCCCAGACTCTGCACTGCGTGACTGAGGGAGGCGCCGCGTGACTGCGTCTGTCTGCCGTCTGCGTGAGTTGAGACTGATGAGTTCCAAAAATTAGAATTTAGGTTTAGGTCTGAGGGAGTGAGGGCACTGAGGGGGAAAAAAAAAATATATATTTATAGTGTATTGAAAATCGCGGGTCGGGTCCCCGCGATTTTCAAAAAATCAACCCGCAACCCGACCCGCGCGGATATGAAAAAAAAAAGAACCCGAACCCGCGATTAAACCCTAAAAATCCAAATTTTTCGGGATGGGTCGGGTTGGGGCGGGCGGGTTTTGCGGGTTGGGGCGGGTTTTGCTCACCCCTATGCGTGTGACAATAACTAAAGTGGCACATAATTATTTTTTTGTATTTTTTTTTAAAAAAAACAAAACATAAACAAAAACAAAAAAAACTTGCATGGTTATATATGTTAAAGATACCAAAAAAAATTTACTTACAGTTTTACTACAAACTAATGGTAGCGGACCGGGATCTTCTTAATTTCAAATAAACGGGAGAGTATTTAGTCCTTTATAAACATGAGGGTAAATTTGTCATTTCACATTTTTTGAAACAAAATTGCCCTTGTGTTTACACGGATTGGATACTCTCAATTTCATTAAAATTGGAGAGGATCTCTATGCAATGGTGGCGTCTCCCTCCGATTAAAAACCCATTATATTACATTTCTTGTCTCGACTTAGAAACATAATCCTAAGGTAAATATGGTGTCATCTCTTTCGACGCCCTTTCAATTGAACTATCATATTTTAGCCCTTGTCATGAGCCACTTAACTTGAAGTCTGATACAACGTGGCATAGTGAGAAGCTAAGTCTGCACACATTAGAAATCACAACTTTTTTATAAATCCTATAAAACTCGAAGAATTATAGGGAATAGAGAAAAAATTCTTCCAAGAGCGCTTCTTATAGATAAAACTAGAAAAATAACACAAATTAAACAAAACTAATCGGACAAGCCACCCTTATTATGCTTAAATTGCTTCAGGATTTTAACCCTGAAAGTAAAATTACAAAATAGCATTTATTTAAAACTGTTGCAAACTTGCTAGAGTGAACGTCGCACGAGTGTCGGGAGAAGTTTATGTCTTGTGATTAGTTGCAATCACGCTCGAACGAATGTAATGCAAATTTCCTGAAACAAATTTTTGTATTTCTGTTAACAACTCATTTTAACCTAATAAACATTAGAATTGGATTTTTTTTATTTTTTTTTTTGTGAAATACAAAAATGTAGCCCTTTAAATAAGCTTTCCACACCAAACTTGCCTTCATCTAAATTGGAATAAAAAGATATGGCTATTTTATCCTGAATGGTCTGCATGACTTCATGATTATCAATTTGCTAGACTGCACGAAGCCACATGGAATTTAATCTGCATCATTCTCCTTAGGTCGGAAAGAATTCTACCTCAAATTTGAATAATCTTTGCCTTGATATATCTTTTGAATAGCCAATCAATCATTGTCATCATTTCCTTCTCAATGGCAAAATATGAACCACCATGCCACTCATTAATCTCCTTTCGCTCATAGTAAACATGGCGAAGCTAACTTGAATGCACAATCTGTCTTTGATTGATACCAGAAGAGAAACAACTTGCAATTAACCATATCATAATTCGGAATAGTAGATTTGACATTCTTCGCACCAACTTGAGATAAATTAATTTTCACACGCCTTTTGTTTATTTTCATCAACCACTTTCCATATAAAGAATTTCCAACAAAAGATTAATTATTTCTTGACCATAGAGAATCAAGTTTTCCTCTAACATGTTGCATCCAACATCAAGATTTTTGTTAGAAAAACTTGATAGCAAAATTTCAATCCCCAATAAAATTGTCATAATTAATTTTTTCAAGACCTACCAAGGTACTTCACTCTTTGGACTTTTTGTTAAACACATGATATGTATTCCAGTTTTTGTCAACTTCTTAATAATATGACAAAGAACTTACCTCCAAAAGATTTTCATCATTGATCATAGATTGATGGAGAATTCCAATCCACTAAACATTGAAAAGGATCTTCAAATTCCTCCTCAAACCTCAATATGTCGAGTTTGAAACTAGCCTCCCATATTTTGGCATTTTTTTTTTTGGCTCCAAGGGACTCTCCCTCATTTCTCCATGCTCTACAAACGTTGATGGGCTCACCACCAATGCTATCATAATCATCCTCCTCCATGAAACGTAAATTCGGTTGACGACAATGCTTGTTAGCAACTAAAGTAGCGATCTAATCAGTTAGCATATCAAATCGATCACTAAACTGCTCGAGTTGATTGCCAAATTGATTAAGCCATTCCTTCTTTTGTTGTAAACATGCCTCTAGTTTCTCATATTGTGCTACCTCATTGCGTTCATACACGTCGCCTATGGTTGGATGTTTTCCTCCACGTGCTCTTCTGCATTCCATAGTAGGAAAGTAGTTAGGCTCTAATACCAATTGATCTAGCGTGGAATAGTGAGAAGCTAAATCTACACACATTAGAAATCGTAACTCTTCTATAACTCTTAGAAAACTTTAAGCATTATAGGGAATAAGAAAAAAAAATCTTTCAATAATGTTTCTTATTGATAAATAAGAGAAAATAGCACCAACTAAATAAAACTAGCCGATCAAGCCACCTTATTATGCCTAATAGGTTTAAAGTTTTAAACCTAAAAGTAAAATCACAAAAATAGCATTTATTTAAAACTGCTGCAAACTTGTTTGAGCGTGCATCGCATGGGTGTCGAGCAAAGTTTATATCCTATGATTAGTTATAATCTCGCTCAAGTGAATTTCTTAAACAAGATTTTTGGATTTATGTTGACAACCTGTTTTGACCTAATAAACATTGGACGGTGGATTGATGATGCTTTCTTTCACAAAGAGGAAAATAACAAAAATATTAGCTTAAATGTGAACAAGTATAAGCATAAAATGAAGCTAAATATCACCTGAACATAGATCAGAAACTACAGGACAGAGGGAACGACAAGAATATCATAACTAAAGGCAAAAATGGAGGGGTGCTAGCTTGCAAGGTGCCGCTGATGATGAGTATGCCGAGAGGAAGGCTAGGCAATGGTTGGGCTTCACTCTTTAGTCTTCACGGCGAAGGGGAGTGAGAAAGAGGGAGGTGAGACATGAAAGAATGAAAGAGAAAGTGAGCGATGTGAGAGACTAAGTGTGGGTGTCTTAAAATAGCATAATCGTAACTTAAATGTATCACCACAAATCTATCATTCGTACTGCCATACACCGAAATAACTAAGTCGTCAAAATATAGTACTAAGATAGTTTAAATCCTAATAGAACTACATAATGGGTGCCCTCAAGGATTACAGTGGAACGTCGTATACCACCAAAAAGAACGCTAACATAGAGCATCCATCCTCCTGGTGATGTTCTTTCATATAGGCCACGAGCTTCGGGTTATGGCCGAAGTCAGCCTCACTAGGTCATCATTGTCTAAGAATATATTAGCTATAAAACATGATTGTTTTACATGTGAACAAATATAATATAGGTTCACAACTTACTCAATAGTCACACGTGAAACATGTCAGTATGTGGTGAACTCAATCATTTATAAAGTATATGAAAATAACATACAACATTATGCAACAAGGTTTCCAACAAGTAAAGAAAGCAGAAAATCATGCCAATGCATTATATAAATATAAAATATCATACGTGTTCTATAGTTATAACCATTCTCTATATGGCCGATCCGTATCCTTAACCCTCCTACATTGAGGTTTGCGCATCCCAAGGACATATAATACATCTCTGGTGTCCTGATGATGTACAATAGCGAGAAGTTTCCCTAACCGGGTCCAACCCCAAGTGATCCAGCCAACTCGTGATACCCGTAACATGGTGACCTTACCCGTGAGTGTTTACATCGATCATGGTAGCCCTTAAATTTAGGTTAAATATCACTCATCACACAATTGGGCCATAGGCTCAAATCCATATAAGGTATGCATATACCTTTGATTCTTCACTACATTTTCCAATGGTAATCATGTCATACAATTATTTCCATTCTATTAATCATGCATGTAAATATGAGTCAACACAATCATTCATTTTGCAAATAATTTCATTTTTACTCAGAACTCAGAGTTCACAACATCAAAGAGCAAAGCATTTCATGACAATTGAAAAATTCATAATTGATATTAAAATAGACATGCTTGAAAATATAGGGTTCATAGTTTCGCGTGAGTTTAGTCACCTTGATTGTAAAAGTCCTCCACAAATTTTCCCTTGAAAGCTCTAGTTCCTTCATTTGTGAGATACCTTAATAATCTTATTATTAGTTAGGATTTCTAAGACGTAACCTTTAATCTAGCACTTAAATCACACACACACTCACACACTCAAAACAGTACTTGACCATCGACAGAACGGTATCGTTCTAACGGTTTGAAAACGTTTGAATGGTACACTCTCCATCGTCCTCCTATTCAAAAAACTGCATTTTTACCATCCACTAGCCTTCAAAGTCTCTAAAACTTCAAAAGACTCACCATTTCTTATGTTTACTAGCCTTCAAAGTCTCTAAAACTTCCAAAGACTCACCATTTCTTATGTTTAATACTGTTTAAGATTTAAGGTCGAAGTCTTTTTACAATTTAGGCATAAAAGCTCCTAACTTTTCATCCTTACATTAATCTTTCATCAAAAACTTCATATGGCAGCCTAGATCTACGTACAAAAAATTGCATTTTTATTACTTATTGGGCCTCGAAAGTCTCTAAAAACCAAAATGACGTATCCTTTTTCATGTTTAACACTGTCTAAGACCTAAAGTCGATGTATTTTTATAATCTAAGCATAACGCTCCCAACCTTTCTTACATACCATTTTTTTTTAACAAAAAACTCCATATGACAGCCTAGATCTACATCTGAAGAGCTTAATGCCCCCATTTCATTCCTTTAAAATGTTATCTACCGCAAAGTTAGGGTTTTCAACCAAAAAATTTACTCCTTTATATGGTATACACTTTTTCTGCACATACATAATCATCAATTGAAAAAGATTAGGGGTAAACAGTAAATAATATAAAATAATTAAAATAATTAAACTTTGTGTTAATAATTTTTCCTTAGTTAGAATATTCACAACAACTACCCTGCTTTTCTTCTTTAAATATAAGAAAAAAAAATTCAAAAAAAAACAAAAAGCTACTTGCAGTAGCTTCCCTATAGGTTCGCTAAACATTAGATATGATACAGTGCTACCCAATATATAAAAAAGTTATTTTAACCCAAAATATTTTTTCATCATCTTTTTTTTTTTTGTCTTTCATTGAAAACTGAATTGAGATTTTGAAAAAAAAAGTGAAGGCAAGTAGATAATTTGTATTTTGTAAAGAAATAATATTTTAATAGTATTGAAAAAAAAATAAGAAAAATTATTATAGAATGTATTTAAATTGAAAAGTAAATAATAATTTTGTTATGTAAATTTTAGGAAAAATCATAAGGAAAGCAATTTACACATATTTACCAACTTCCCAAAGAATTCCAATTCCCAAACCCCAAATTTATTTTTCTTTTACTCTCCAACCCGTCCCGTCAAAACAAAAACCCCATCAAAACCTGAACCAAAATCCAAACCCTCCATTTTCTCTCTCCGTCTCTCCCTCACGCACACACAAACGGTGTCACGGCAATGGCTTCTGCAGTCTCCAATGCCTTTCAATGCCCTAAATTACACTTCCCCCAAAGGAATTTGCGGCTCAAAGTCTCAAATTTTCCACCTTCATCCGTCAGGTATTTATTTCTTTTACATTCTTTTCTCCGGTTGCTTGGCTTCAGTAAAATAGCTGATTAGACTGAGCCAATTGGTATTGCAAAGTTCGCTTCTTTCCCGTCATTTCTTGGCGACCAAAGCAAACTGAGCTATTAGTATTATCAAGTACGCTAAAAGTGTGGTGATATAGACAAAAAAAAAAAAGAGAGAGGTAAAAGTGTGGTGTCTTTGCTTTTATCTTTTGGTGTTTATTAAGATAATACTAAATTGTTCATAGAAACGGACCATTATGTTTTGGTATTCGGGTTTCAAAAAAAATGCAAATTGCAAGGAAAGAAGATTAGTTGTTGTTGTTGTTGTTGTTTTTTTTTTTTTTTAAATGAAGCAAATTGGTTGTGTGAGGCTCAAGTGAGGGTGGGCTTTTTGTGAATTGCATCATTAGTTAAATTTCAACATTCAAACATGATTAATCTTGTTTTACTACCTTAAAAGAAATTTTATGTTTTAAGTAGAGTTTTTGAGGGAATTTTTGTTGGGTTTGAAACAGATAGATCCTTAGTAAATTCATCTCTTTTTTTGAGTTGAAGGAGTTGTTGGAGGCTTAGCTATATGTTTTACAATTCTGAAAAAATAAGCTTTATAAGGTCCTTTAAAATTTAACTTGTGTATTTAACAAATAACGATAGCAGCAGATTGTTGAATTGATCAGATTTCACAGAGCAGTACAGCACAATAGTAGAAGGGTGTTTTGTGCTGCTGCATCTGCTGCAGGAAGTTCTAATCCAGACAGCAACTTAAATCCATATGAGGTATATGCTGTTACTTGGTTTTTACCCTAGAGATAGTTGTTGCAAGTCATGGAATTACTCTAGTGTTTGTTTTCTACTTACTGATCAATATTTTTAATGCTCTTGGTTTTCAGATTCTGGGTGCGAGCCCCATTGAGGGATTCGACATGGTCAAGGCAGCATACATGAGAAAACGGAAAGAAGCTGAGAGGGCAGGTGATGAAGCAACTGTTGTCAGAGTAGGTTCTCTATCTCTCTGTTTGTAATTATTGGTTGCAAAAGGATCTCTTGCTCATAATAATATGCCCATAGAAACAATATGTGGCTCTGCGGTGCTGGATCAAAGTTACTACAATTTCTTTACAATATGTAAAAAAATATCAGAACATTAAGCACTCCTGCTCCAATCCGAATTAGAATCTTTATCAAAAGTAATGAACTTTATTTATGAGCTCATAGTCATGCATAGGGTTCTATTATCATAATTGTATGTTTTGATCATGTTGAAAGAGTTTGGGATGTCTCTTCAAACTTTGATAGACCTATTTGGATGGTTTAGATCAATAAGTAGTTGCCTCAACTGACTCTTTAAGATTGACGCCCCATTGAGGTGGCTCCCTTTATGTATATGTATACGTATTTATGTTCGAAATGAGAAAGTGTGCTGATTAATGGGATCTTGCGGGTTGCAACACATAATTTCCCAGCTGGAGAGGGCGTATGACCAAGTCATGATGGAACAATTAACAAAGCGGAAGAAGGGTGTGACATATGGTTCATTCAAGGTACTGTTAATGATACTTTCTTTGTCTTACTTAAAGTTCCTTGAATTTGAGGTGTGAAAATTACATGATTCACATGGTGTTTATGAGTTGACATCTTAGAGATTGTGCAAACTTCAAATTTACAGTTTGCTTAGCATTCCATACTGTTCTAATGATACTGGTTTCCTGTGTCTTCTTGAAAGGATCAACCAATGTCTCATTGTTTTTTAGTTGGGTTTTCTGTGTTTCCCCATGAAAGATATATAAGTTTTCATTACAAAATACTATTATACTAGATTTGTTTTCTTTCCATGAAAGATGTATGAGTTTCCATTTCAAGGTTGATACTTGCAGCTTGTTCTTAGTCCCCAATATTTGATACCTACCACATGTTCTTTATTGCCGTTTCTCTTTTTTTTTTCTCTTGCTATTTTTCAAATTTTAGGCTAACTATTTGCCATACTTTGTTTTTGTCTTATACTGATGAATCTTAAATGCTTGCAAAATTCAGGTTTCAAAGGACATCAAATATGCTGATAAGCAGCCAATTGTACCATGGGGGCCAAGGTTTGTCTTCGCATTATAGAAATGCTAATGAGTGGCATGATAGAAGAGTGCTGGCTGCAATATTCGTACATAGCATTGGATGATTTTAATGTTTTTGACCGAATATTCTCTCGTCCTCTTTTATATCAAGTTCTGTTAGCATCAGTGGGAGGGCAGGCTTCTTGTCCACTTTAAATGGGAAAAGTGGACATAACCTGGATGCACCATCTTGTGGCAGGGATAACAAATAGTTGTTACCCCAGCATGTGCCTGGAGAGTGGTCCACAATTTCCATGTGGTGCACCAGGTGCCATCAAATTCCCACGGGATCTATATGTGAAGCAAATTCTACTCAGTTGATTAAACTTTCAAATAAGTTGGCTAGACTCTACTTTAAGCAAATCGATTATTCATGCTTGCTTGGGCGAGAGGCTGGTGCTATTGCCTACTGAAAGCAGAGATGTGATGACGATTCCTTTCTAATATGATTTAAAATGCTGCATATACCATCATGTGTGAATTCATAAGGAGAATGTGCAGAAACATGATATTTTTTTAGTTTCCAATTTCCCTTGAACTTTTATAAACATTCAGTCCTTGGATTACTGTGTTTTATTTATCTATTAAGAGAGATCTAGCCAAATCTTCTCCCGCTTCCTATCTGATGTGAAAGGTCTGTTTACAATTTTCTGTAGTCTATCGGTCTCCTTACTTTTGAGCTCTGCAATGTTTCCAGGTTCACCAAGTCGAGTGAAAAAGATATGCGTATCAACATGGCAATATCTGCTGTATTTGTGAGTAGTGATAGATTAGTTGATGCTCTTCTTGTTTATTTGTTTGGGTAAAATTGATTGCTTATTCATACATGGCTCAAACTCATGATCTTGCTATCTTTATTAAGTAATAAAGGCTTGGCAATCGAGTGTTCTATGGGCAAAAGGACATAAGTGGCATGTGATATAGTCAATATTCTCCTACTGTTATTGTCGATATCCTAGAAAGTCCTTTCAATTTTGAAGACAATAGGGTATAATTATTGCTCATTCTACTAATGAAGGAGCTGTTAACCAAGGTTTTATGAGGTCTGACATTTTTGATATCTAGTTTTAGCCTATATGTGCTTATATTCACAATTGTGTTTATTCTTTCCGCAATATTTTGTAAACTTTGACATTTTTTGAGAGTGTCTTCTATGCTTTAAAAGTGTGGAGGAAGAGAAGGTATCCATGAAGATTAATTAGCACAAACAAAGATTAGTCATACACCAGCTGTCTTAGCTGGAGCCTGCACTACCCCTGCTGTATCTGTATCAACACAAAATGACATGAATTAGAGTATGGCTTCTGGAAACTTTAAAATGGTGGGAAATTTTTAAAAAATAGATGGATCTGACACTTGAGCACATTCTCCCACCCAACAACCATTCCCAAGCTCATGAAAATGTAGTGATCCAGATATGTTCTCATGAGCTTCCTACCTTGTCCATATGGAGTGATTTATGTGGCTGTATCTCTATGATCGTTTAGTGAGGTGGAAATGTGTACAAATAGCAAGGCTGGAAATGTGTAGTTATTGCATGGCCTCTTTTACACAGTTACACAGTTACTCAGTCGTTCATGCTTATAAGTGGCTTCTGTTACAGTCACTCATTCATTCATGCTTATAACTGTGGTTCTCTTTTCATCCTCATCTTCTGTTGTTTTTCTGCAGGCAGCATGGATTATTATCAAGCGCAATGCTGAATACAAACCTTTGCAATTTTTAGCTTTCGCTTTTGTTTATCGGATTTTTGAGAAGTTGAAGGCCTTTGAACCACCTGCATCACCAACATATTCAGTGAGTCCCATTTTGTGTGACAACATATGCAGAGACTTAGAAATTTATGTCTGAGCTGTTTTGCATTACCGTTTCACTCTAAATATATTCAAGCTGGTCCTACTTGCAGGAAGAAGGTGAAGATTCAGGGCGAGGACTGCGAATGGGAAAACGCCTGCTTCGTTCTCTTGCACTAGTTTTCGGCTGTATTGCTGTTTCATCTCTGGTATGATATTTTATGCAACTTCCGTACATTATGTTGTTGATGGTTCTAAATGTCAGAAGCCAAAATATTGTGGATTCTCCAATAATTAATCTTCTCATGTACCTATCAAACTAAAATAAAATAGTTAAATGATAATGTTGTCCTTTTTTACCCCTTTTGTGACTAGGATAATGTTGGACATATCTTCTTGTTATAATAATGGGATTCCATATACATTACATCTCAATATTCATAATCTATTTGACATTAAAAAGACAAAATAGGAAAAAAGACAAGATTAAACTGCATGTCTTCTTTAGGTGGCACTTCATAGACCAAGCTCGCTTGAGTAGGTTTTTTATTTTTATTAATTTACTTTTTTTACAGTAAAGATAATCTTATTTACAAAAATTTCATCAAAACAGTAGAAGAATCTTAGGACCCTTAATGCTACACCATAATGGGTTTTGGTAGCTTGAGTCGCAATCTTATATTGACAAACGAGTTAATTTGTTGCGTAATGTAGTTGAACATACGTTAAGCTTGTTAATGAGCTTGTGCCATGGGAAGGCAAGCGTTGCGTAATGTAGTTGAATGTACGTTAAGCTTGTTAATGAGCTTGTGGCATGGGAAGGCAAGCTTCGCTTGATTGACATTTGCTTCTTTCAAGTTCACGCAGAAGAAAAATAGCTGTGATTATGAACACAGTAAATTTAAGCAAGCGAGATTTGGTAGAAATAATAAGTCGTTAGTATGATCCTGTTTAATGTTCCACCAAATATTTACCATATTTTCACCCTTTATTCCCCCATCTTCTCACAGTTCCATGGAATAAACTTTGTAGCGTTGTTGAATCTGAGACTTGGTCTGCTTCCATATGATTGCATTGGACTACAGCAGACAAACCCTTTGTGCATATAAGAATTGTGGATTCCCATTGGACCAAGGTCCATTGGCAATACCTAGGACAAGAAAATAGGATGCCCGCAATGGCTTTTTATTTCTCTTATTAATTTATTTTTTTGGTCTAATAATTGTGAGAATGAATGTTGGTCAAGAATTGATAGGTTTCTTCTTTTTCATGATTGGGAATTTACAATTTCCTGATGTCTTTTAAAGGAGACTTCTAAGACTTTTGTCAGATCATTTCCCTTTGTTTCTCAATTATTGGGTTGCGAGTAGGAGAAGTCGGTATTTAAAGTTTGAGAATAAGTTGTTGAAGTCAAAGGGTTTTGTGGAGCAAGTAAAAGTTGGTGGAAATCTTACAACTTTCAGGGCTCCCCTAGGTATGTGTGGGCATGTAAATTGAGAGCTTTGAAAATGGATTTGAAAAAATGGAATGAAGAGATCTTTGGTGATGTTGGGAAGAGGAAAAATGTGTTAGTGGATGGTATTCGAGAGCTTGATATTATTGTCGAAGGTCGATCATTGTTTGAGGAGGAAAGACAGAGAAAGGAGGAATATTCTAGGGATTTGGAGAGGCTACTTTTTTATGAAGAAGTGAGTTGGAGGCAAAGATCTAGGGTGATGTGGTTGAAAGAGGGTGATAAGAATACTATTTTCCTTCACCTATTGGCAAATTCTAATCGAAGATATAATCTGTGGATGCTTTGGTTGTTAATGGGTCTTTATCTTCAGATTCTATGGAAATAAGGAAGCACATAGCGTAGTTATATTCTCAAATTTACTTAGAATTGTTTAGTTGGAGGCCAAAGTTGGATGGCCTGTCTTTTAAATGCATTGGGGAAGATGAGGGTTCTTGGTTGGAAAGAGAATTTGAGGAGAGTGAGTTTTATGAAGTGGTGAGAAATCTGAATGGAGATAAGGCCGTGGGCCTTAATGGATTTTCATTGGCTTTCTTTCAAAAGTGTTGGAGGTTCTAAAAGAGGATATAATGGTGGTATTCAAGGAGTTTCATGATAGAGGACACTTTGAAAAGAGCATAAATGCAACTTTTATTTTTCTAATTCCTAAGAAAGTTGGTGCTGTGAATATTAAGGACTTCCGTCCTATTAGTTTAGTGGGTGGTATATGTAAAATCATTTATAAAGGTACGAGCGAACAGGTTGAAAATGATGTTGGAGAAGATCATTTCAAATTCACAAAATGCGTTTATTAGGGGGAGACAGATATTTGATTTAGTGTTGGTTGCTAACGAATGTATTGACAGTCAACTTCGATCAAGAGTCCTTGGCTTGTTGTGTAAATTGTATTTGGAAAAGGCTTACAACCATGTGAATTAGGAGTTTGTTGTATTTATTGAAGAGAAATTGTTGTAGGGAGAAATGGTGAGCTTAGATAGCACAATGTATATCTATGGTGCAATTTTTCATTCTTGTTAATGGCATTCTATCTGGGTTCTTTGGTAGTTCTCGTGGTTTAAGACAAAGATCCATTATCTCCTCTTTTATATGTGGTTGTTATAGAGGCACTGACTAGGATGATGTTGGCCACAATAGATAGAGGGCGCTATTATCAGGTTTTCGGTGGGATTGAGGAACAATGAAGATTTTGCATTGTCTCATCTCTTATTTGTGGATGACACATTGATCTTTTGTGAGGCTAGTTGTGAACAACTCTGCAATTTGCATAGTCTCTTTTTATGCTTTGAAGCGTTGTTGGGGTTGAAGATTAATCTTTCTAAATAACAGATTATTCAGTTGGTGAAGTGGCCGATGTAGATCTTTTGGCTAATATATTTGGGTGTAGCGTAGCTATGCTATTGATGAAGTATTTGGGTCTTCCATTAAGAGCTTCTTATAAATCTACTTCTATATGGAGCGGCATTGTAGCAAAATGGAGAGGTGGTTGGCTAGTTGGAAGAGGCTGTATTTGTCGAAGGGAGGGATTTTGACTTTCATTAAAAGTACATTGTGCAACTTGTCAATTTACTATATGTCTGTATTTCCCATTCTAGTTGGCGTGGATAAAAGGCTAGAAAAACTGTAGTGAGATTTTTTATTGGGAGGTATAAATGATGAGGGTAAGTTTCATTTAGTAAATTGGTCAAAGGTTTGTTCTCCAAAGCAAGTGGGGGTTTGGGGGTACGAAATTTGATTCAGTTTAACCAAGCTCTTCTGGGCAAATGGTTATGGCATTTGCAACAAAGAGGGATGCTTTGTGGAGATAGGTGGTGGAAGCCAAATTTGATAGTAGAAGTGGAGGTTGGTGTTCTAAGGAGGTAGTGGGATCCTTTGGAGTTAGAGTGTGGAAACATATTAGGAAGGGGTGACGAGTTTCTTTGAGTTTTGTTCGATATAGAGTGGGAGATGGTACTAAGATAAGACTCTGGCATGATTTATGCGTGGGTGGTGGATTAGTTGCAGGTTTCTGATGGCAACATTTAGTGGAATCTATTGTTTATCAGACCTGTGTAGGATTGGGAAGTAGAATTGGTGACCGAGTTTCTTAATGTGTTGTATTCTCTCAAAATGAGACAAGGTGGGGCGGATAGTATTTGGTGGATGCCATCCAAGAGGCAGAAGTTTGAAGTATAATCGTTTTATCAAAAGTTATCCAGTCCGACTAGTTCTTCATTTCCGTGGAAGACTAATTGGAGAGTCAATTTTCCATCGAGAGTGAGTTTCTTTGTTTGGATAGTAGCTCTTAGGAAGATTTTGACTGTGGATAATCTGAGAAACATAAAAGTCATAGTGGTAGATTGATGTAGCATGTGTAAAAGGAGCGGGAAATCCATTAATCATCTTTTTTTTTTCCATTGTGACGTGGGAAGAGAATTATGGACGTCCCTCATTAGCCTTTTCGGAGTAGAATGGGTCATGCATAGAAAGGTGATAGAGTTGTTGGAGTGTTGGAGAGGTCAGGTGGGAAGTCGTTTCGTTTTAGAGATTTGGAGGATGTCCCCTTTGTGCTTAATTTGGTGTATATGGAGAGGGGAATGCAAGGTGTTTTGACAATCGCGAGACTTCGGTGATAGAGCTCAAGGATATCTTGGTCAAATCGCTTTATACATGGACAAGGGTGTATAATACCTCACAAGTTTCTAATTTTTCTGATTTTGTAGTTTTTTGTTCTTCTTTTTCTCATTAAAGGAGTCTTCACTTGTATACTTTTTGTGTACTAGGGTTGCACCCGTCTGCGCTTTTAATGAAATGAGATTACTTACAAAAAAAAATATATATTTTTGTCATTGGAAATTGTGGTTGCAAGTCTTCCTTCCTTTGATTTACTTGTCTTCAGTTTCTTGGGAAAAATCATGAGAGAGAGAGAGAGAGAGAGAGAAGATGGTGGAGGGGCCAAGAAGCTACTCCTGCTGTAAAGAGAGTTTAAGAAAGGCATGCTGAGAGTACTTATCAAAAAAAAGAAAGGCATGCTGAGAGTTAAACGGTGGTTTTGGGGACAAAATTTAAATACCAAAACCCTCCCTTTGTCCCTATTTGAAGGCTTATAATCCAAGATCTTGCCTTGTCAGAATTAAGAATGCGGACTGCCTGCTAGCCTCTTCAAGTTGGGGAGGTTCTCTGATGGAATGCAAAGCTGTGTTTATTTTGGCAAGCTCTGCCTAAGGCAAACTGCGAAAACTTGGCTTAGCTTGGCTTGTTTATAGATTGTATTTCAAGGTCCTAAAGTGGTTGCAGGCAATCCTTTTCAACTCAAAAGCATCTACACTGAACCAGTTAATTTTCAAGATGAATGCAAGTGATCTTTTTTCCTTGAATGATTGAAGAGTTCCTTTTTTTCCACTTTCACTTGCGTGATTTTGCTCTTAATTTTGACATAAAACAGTATTAGTCTTGTTATTATTGAAGATTTCCTTTTTGATCTTGTATTTGATGATATTCTATAATTGAATTCTTGCAGGCATTCACTGGTCTTTTAAATTTGATCGAGTTTGTAGGTAGTTACATACCTGCCTTTCTTTACAACAACCAGGTACTGGCATTTACTTACTGATATGAAGGATAGGCTTTGTTCTATTAATAGACTATCTCATCCTCAGTTTTTCGCTGTGGTCTCTTACATGTTAATTGTATACATCTTGTTGTTGAATTTCTTTTTTTAATAAGTAAACGATTTTATTAAAAACCAAAAGGTGCACCAATGTACACATGAAGTATAAGAGGAACACCTAA
Organism: Betula pendula; assembly: GCA_900184695.1. Taxonomy (NCBI): domain Eukaryota; kingdom Viridiplantae; phylum Streptophyta; class Magnoliopsida; order Fagales; family Betulaceae; genus Betula; species Betula pendula. The sequence goes on along the minus strand of FXXK01000090.1, from coordinate 277,398 downwards.
CCAGAAAAAAGAGAGTGTCAAAAAAGTCATAGAAACTAGAAATATGAAAAAAATCATAGATGTCTATCCATTGGAAAAAGGTATAGAGAAAAAGCCTTTAGCTCCGCCACCATCCTCTCACTTTCTTCAAAGTTCTGGTGATTTATTTTTCTCCGAATACACCACATCATACAAAGCGGAATCATCTTCCATATAGCTTCACTTTGAGGACTACCAAACTGCCATCTCCAACAAGTGAAGAGATCATTCACTCGACAAGGTTTGACTCACACTAGCCTGAATAAAATCCATAAGGCATTGATTATCTCATAATGGAGTAGGAGGTGGTCAACAGATTCCCCACTCTTCTTACACACGAAACACCAATTTATCACAATGATATTCCGCTTTCTTTAAGTTGTCCAAAGTGAGGATCTTACTTAAAGTGGCCGACCAAGCAAGAAAGCCACTATAGAATGATCTTACATCAAACAACCCTCTCTTAGAGGGGGTTCCAACGAAGCTTGTCTATGCCGTTCTGTTTCAACTTGATGGGATACAATTGATTGGAAAAAAGAGAAAAAGAATTCCAACTCCCAATCATGTGTTGCTCTAACAAAATTAATGTTCCCCTGAGCAAAGCCATCACAAAATTGAAGATGATCTACAATAGAAGCATACCTAAGGCAAGCAATGCTATACAACTCCAGAAACTCTACCTTTAAGGGGTTGTTCCCCGCACCACACGTCGTGTCAAAAACTAATTATGGAGCTATCTCTCACCTCAAATCTTGTATATATAGAAAACTACTCTCAACCCCTTCTAATGTATTTTCAAAGAACCACTCCATAGGACCCAATGACTCCATTAGAGCACCTTCCACCCCAGTGACTACCATATTTAACGTCCGCTACCAATCTCCAAAGAGCCTCTCTCATAAGCATAACACCATAACCATTTCCCCAAAAGGACTCGGTTGAACATGAACAAATTTTGAACCCTCAAATTCCTTTCATTAATCGGAGAACACACCTTGGACTAGCTTACCAAGTGGCATTTTAACTCTACACCCAAACCTCACAAGAAATCCCGATGTAGCTTCTCAATTCGATTGACAACACTAGCCAGGAGGGGAAACAAAGACATGAAGTAGGTAGGAAAATTAGACAAGGTGCTCTTGATCAAGGTAATCCTACCCCTTTTAGACAAGTACAACCGCTTTTAGCCAGCCAAACGACGCTCAACCTTCTCAATGATGTCACCCCAAATAATTTTGACTTTAAAAAAAAAAAAACACCCAAAGGAAGACCAAGGTACTTTATAGGTAAAGAAGAGACCATGCATCCCAAAATCCTAGCCAAACCTTCTACATTATTGACATTACGTATAAGAACCAATTTTGACTTGGCCAAATTGATCTTGAAGCCTTAGACGATTTCAAAACATAAGAACAAGCAACACAAATCACAGAGGTGATTTGGATTTGCCACTCAAAAATTAAAGTATCATCTGCAAACAGAAGATGAGAGATATTGAGCATTCCCAATCCCCACAGTAAAGCTAGACAACAAACCTCATTGTAGCAGAGATCATCTTGCCCATAGCCTCCATTACAATGACAAACAACAATTGAGACAAAGGGCCCCCCTGTCTTAAGTTGCGAGAACTACTAAAAAAATTGGTGGGAGTGTCATGAGCAATATTGAAAAATGCACTGAAGAAATACAAGGAGCTATCCAAGTATACCATTTCTCCTCAAAACCGCTCAGCAAATACGACAAAAAGTTTCAATTAACGTGATCATAAGCTTTTTTTAAATCCAATTTGCAAAGCACACCCAACTCCCATGATCTGATTCTGCAATCAAGTCATTCATTAGCAATGAGAACGGGATCTAGAATCTGCCTTCCTCGGATGAAAACCTTTTGAGACTTGGAAATAATCTTATCCAAAACTATTTTCATCCTGTTAGCTAGAACTTTGGTAATAATTTTGTAAATGCAACTCACTAGACTAATCGGACGAAAATCCTTGAGATCAACAGCGCCTGAAATCTTCATAATGAGAGCAATGAATGTAGCATTGAGTCTCCTTTCAAACTTGCTTCTAGCATGGAAGTCATGAAAGACCTTTATGATTTCTTCTTTTAAAACATCACAACAAGCTTGGAAGAATGCTATAGAGTAGCCATTAGGCCTAGAGCCTTATCATTGTTCATAGCTTTCACTATCTCCAAAACTTCCCCCTCCTAAAACACTCACTCCAACCAATTGGCCTCAACCTTACCAATAGAGTCAAAAGAAAGCCCGTCCAACTTAGGCCTCCAACTGAACTGCTTGGAATATAGATTATTATAAAATTGCACAATGTGCTCTCTAATCTTAATCTGGTCGGAAGAAATTGTACCATCAACCAACAAAGATTCAACGGAGTTATTTCTTCTTTTCTCTTGTCCTAATTAGGCGTGTCTTTTGTATACTTCATGTGTTTCAAGGTTGTGCTTTGCGCTTTTAATGATAATTTACTTAAAAAAAAAAAAAGTTATTTCTTCTATTAGAGTTGGCCATTCTCCCTTAACCATAAGGCCTTAGATTTCTGCCTCCAACTTACCTCCTTCATGAGAGTGGACCTCTCCAAATTACTTAACACTTGTGCCTTCCTCATTCTCTCCTTATCGCATAGGGCTTTCTCTTCAACAATATCAAGGCCTCGCAACTCTTCCAAAGGAATCTTTTTCTTCCTCTCTACATTGCCAAACACCTCTTCATTCCATTTTCAAGGCCTTAAGCTTGTGGGCCAAAATGAAACTCCAAGAGCCTTGAAAATGATAAGAGTTCCACCACGGTTGCACCTTATCCACAAATAGTAATATTATAAGTAGAACTTCTATTCTCCTTTATCCCTCAAAGATGATGTGATTTTTAAAATCACGATTGGATTTGAAATAGATTACTATTGGATTTTAATATAATGCTGGTTTTAAAAGTCACATTACTTTGGAGGGATATAAGTCCTACTTATAACATTACTAATCCACAAAACCCTCAGACTTTAGCCACATGTTTTCAAATTTGAAATATCTTCTACCCCCTAAAGGTTACCACAATCCAAAAGGATTGAGAAGTGGTCCGACCATAGTATAGGAAGCCTCCTCTGGGACTCACCAAGAAATTGGGCTTCTCAATCTAGAGAGACAAGAAATGTATCAATCCTACACCAGAAGGAAAGGTCCTGATTATTCGACAAAGTAAAAAAAATCCACCAACAAGAGGGAGATCCATCAGACCCTGATCGAAGATGAAATAAAAAAATAAAAATAAAAAGTTCCACCATAGTTGGGTCAAAATGGGCTCCTCTTGATCTCTCACTAGGGAAATGGGTGATTTTAGAATCATCCCCAATGCACCAAGGCTAGTTTCACCATCTGAGCAAACCAGCCAATTCATCCCAAAGAAGCCTTCTATCACCATCAAAATTAGGACCATACCACAAAAGCCCAAGTGAAATGATCTTTAATGTTTCTGAATGAACACAGAAGAGTAAACTCTCCCACACGCTTATCAATTTCTCCACCACCCTCCTATCCACATAATCAAAATTCCACCGAAATCTCCTCTAGAGTCTAAACGGCACCAATCTACATGATGACAACCCCACAAACTGCTCACAACACTATAAGGCAACCTCTAGCTTAGTTTCTTAAAAACAAACAATATCAGCTTTCCTCGGAGTAAATTCCTTACCCTTAGGCGTTTATCCCCCTCATTCAAGCCTCTCATGTTTCAAGATAACAACTTAGGCTTCATTAAAAACTGAGAAACCCCTACCCTTGCCTCTTCCACGTCTTGAACTTCCACATTTTGATTCATAATTAATAGAGTACAAGAGGCAAGAATCTTTAGTTGCATGTATATGCATTTAAGCCAAGAACACATTTTAATGTTCAATTCAAAGTTATGAGATCCAGAATATTTACTTTTGGAGTTCAAGAGGCAACTCAATCGTGTCTAGGTTTTTTTTTTTTTTTAAATAAAATAAAAAAGACACCAACTTATGGCATGTGCATTGCTGTTTTCGGATCAAACTTCACATTATTATCCATACATATGGCAAGTTTCCATGATCACTTCCAAAAGCTGTTCCATGGTTTAAACAATTACTAACTTGCATTTAGTTCACAAAAAAATCAGTTCACCCCAATTTAACTTCTAGGGATCAAGTACTTTGTTGGATAAATGGTTAAGCAAGTGATGCCAAACTCAACTTTCACGCAATTTGGTTTTGGTTAAAGCATTTGTCAATTTCTTTTCCACTTTATGACCGTTTCATGTATGCTCAGGAACTATTAGTCACCACTTCAACGGCAGTTATGCTCAGCATTATGGCGTCTTTTTATAGATGAAGAATCTCTCAAGTGATTGAAGAACCATGCAACAACTTATCATTGGAGAACCAAATTCCTTATCAAAATTTTGTGAAATGAGGTATGAAATTTTTGAGTGAAGAAAAGAAGAAAACAAGCTATTTTAGTTTTAGTATTTAAATGTCTGTAAAGATAGTATATCTGCTTCGAAGATTCTTCCTGCTGATGTATTGCAAATGAAACTCTTCTCCACTTCTTTCCCTAGATATCTTTCTTCCCTTAATTCTTTTTTTTTTTTCCTTCCTCAAGCCAAAAGAACATGCATTATTTATTGAAAAGTTTATGGTGATGCAGATGCCATGGTTCTGTTTGTCTTGATCTTTACTGCCTCCCCTGGTAGTGATTGTTGGTTCCACTATGACAAGTGTGGTTTCGTCCTCCCTGTTCTATGGAACAAATTACAATCATAAACTTGGCGTTTGTTGGATTGGGGGACATGGGTTTAACGTTACATCTATTTGGATGTATTTTATTTTTGAGTGGGAGAGAGAGAGAGAGAGAGGATTTCATGAGACTGGGGATGCAGAGTTCACGTGCCTCCAAAATTATTATTATTATTATTATTATTATTATTATTTTCAATTCTCTCAAATTAGGAGAATTTGAAAAGAGAGCATATTATAATAATTTTTTTGTATTTATTCACAATCCTTATAATTAGGGTAAATTAAAGTAGGCTCTCACAAGCTACTACCTCATTTGCACTTATACCTCTAAATTTTGATTCATTGCAACTTGCCCTAATGAACTACCATCTTGTTTCGAGTTGCACCCCTAGTTGGATTGAGCTGTTAAATGTGGATGTAAAACACGTCAAGAGTGTGAGGCAAGTTGTAGTGAGTCAAAGTTTAGAGACGTGGGTGTAAATAGGGTGATAGTTTGAGGGGAGTGAGGGGGAGTGTAATTTTACCCAATAATATATGTATTGCATATGTATAACTTTGCGTCATGTGAGACTAGCATGTGATAGATTTTATCAACCACAACAACCTAATTTGATATGTGATACAATTCGGAACAAAATGGTAATTTATATGGGTAAGTTACAATGAGTCAAAGTTTAAAAGTGTGAGTGCAAATAGAGTGATAGTTGGAGGGGGGGGGAGGGGGGGAGAGATGATATTTATTGCTCTCTAATTATTTATTGAAATATCTAAACAGAAAAAATAGGGAAAGCTCATTGCTCTCTCCTTCACATGAATCATGGTGTTATAATTATATATCTTCAAGAAACTTAAGGTTCTTATACTTGAACACATAATGTAGATATAATAAACATGAGACTCAATTAAGCATTAATTATGCATTCAAAATTGCAAAAAGTGTCACATTGAAGAGTGCTATTGAAAAAAATGCCAATTTAAAAATGTGAAAAAACTTACGTTTTTTAATTAATTAAATTTTTAAAAATTACATTTTAGTAGTTACATTTTGATATTTGTACATTTTCAAACTGCACATTTTGAATCATAAAACTAAGCGGACACTTAATAATATTTGTCTATTGGTATTTCATGTCTTTTTTATTGTTTTAAAATAAGTAAGAAATAATAATAACAAAAAAAAAAAAGATATATAAGGAAAGACTGGCCCTAAGAAATACAAACTTGGCCGCATAAGCAACCAAGTCTATAACAAATACTCTCAAAATATATATATATATAATATATATATAATATAATATATATATATAATATATATATATATATTATATAATATATATATTATATATATATATCTACAACAAATACAACACAGTTACCCAGACAAGATCACCTGCCTTTAATTAGATTGTCAGACAGGATCCAAGTCCCACAAGCCAAAATGCTGAAAAAAAAAAGGAGGGTCTTTTTTTTTTATAAGCAAATAAGGAAACACAGGGAAGAGACTACACTGGAGGGTCTTTGCCACTCCTTAACCGAATAGCAGAAAGAAAATGAGAATTATGGGAATGCTACCAAAAATACTGTTGGCAGCGGCCAATCGAACAACTTGATGTGCACCAAAATTGGCACATTGTGAAACTTTTAAAACCTTTCTATCCGAGAAGGCACTAAGCAGAAGCTAAATGTCAGCTATAACAGATGCTAAAGACCAGTCCGAGAACAGCTCCGGAGAATTAATGGCTAAAATCGTAGCCAGAGAATCCCCTTCTAAGATCAAAGAGGAACACCCAACTGCAGCTGCTAATCGAACTGCTAAGAGAGCAGCTTGGGCTTCACCAAGCCCAACATCCACCGAGGAAAGCCTGAGAGAATTGACCGCCAAAAAAGCTCCATTGTGGTCTCTGATGGTTGCTGCCGCAACAGAAAAAGAAGGACGCACAGCAACGTCAAAGTTAGCTTTAAAGGTCCCTGCTGGAGGAGGCTCCCAAACTTCAGAGCCAGGAAGAGAATTCCACGCTGAGATGTGCTGGCCGAAGGAGGTCTTGATAAGCTTCAAGACTTTGAGAGGTTCCGGTTTAGTAGCTTTGTGGAGCTTACTAAGGCCCGACCCTAACCAACCTTGAGACTTGGGATGTGGGCATGCTTATCAGTGATTTTTTTTCTTTCTTAATTTTTTTTAGTAATGTTATATGTTAGGTTATGGTTTAGGTGCTGTAAAAAGTGCCTCATCCTATATATTATACTCTTATTTTATTATGCTAATGTAGTAGTACCTATCAGTTTTTAATTTTTTTTTTTTTAGTAATGTTATATATTAGAAAAATGTTTCATAACATTCCATATCTTTTAGCATTATCTTCTAAAGATTGATTTTATTTTTTTGTTTTGAATAAAAAAAAATTGGATGTGAGCTTGCCACGTAGGACAAGAATGCTAAAAGATGGTATTGAGGAATACTAGGAAGCATTTCTCTATATACTATCCTATCATCTTGCCTATTAGCCTTTATATCAACCATTGTTAAAAAATTAAAAGTTGGCTAATCGACACCATTATATTAATCCAATAAGATAGGAGTGAGATGAATATGTAGTATATAGCATTACTTTTTTTTAGTAATGCTACGTACTACACTTACATCTTACCTTCATCCCATTGTCACATTAACCCTTATTATAATATTAAGAAAAAGTACACATACTCATTTCAAATTATCTCTCATTGTCAATGCCATCCCAAAACTATTAATTGAGTTAATGTCCTATCGGACTACCAAAAATTCTCAATGTTTCCTTTTAAGGCCAATAAAAAGATAAAAAATATCTTAAATTTTTTCAATAAAATAAAAACACCCTTATAAATTAAAAAAAAAAAACTAAAAATAAAAAAAAAAAATGAAAAAAACCAAGAGATTGGCTGAGCCACTCCATTTGGCCGAGGAGGCTACGCCACTACCTTGGTTTTTTCATTTTTTTCTTTAATTTTACTTTTTAAATTTTTTTTTTTAAAAAAAAGTTTTTAGTTTATATATATATATTTTTTATAAAAAGTATTTTTGTTATCAGAAAATATAGACAAATTTTGATAATTTGAATCAACATTCACTCGGTCGATAATTTGTGAGTGTATTGATAAATAGAGCGATAGTTTATGTATATTTCTTTTATTAAAAAAAATCTAAAGTGAATGATGAGAGTGTACTAGGGAGTAGGGACTATCAAATTCCTAAACTTTACCCGGAAAGTCCTCCCTCTTCTTTTCCCTCGAGATACATATTATTATATTATTAATAACACACACGTCCTTGCCCGTGTGTGTTTTATTTTCCTCCAAGCTTTCGGCTTTTCCTCTTTCCCAAACAGCGTTTCATCGTCGCCGACTGAAATTTCTTTCCCAATCTGCGCAATTCTCCTGAGAAAATTTGAGGCCCTCGGTGGAAACAAAGATGAGAGGAAGCAGCTCCTCTGGGAACTACAGAAACGCATGTCTCACTATGCACCAGCCCTGGGCTTCTCTGCTAGTTCATGGCATAAAGCGCGTTGAGGGCAGATCATGGCCTTCTCCAATCAGAGGTATCAACCATCATCTCTTTGATTTCTGCAAAAATATACATACCCACTTCTTCTTTTCTCTTATTTTTGCTTTGGGAGTTGTTGCATTTTGAAGTTTGCCGTATTTGGTTGCCGAGGAAGTGTAGGGAAAGGAATACAAATTTAAACTTTCCCAAGTAAGTGGAGCGGATCATGGCCTGGGTTTCGTTGGATATGGACGGGTTTTGAAATTTATGGAAAAAAAAAATGTACTCTAGTCAATTTTCTTGGCAACCAAACCTAGGGCTTTTTGTTTATTTAGTCGCTCATTATTTTTAAATTTAAACCGTTATAATCTTCTAATGTTTATAAATTTCTCAACTTTTCATGTCCACAAGGTCATATATCTAATGCCAAAATCCAAATCATACTATTTAACACTATGGTTCTACTTCTGCTTCACTCTTTCATGCTTTCTATTTGAGATCTTATACTGTCTTTAATTGCCCAACACCGGGTACAAGTTTGAACCACTTTATTGTTTTCTTTCCTTTTCTAGTAATAATAATAGCAGTTGTCAATTTTATTGAATAATACTAGTAGGTAGGAGTTGTGATAGTCAATTTCATTGAAACTAATGATACTTTTCAAGGATGATGTTTCTAATTGTTTGGAATTTTTGACTTTTGAAGGCCGCCTTTGGATTCACGCTGCAAGTAAGGTCCCGGATGAGGCTACAATTAAAGCAATGGAGGACTTCTACAGGGAAATTTATGCAGTGAATGGAATTACTGATCTGAAGTTTCCAGAACATTATCCTGTTTCAAGACTACTTGGTATTCTGAATTTACATCTTTCTATGGTTCTCTGGTCATATATATATTGTTTTAATTTGTACACCATCCCTAGAAATTCCAAGTTGCAAATTAGATTAAGCAGTTTTGCTCTAGCTTGATCATGTCACCCTATGTCATACAGGTACACAAAGGTGGGTGCTTTGCGTTGCTTGCTCCTGAATCTGTCCTGTCCATATTGAAAATGGAGTCTATGTTTTAGGGGTACCAACAAGGGTGATAGATTGTAGCACAGATATTTGAAAAATATTGTAATGTAATAGGAGTTTTGGTGCCTATGAATCATAACAGCGTCTAACTTGGACAAATCTGCGAAAATAAGATTCTTAAATGGGAATGATGCTGTAAGAATAGATTAGATTTGACTTTGTGCTAGGGGATGGGCAGGTCAATCGGAAGGTTTTTCTTTAGGGTCTCTCCCTCTTTCTCTCTGGATATGGGATGCAGACAAAGCACAAATGCATCTCCCTCTCCCACTCTCCCATGCAACCACACAGTCAAGGGCAAAAATTAATTTTTAAAGGTTTATTTAAAAAATATATATATTGTATTGTTAAGCAATTTTTATTTTTTTTGAGAGCCACCTTGTGGCTTGGGGGGGCCACAAAAAAAATTTGGGGGGAGAAAATTAACTTTTAAACGTTTATTTTATATAAAAAAAAAATTGTGTTTTTAAGCAATTTTTATTTTTTTTGGGAGGCACCTTGTGGCTTGGGGAGCCAGAGTCCCCCAAGCCACAAGGTGGCTCTGCCCTGCTCACAGTCATATAGAGAAATTGAGTAAAGTAATGTTAGTGGCCTGGTTCAAGACAATTATTTTCACACTGCATTAGGAATGCCTTTTTCTAAGCTTTTTTTATTATTTATTATTTATTTTTTATTTTTATTATTTTGGATTATGGAGATATTTTCTGGACTGAAATTTCTGCGGCGAACATCTTGAGTTTCTTGAAATATTGCTTTTTATTATTTTTCTTGGGACAATACAAATTTTGACAAGTCTGAGTGGCTTCGTCTTCAATTCAGGCTGTGTTGAAGTGGTTGGCTGTGTTAGAGGTGAAGAACTAGCAGGCTGGGACATGGTAGCTGAAGGGGTGAGAAACCCTCACTTGTTCTTTGATATAGGTGATTCTATCATAAATGGATATATGGTTCCATAGACTCTTTTTGACTAAAATCTAGCATATTTTCCTATACAGGTGAGGCTGGAAGCACTGACTAAGTTTTGTTGGCTTTGTGAACAGCCACAGGTATGTGAATTAACAATGCTAAACATTATGAGCTCTTTTTTTTTTTTAATGATCTTTAGTACTGACAAATTATCTTCTCATCCTGATTATATTATACATTCAATGCAGAAACTGTTAATTCCATTTGAGATGCGAGGGTACCAGGGTGTATATAATTTGGAAAATAAGGTACATATTGTGCAGAAACTTTGGGCCTGACTGGAATTATTCTCAAATGATAGCCTTTTGTTTTTAAAAACAAAAATTGAGATATGGACAAAAAGTGTTTTTGGCAAAATTCCAAACAAATTTTTGTAAGTTATATTTTTTTCGAACCAATTTAGTATAAAAACCAATAGAAAACATTTTTCTCTTCTCTTTGGGTTTGTTTTGGGAAGGCTATTAACTAAGTTATATACCTATCACAGATATACGAGGCTGCAATTAGAGGTCTTGTTTCAGTTGAAGGTCCACTGCTAGTGAAATTTCCACTTCCAAATCCACGAGATCCATTTTCATTGAAGCCAGGATCTATTTCTGAGCACCCTGAATCTAAAGCATGTGAAGTGGAAAAATCATCAAACCTTAGTGCCGCCATAGCTGGTGCACGAGCAGCAGCTACACAGTACACAAAAAAGAATGAAAATCCCCCAAATGTGATCCAGAATCGTACCCGCTATTCCGTAAGGACGGGTTAATTAAAGAGCAAATATTTGAAAGAGGATTCAATACCATATTAAGGCATGTAGTTTCTTCTCTTTGACTGTCATTATTGGATTTTCCTTCATGTGCAGATGCATCCAGTGTATGTGTATCCATATTATAAGGATGCTGGGTTTTGATATTGCTGTAAACTGTAGGGAACATAAATTGTGTTTTTAATATTATTAGGATGCTGGGTTTCGTTATGTTTGTATATGCATATGATGCATCTCTAGATTCTGTAGGAAAATATATTGCTGTTTAAAATTATAAAAGAATTAAAAAGGGATCTGACAGATTTATTGTTTGTTGAATGAAGTTTTTGAGTATGATTGCTATATCATGGTAATATTGGGGATATCTTTAATATTGTACATAATCATGATTATGATGCATCATAGAGAATATTGATAATTTCCCCCCTAGATACCATTTTCATTTCTTTTATAAGTATGTTTCTATACACCTCATATTTCGCCATCTTTGCTTATTCATACGAACTAAATGCCGAAAATGTTTTCAGCTGAAATCAATTGAAAATATTTTTTCACAAAAAAACATTTTACGTTGAAACAAATTCAACGGAGCTTTAAATGATTAGCTTGTTATATATTGATTTATTTATTTTTCCCAATTTCCTTTCTTCTATTGTCTGAGCCCAATTTTGTGTGTTAATTTCTCGTCAAATTTTAATTTGATCTTTGGGGTTAAAATTTAGGTAATAAAGTTTACTTCAATTTTAAATAGGTCTCTTTTTTGGGAGCTGATGCAACAGTGCATCAGCCTGGGCTGCTTTTAGTATAAAAAAAAAAATATATATATATTATATATATTTTTTTCTGAAATGGGGTTCACCATTTCAGAAAAAGTGGCCCAGGCTGATGCACTGTAGCATCAGTATGGGCTGTTGTTTATCTTTACCGCTCTTTTTTAACCTGTTGATCATGTAAGAAAAAGTGTCATGTCACACGTCCACGGAAGCAGCACATGAATCAGTCACGTCAGAAAAAAAAAAAAAAAAAAAAAGGCTGCTTTCGCAAAATAAAAAATCTTTCATACAATTTGATTTTTTTTTCTTTTCCCTCTTACTCCCTCACCTGTTCTTGTTCTCCTTCCTTGGCTTTCCTTCTCAGTCTTTTTCTTCCTATGCATACTCCAAGAGAGATAAATTACATGAAGCTTTGAGTTTCTCTCTTTCTCTATGGGTCCGATTGTTTGTGGTTTCAAAACAAATCGAGTAGTTTGGAAAAATAACAATTTTAAAATGCAGTTAATGACAATGTAATTTTAAATTTACAGTTAAAAACATTTGTTAAAAATTGTAAAAAAGTGTTGTTTTGTCAATTTAGCGTGTGGATATCATTGGTAGAAAAATTTGGTTTACCAACAAAGACATTACTATTACGAATAAAACTGAAAATTTTGTTTCAAAAATTCTATTTTCCATTTTTTATTTTGACACGTAAATGAGTCCCAACTACATTCCCAAGTGATTTAGGTTTCTTTTATTAAAGTTATTTAGTGGGAGTGGGAGTTTGACTCCTAAACTTAAAACAACTAGGGTTATATTTGGTATGTAGAATGATTATTTTAAATAATAGTCTTTATTAAAAATAAAGAAAGAATAACTATTATCTCAATTGAATGAATAATTATTTTTTTATGGTTATCAGAATGACTATGTTAAGGCTAATTCATTCAAATATTTTTATTCTTAATAAATGTTATTCCTCAGAATAATCATTCTGCATACCAAACATATTCTAGAAATTCTAATTTGATTGAAATAGGAAGTCTAATTTAATTGAGATTTTCATACCTAGTTGTATGAAATTTTCTAATTGGATTAGGATTCTCATTTAAAGAACTCTGATTCCAATTAGGATTGGTAAGCCAATTATGGTTTGGACTCCTAATCCTAGTTAGACAAGGATTTCTAATATGCTTAGGATTCCATAGTCCCAAAATCGAGTATAACTCCAAGTTTCACGATGATTCCTAATATGATTAGGATTCCTACCTTCAGTAGAAATGTAGGATTCCTCCTAGGACTAGGACTACCCTCGAGGCAAGGTTTTCTAGTTTGACTAGGATTCTTACGGGGATTAGGACTCCTACTTCAAATAGGACTTTGACAGAGTTAGGTTTCCTAGTTTGACTAGGATTCCTACTTCAAATAGGACTTTTAGGATTTCCCCCTTCCTGTTTTCCCCTTGATTGAAAAAAAAAAGGACTTTTAGGTTTCCTAGTTCAACTAGGATTCTTACCTAAACGAAGATTCTTAATGTGAGATTACAATTGTTTTAAGAAAACCTATTTTTTCTTCTTTAAAATATCAAGTAAGAGAGATTCAAGAGTTAAGTCTTACTGTGTCTATTGTCGGTCTATAGTAAAGTAAGGTAAACACCTCGTCTTGCTCCTTCCAGAGGGTATTTATTTTACCGATTACAAGATTAGACTTCTTTAGGAGATAAGGCGTGGTTACATCGGGTACCATCATGCTGCTGTGGAGTTACTCAGGGATTACATCAAGTCTAGACAATGGCCTACATTTGACAAAGTTTGATTATATCCTCCCTGTGGAGTTCTTGTCATCATAACTTAGAGGCCAAGGGAATAGTGGAAAATTATTATTGTTTGGTAAGAGTTACCTTGATGGCATTAATAATAAGAATAGTTTTCGCTTAATTATTGTAATTAAAATTCACTCGTTATCAAAAAAATATTAATTGCGAAATTAGGTTGCCGTTGCATTCTATATATTATGGTTTGTGGGTTCCATATTATAGCAAGATTAGGTTGTCATTGCATTCTATATATTATAGTTTGTGGGTTCCAAATTATATTGCTTGATTACAAAACTTTATTTTCCCTCTTGAAAATATTGTCATATTTTAGCCCTCTTGCTACAATCATCAACCAAAACAAGTTGATTGGACCAAATTACGTGAATTGGAAGCATTTTTTTTTGGATATTGTGCTTACGTCTAAAGGCCACAAATATGTGTTGACTCATCCATATCTTGATTTTCCAGCTATTGATGCCACTTAGGAGGACCATGAGCAATATGATTGCTAGAAGAAGTCCAATAAGTTGGCTCAGTGTTACATTTTGACCTTGTTGTCAAATGTACTCTAACATCATATGCAACCATTTCACTCACTTCAGACATCTTGATTAGTCTGAAGGAAATGTTTGGTGACTAGGGTCATGCTGCTATGCAAGACATGATGAGGATCCTTCTTAATGCCAGAATGGCTGAAGGAACTCTAGTTCGGTGTATAGATCAATGCTGAGTCTTAGGTGCATATAATCCTCTAGTCCCTGCCAGAGCCGTTTAGCCAATTCAGACCTAATGTTGCTATGAATAAAAAATCTAATACCTTGTCTGAATTGTTGGATGAGCTCAGCATGGCGGAATGCATCCCAAAAGCCAACGTAAGTGTAAATATGGCTTAAGCTTCTACTTCTTGGCCTTAATCGAAAGGCAAGGCTGAAAAGAAGAGGAAGAGAACGAAACAAGCAGGCAAGCAAGTTGCCCCAAGAGAGAACAAGATAGAAAACAAGGAGGCAAAGGCTAAAACCAAAAGGAAAATGTTTCCACTACAATGAAGTGGGGCACTAGAAGAGGAATTGCCCCGAGTATCTGGCTAACAAGCGCCAAGGTGTGTATACTTCCTTCTTAGTTGAAACGTCTTGAGTAATGAATCTCACGGGTTCCTGATAAGTGGGTTCAAGGTCCACTAATCATGTCTCCAATCTATTGCAGGAGTTTTAAGAGACCAAAATACTAAGTAATGGGAGATGTACCTAAGAGTTGGAGATGGGATGCGACTTCCGGTTAGCCATAGGAGTTTTTAATTTTTATATTGGATCTATAGCTTTAATTATATTAGCCTGTTTTTATGTACATTTTATTCACATAAATTCGATTTATATGACTTATTTGGGTAAATATGATTGTACTTTTTATTTTGAAGGATACTGCAACAATAAAGAAGAGTAAAATGTTTATCTATTATGGATGGTATTTGTAACGCCTCGAATTAATAAATGTATTATTAACGCATTTACCCCAAGGCAGTACTACTATTAGCTTATAATCTCAAAACAGAAGTTCCTTTTTTTTTTTTGAAACTTTAACTACAACTTTGCATAAATTCATCCTAACAGGTCAACAAAAGGGGGCCCATCAAGGCTATTTTTTCAAAAATGTAGTTGGTATTGGACTGACATGCATTATTAATGAGGGATTGTTGCTACACGACTATAAGGCGAATGGACGGTCACAATCCCGCTAGACCATATTAACAAGAGTTCAAGGGATTGTTGTTGTGCGACTATAAGGCTACCGGACGACCACAATCTTTCTTAAACATAATAATATGAGTTTAAGGGAGCGCTACCACACTACCACAAGGCCACTAGATGATCACAATACCCCTAAATGATGCCATTAAAACCCTACAACCCTGTCCAGGTGATATCGTTGAAGGACTACAATGCAGAGGACACAGTATTGCGGGAAGCTTGCAGTTTGACTCACGAAGCATCGTTACTAGTGATCTACGACTCACATTACACCTTATTGGGCAATTAATCAAATCACGATCGAATATCGTAAGTCGTATTTTCTTGGACAATTGATTGGAGCAAGGTCCTGTACCCAGACCATATCATATTGGGCAATTGACTAGAGCTTATCATATACCCTAAGTCATATTTCCCTAGGCAATTGATCAAAGCAAGGTCATGTACCCTAAACCATATTATATTGGGAAATTGACCAGAGCACGATCATGTACCTCAACTCGTATTTCCTTGGGTAATTGATCAGGGCAAGATCATGTACCTTAGACCAGATTATATCGGGGCAGTTAGCGAGCAAATGGTTATGTTCCCAAATTAAATTACATTGAGCTATTAGCTAGCATATGGTCATGTACCCCAAATCAAATTACATTAGACAATTGGCCAACACAATCATGTACTACGAATCAGATTATATTGAGCAATTGGCCAGCATAAAGTCATATACCTTATATTAGATTTTATTGTGCAACTGACAATAGCAAGAAGGACAACCAGATCAGGGCCATACGTTATGTGACAAGCCATTGAGCGATCAACTATCCAATGCAAAATGAGGGAGACCACCAGTCCCTCAAAGACATCAAAAGATTCAACAACCCAACCTTTGCAACCTGAATCAGCCATACAACTACAGTCATCGTACGAGAAAGTGGTTGTGTTTATGATTCATCACTAGAACGGGTGGGCATGATAAGGACAAGACATCACAACTGGGTGCAATACTGGTTGGGTCAATCAGGTCCAGAAGGTCCATCAATATCACCCTATCACTTAGAGAAAGCTCAACATTTTGGCTAGGGTGGGCACAGGCCGGGTATTGAGGATACCCAATACTCGATCCGAGGCCTTTAGGTTTGGAAAATGACTGCCCGATACCTGACGTTACTAAACAGTGACCGGCAGGTATCGTGTATGGCAGGGTAGGGTGTGGTTGGGATGGATCGGGTATGACCCGAACTTTGGGAGTGGCCGTAGTCACAGGGCGGCGTGGGAATTGGGACAGACGACGGTATTGCACGGGACGGATTCTCTCTGCATCTTTGAGCTATGAGGGAAAGCTCTTCCATGGAGAAAAGCTACTGCATAAGCTTTTCTCCCAGATCCAGTGGCGGAGGGAAAGGGGGGCTGTGTAGGGGTGCACGGGGCCCCTTCCCCTGGTTTAAAAAAAAAAAAAAAGAGAGAGAAAAGAAAACAAAGAAAAAATTTACTAAGAGTCTTGGCACCCCCCCTTCCCCTTGATTTTTTTTTTATACATATATATATATATAAAAAAAAAAAGACTAAAGACTTACTCAGTCCTTCCGGCCTTCCTTTTTCTTCTTTTTTCTTTTCTTTCCCTTCTTGGCTTCTTCTTTCTCTGCTTCTTGATTTTTCTGAGATGGAGAAAATTTGCTTAAGATTTCAGTGGATGCATTTTAAACTTGATGTGCTTAATCATTAGAAATTAAAAAACTTGTCTTCCATTGCGGAACTATGTCAATGATTAATAGAGACAAAAAAATCAGAGACATACTATTTTATTGATAGATTGATTCGTCTTGTTTTGACTCTTTCAGTGTCTACGGCAACTATTGAGCGAGCATTTTCAGTTATGAAAGTTGTTAAAACAAGACTTCGTAACAAAATAGAAGATGAGTTTTTTGCAAATAATTTAGTTATCTACATTGAGAATGAAATTTCTGAAATTTCTGACTTGATACTTGATATTTGATTTTGTGTCTCTAAGATCGCGTAGGATGCAATTTTAAACACTTTGTATTTTGTATTTTTAGTAGCTATTTTTTCTTTATACATATATTATGTTATAATTTATATTTTGAATTGTAATTACTATACTTTTACATATTATAATAAAAAAATAGTATATAAAAGGAACAAAAAAAAATTGTCATTATATTATATTATTTTAGTTTCACTTCCGCCCCTCCTTGGACACTTTCCTGGCTCCGCCACTGCCCAGATCCATCCATTATAGACGGTGTGGCCACAGGATAGCGTGGGCGAGGGACGACATGACTGTGGGATGGCGTGGGCGTGGGACGGCTTGGGACCGCATGGGCTCAGGAGGTAAGACAGCGTGGGCACAGGAGGCTCAAAGAGATGAAATTTTTTGAGAAAACAAGAGAGAGGTGGCACTGAAGTAGGTTAGGGTTTAGATAGAAAAAAATGGTTTTATACCTTTTCTTTTTTTCAAATTGGGTCAGTGCAGTGCAGGTCGGGTTAAAACCCGAAATTTTTAAAAATCTAAACCCGATACCCGACCCGACCTGGACAAGTATCCAGAAAATTAACCCATACCCGGGAAAAAAAAAAAGACACACACACACACAAAAATCCGTGATTTGTGAGGCAAATGGGTTGGGTATTGTGGGTACGGGCAGGTTTTGCCCATTCCTAATTTTGACTAAGTAAGCTGATGAGAGATTGATGGCAAATATGATTATATGAAAGTATATAAGTAATATTTGATAATTTTTCGTACAAGCCAAACATCAAAAATAATTTTTTGAACTATTTTTTAGGTTGCAAACAAAGAGCGAAAGGTAGCCAATTTTTTTTATAAGACATTTTCAGCTCAAACATTTTAGCATAAAAAAATGGAGCCTAAATCAATAATCCTCCAGTCAACTTGCCACGTCAGAAACAAATAATGAAGTAGTCCATTATACGTTTGAGTTGTTTGCTCATCCGTGACGTTCTCATGCGTGGAAAGGACAATTGCCTATTGGTCATGAGTAAAAGTACTAATAGCACATATTAATAATAATAATAAAAAAGAATAGAAAAAGAAAAAGAAAAAGAAAAAGAAAATAAAAGAATGTTGTCAGATAAGCACCCCAACTAAGCAGAAGGAAGGGAAGAACAAGTTGTCTTCCTGCTGGATCAACCTAACCCACCAGTGAGAATAGAAAAAAAAAAACCTAACCCACCAGTGAAGCTCTATAAAGAGCCCCATACCCATGTCTCCTTACTCTCAAGTTGCAGCGCGCTTTATGATTTATACTGCACTTCTTGCAGGTATCGTAATTGATTCTTCTTAATTTGTTTGTAGAAAATTTTTTACAAATCAACATCTAAAAGTAACATATGTCGATTAACAGGTAAAAAAATGTGTTTTTTTTTTTAATAGCATGGATGTGTTGTGCTTCTCCCATGCTTTTTTTAATAGTATTAATAAGAAAACAAATATGTCACTTTTAAATGTTGAGTTTGAAGAAACTCCTGCAACTTTGTTGGGTAGGAAATTTCTGTTTTTCTTTTTTTTTTAATTAGTTCATCTTATTCATAAAAAGTAGCAAACTATAGTCTCATAATATAGAATCTTGCCTTAGTCGCTCTCTATCTCTCAGCATTATGAGATTTATGTTAGATTCTCTTGTCTCATTTAGTCATTATTTTGGTTGTGTGAACATGTGAGATTCTATTGAATATGCGACCAAAATATAAAGAGAATCTATTGAATGTTGAAAGGGAAAGGTAAATGGAGGAAAAGAAAAGATGGGAAAAGAGCATTCTGATGATTGGTGGGCAGGGAAGAGGACGAGAGAGAAAGAGATAAAATGGGTTGAGAAATGCTTTTTATTTATTTAATTATTTTGTGTACATTTTTATTGAGTTAACATACTCAGATGAATAAATTAAGCATCTCAACTTAGCAGAAATATACAAGAAATAAACGCCAAACATTTCTCATTAGTATCCCTTTAATTTCTTGGCCGCCATTTCTCATTAGTTTCCCTTTGAAACTTCTCTTGGGCCTTGGCAGCCTCAATTTCTAGCCAACAACTTTCAGAAGTGGACTAACAGCCTTTTTCTTCTCTTTCTTTCCTTTCTCTTCTTTTCCCTTCCCGCTGCTTCCGGGAAAATCAAGGCCACTTTTCCATCATGATGGATTGAACCCACCACGGATCCACGAAGCTACCAATCTCACATTATAATTTATATAATATAAAATAAAAACACATAATACAAAACTCCTTGCTTCCTCCTAACTGGGATGATGTAAAAATTAGTCTGCTTTTTTTTTTTAACAGTAAAAATTAGTCCTCTTTTTCCTTTTTTTTTAAGGGAGAAACTTCATTTACTCCTACGATGTTCCATCATTTTTGTAATTGTATTCTCATATTTTAAAAAGTTATAATATCACCTATTTGTTAAGATTTTTTATTAAATCCTAAGGGATAACGTCAAAATACTAAAAAAAAAAAAAAAGACTCTGATCCACGGCCAAGCTGGCAATGGGTGCAAGCTTTTTTTATAATCTTATAAATTTATAAATTTTACGGAAATATAAAAAAATATTTTACCTATTAACCGTTTGATTTAACCATAAATTCTAATAGTAGGAATGTTAAAATTTGAAGGTATAATTGAAATAGTAATGAAACATTACGGAGTAGGTAAAGTTTTTTTTTATTTTTTTTCACAGGGACTTATCCCAAGGCCATTTCTCATTGCTACAATAATATAACAGTATACTTCTTAGAGCATTCCTAGTGGGCTCAACAAATTTTACTAGTTAATTTAATTGAAAACCACTTTTTTCTATTTTAACCATCAACTTTTTTAAAGTACCCCTAGCAGCCTCAACAAATTAACTATCCACTATTACTATTCCATTTAAATATTATTTTTCAAATATTTCTTTATTCTTTCTCAAATATTTATATTTTTTGAATGTTTATCTTTTACTAACCGTCATATTTTTGAATATTTATCTTATTCTAATAGTCATGTTTTAAAACATTTGTCTTTTTTNAAACCACTTTTTTCTATTTTAACCATCAACTTTTTTAAAGTACCCCTAGCAGCCTCAACAAATTAACTATCCACTATTACTATTCCATTTAAATATTATTTTTCAAATATTTCTTTATTCTTTCTCAAATATTTATATTTTTTGAATGTTTATCTTTTACTAACCGTCATATTTTTGAATATTTATCTTATTCTAATAGTCATGTTTTAAAACATTTGTCTTTTTTCTAATGTTCATATTTTTAAATTGTTGTCTTATTCTAACGGTTATATTTTTATAAAAATTTATATTTTTCCTAAAAATTTGTGATAAAAAAAACACATTAAGAAGATTATTATTATTATTATTATTATATGAGTTTTGTCATGGGAGAGGAAGGAAGAAGAAAAAGAAAAGGGAAAGAAAAAAAAGAAAAATAAAAAGTAGAGAAAATATTAATTTTTTAAGATTTGATGAGTGAACAGTACGCATCAAATTTGATGAGTACTGTTCACTCATCAAATTTTTTTAGTTAAAGTGCTGAGTCTACTAGAGGAGAATTTTTTATCTTTTGGTTAAATTTACTTAATAAAATAGCCAAAAAATTATTTTGTTGAGTCCACTAAAAATGCTCTTATAATATAAGTGGAACATTTGTGAAAAGAAATTTTAATTAATGAAAAAAATCTAGCGGTACCGGTTGCATGCATGGTTTTTCTTAGCTGTCAATTTGCTATTCACTTGTTGGACGCTTACCAGCGCCACTGGACCACTGGGTCAGGTTCTTCTTGTGATCGTTTTTCCTTAAGCTTTTCTTTTCATGGGTTGCCATCAATGCATGACGCATGCATCTCACTCCAAAAGCGGCCATGTTTACGTGGATGGACACCCACGACCGGCCCCACGTGTGAAGTTCGAGGAAATAAGGTTGAAAGCAAAAGACCGAAATTCTTGGGATTTTTTCGCTTTAAAAGTAGGGAAATTCTGCAGATATTCTTCACTTCCACTTGCTTTTAAGTTTTACAGCTCAACTAGTTTTTGCCTTTGCAATTGCATGCGTCTCATACGGGTGCGTTTTGTGCTACAGAATGAGAAGTCTCTGTTTTTCCTCTGTTTGCGTTGATATTTCCTGCTGATTTTCGTTAATTAATTTTGTGGGTTTTAACTTTTGCATGTCGTTTTTTTTTTTTTTTTTTTTTTTTTTTTTGCATGTCGTTTGTGTATATCTATCATTATATTACCTGTTTCTGCTAAACTTTTTCAAAATTCTTACAGTTCTGCAGTGTATTCACTTCAATTGAGAAGTTGGGCTGAAATTAATTTAAAGACAGAGAAGAAGAAGGAAGAGTTTACAATTACACAGGTATGATGATCATTTCAATTGGACGTAAGCTATGACTTTTTGATTTCTTTCCCCATGAAATAGTTCAAGGAGAATTGGTTTTGTATACCTCTTTAGATAATCGATGTGGGTGGGAAATCACTAATTGAACCCTTACTGTTTGATAATCGATGTAGTTGAAGCTATTGATTCAAGGGATTTTTTTTTTTTTAATATTTTTTGGATGAATTTGAATTTTTAATTTTAGATGGTGTTTAAATATTTTGTCTTATACCATTTATTGATTTACTTTTGGTTGGGATCAGTTGTGGCAAAAATGGTTTCTAGAACAGTGGATCTCCGGTCTGACACAGTGACCA
This sequence comes from Betula pendula, assembly GCA_900184695.1. Classification (NCBI taxonomy): domain Eukaryota; kingdom Viridiplantae; phylum Streptophyta; class Magnoliopsida; order Fagales; family Betulaceae; genus Betula; species Betula pendula. The sequence goes on along the minus strand of FXXK01000090.1, from coordinate 255,262 downwards.
AACCAACTGAATCGATGAGGGCAGCTATGGCAACTGCTGAAGTTGATGATGATGTTTTGGGGAATGACCCAACTGCTTTACGGTTGGAAACAGAAATGGCAAGGATCACGGGCAAGGAGGCTGCCCTGTTTGTTCCCTCGGGCACTATGGGCAATCTCATTAGTGTGCTTGTTCATTGTGATTTAAGGGGAAGTGAAGTCATTCTTGGAGACAATTCCCATATCCATATTTATGAGAATGGGGGCATTTCAACAATTGGAGGTGTACATCCAAGGACTGTGAAGAACAACCAAGATGGAACAATGGATATTGCTTTGATTGAAGCTGCCATTAGAGATCCCAGAGGGGCTCTTGTGTACCCTACTACAAGGCTTATCTGCTTGGAGAATTCACATGCAAAGTAAGGATAATAATCCCATAACCACTTTGTTTAATCTAATTGTTATATGTATATCTTCATAGATTCCTATTTTGTGTTTTCTGAAAGCTGGTTATTTTATTGTGCTTATTTTGTTGGATTAGGCAAAGTTGGAGCTGGGTCTGTATTTTAGTGTTTGGCATAATTCCTTTACAACTTTCCTGGTGGCAGCCTCAACATGCATGTGGGGTCAAAATTTGCTTTTCTACTGATTGATTATTCTCTCAAAATCATTAAAATTATGAAAGAAATATATGGGGTTCTCATATTGCCTGTATATACTAGCCTGCAATTCTATTTTTTAAGTTATTATTTATTATTATCATCTTCTTTTTGACTAGTTTATTCTCTATTTCTTGTTTGGAGGCTTCAAATTTTATTTAGTAGATGATATCTTCCCTCTCAAAGGGAATCTTGGAATCTTCCCTTCATTAAAGTGAACAGTGCGTGGCCTTCATTGCTAATTTGAAGAGACCATAGTGCTTCCTTACATCACTTTATAAAAATTCTTCCCATGCTTCCACTAAGCTTCCATCTGAAAAAAATAACAAAGGGAAGGATTGAGAAATTCGCATATAAACTTTTGAAGGGAAACATTATTAAGCATTTTTTATTCCTTTGTGTTGTGAAGAACCGAGGTTCTGACCCATTTTACTAAATTGAGTTGTTTTTAGCATTTAATTTTCAATGTCCATACATATATAGTTCGTTTTCACATGTTTTGGTACTTGTATTAAATGTATTGCCTTTCCAGTTTCCAAGTCAATTTGGATTTTTGTGGCTTTGAAAAGTTAAATGGTTCATGTGCATGCTGTTTCATTCCATGTTTTACATTACTTCTGACCTGTGCAGGCAGTGCCACTGAACTGCATAAAATTTAGTTTTAGAACCATCTGAGAAGTTTGCACATGTGCACATGTCTGAAAAGCAGCATAGTTATCAATTTTACATTTTTCTGCTGAGTATTAGATTAGTATGATTTCAATTGTCCAAGGAATCTCCAATCAATTTGCACTAGCTTACCTCTGCCTCAAAAGTTGTCCCTCAGCATAATATGGAATTTTCAGGGAAATTGAAGCATTAGCTCTACTTTTAGGCAACACATTGTTCATGTATTTAAGTATTATGCTTATTTCTCTTAAATTTATGGATTATTTCGTTGAGGACATTGGATTCTTTCCATGAAATGTTTCTTGAAGTATAATGTCTTTTTCTTTTCTTTTTTTTTTTCCTTTTCAATTTATTGAACCATTTCTGTGTCGTTTCTTTGACTTTAATGCCTTATGAGTGGTATCCCTACTAAATGCAGCTCGGGTGGTAAATGTCTGTCTGTGGAATATACAGACAAAGTTGGGGAGCTAGCTAAGAACCATGGTTTGAAGCTTCATATTGATGGCGCCCGCATTTTCAATGCGTCAGTTGTGAGTAAAAGTTTTTCAATGTAAACAGTTTTGTTATTGTATATTGTTGTGTGTTAAGTTCTTGATATTCACATGGAAGTTGGTAAGTACATTCCCTACAGTTATGACGTACTCCATATAAGCATTTGGAGAGTATATCTTCCTAACAGAAAAAAGGAACTGCAAATCAAAATTTAGTGGAACAAATAAATCTGGCCTATTATATGGAGCGTGGTTTTAGGCATCACAGAAGCAGCATGTGTATATTAGCTCCAGTTGAAACTGGACATAGGATTGACTTGATGCTGAAGGAGACTAGTAAAATTAAAATGGTGATTTAAGTGCATTCTCAATGCCAATAGATAACTTTTTTTTTTTTTATGATGAATGAGTAATTTTTACTTACTAAATTCAGGATTACAAACACTCCAGCTGTTTAAACAACAACTGGAACAACCTGCACAATGCAGCATTACAGCCAAACTTCCTAAAACTCTAATCCACATGCGGCAGAGTACATCCTTACCCCTTGCTCTGTTTCTATGCATTAAATTTCAAATTCAAGTATACCAAAAAAATAAAAATAAAACAGTCTATACTATTTACCAAGTATACTGGTAGGAATTCCCCAGCTGAAGCACAGTCTTTCATTCTCACTTGTTCTTCGAATATGATCTTTAGCTAAAAGCTGAGATCTGATCTCCCACTTTGTCTGCATAAGCACACATTCCTATGATCTGATTTGGTTGACATGTTTGATGTCATTTCTATGTTTCAAAATGTGATGTACAGCCACTCCCAACCCCAGTCTACGCAACACTGCTTTCATACTATCATTTATTAATTCCCTCACACACCAGGACAGAACATCATCCCAGCTAATCTGCATATTATCAATAAGACAGCCCCCAAAATTTCCTTCCAAATTCTCGCACTCAATCCACATGGGAAAACAAATGTTGTCTCCCTTCAATACAACCCTTACAGAAAACACACTTCACATTCCCACCATATCCCCATCTCATCATTTTCTCCCATGTTACTAAACTATCCTGCATAGCAAGCCAGAGAATGAAAGCATGTCTTGGAATAGCCAAATTAAACCAAAAAATCCTCCACCAGTTGACTGGAGGAAACCTCAGCCAAGTAGTCTCCCAAGTTTCAGCCATATTATACACACTCTCTTTTCTATGCTCCAAATAGGATGGTCTACCTCCCCAATTTGCACCAAAGGAAGTTGACTCTGAATGTTCACCAACTCCTCTGATCTTGCTGGGGGCCAACACCAGCTTTTCCCTTTTATCACAGATGCCAACTTAGCATCAATTTTGCTACCAGAATCATAGACAATCCTTTTTTTTTTCATATATAAATAATTCATATCATATAAAAGCGCAGAGGAGTGCAACCATAGTACAAAGGATGTATATAGAATCATAGACAATCGTGTGACCATATCTATAATATAAAATCCCATCTGGATACCATTTATCAAGCCAGAGATATATGTCACTGCCATCTCCCACATTGAAATGTATAAAATTTTGAACTACATCTCTCAGTTTCAACAACTTTCTCCAAGCCCATGAGCACATTTATGGAACCTTTACAAGCCAAAAGCTCTTCCCTTTCAACAAGTATTCTCTCACCCACACAACCCATAAAGAGCCAGCTTTGGCAAAAATATTATATGTGTCTCATTATTGCTGCCCTATTCCACTCCTCCACCCTTTTGAGGCCCAAACTCCCTTCCCTCTTCATTAAGCACACCCCCTCCCAAGCTACCTTTGCTTTAGCTCTAGCAGTATCAGTACAAGTCCACAAATACCAATTAAATGTCACTTAATAAACACTAGGAAAGTTAATCAAAAAAAAAATTTAATTGTAAAAGACGCACCCCTTGGAATCAATTCTTTGGAATTTCTTGCAATTACCAGGATCACACATGGCATAACTTTGGAGCTTTTGAACTTTTAAGTGAAACAGAAAATGTAACACTTCCAGAATACAATATTTTATATTTATCATTGAAAGAATTTCCAAAACCACATATGATAGAGTAATTGTCTTCTAGTACATCAATTTGGAAAACATAGTTTGGGAATGCGATTTTTTTTACTTATATCTACTGCAATTTTTAAGCGCTGCTGGAAACCCTGTGATTCCTCCTTATTAGAGATACCAATCCGACAGTTATCTTTAGGCATGTTCATCAAACAGTTAGATACCTGAAGTTGTCTTGTCATAATCAAGCATTTGCAAAGTTAAATGAGTCAGTCTTAGTATCTCAAAACTTAACATCACAACTTCATAGTAGCATGCCAAATTTTTGGACACACTTCTTTTTATGAGTGAAATAATGTGCTATAAAGGCCTATGCAAGTTGAGATCTTGTAGAGTGAAATGGCCAAGTGCCTTAGAGCACTGTGTCTTTGTTTACCATTATCCCACATATGTTTAACCTCATCCTTGAACATCATTTTAGCACACCTAAATGTTGGACAAGTTTTTCTCTTTCATAGATAAAATTGCTGAGTAATAAACTATAGAGGGATGGATATAATGCAGTATTATATTTTTTCTATACTAATTTGTAGATAACTATCATAATGAGGGATATCATATGTGCTATTGTTTAACTATTATACAGCATTATTCTACTCTTCCCTTTTAGAGTAATTTTTGGCTCTATATAGGTGTGCCCTACACTGTCTAGTTCAGAAAGGATCTGTATAGCCAACTTAATTGAGTTGGAATTAAGGCTTAATTGAATTAAGTGAGTGTGTGTGTGCATGTGTGTTTGAGTGTGTGTGTGTGTGTGGTTGATATTTGAAAAAAAGTGATTTTATTGTTTCCTAGAATTGCTGCCATGTGGTGACAGCCGCTCATTTCATTGATCCTCATTTTCTAGAATGTGGATTTTCACCTTGGAAGGCCTGTATGATGCCTCAGAGCCATTTGGCTGCCAGATGTTCTACCATATCACTTTTAAGTAAATGCATATGTTAGACGTTGTGGCTGAAAACATATCTGGAGGCAGTTGGAAAAGCATAAATATGAGCTGAATCTTCTTTTTAATTGTTGTAAATGATTTTGGGTCTATCTATGTTTCTGATGCTAATTGTGTCTTTCTTTATTAAATTTTAAAAGTAAATACAATCTTTGACTTTCTAATCCAGAAAGATTTGTCTGCCAGGCACTTGGCGTTCCTGTTCATCGGCTGGTGCAAGTTGCTGACTCTGTTTCGGTATGATTGCCTTGTTTAGGTGTTCTTAGCTCTCTTTATTATGCAAGTTTTCAGGAATCTCACTTATTATTTAGTTGATATTACTGTCAACCTAATGCTGATATTCATGATTTTCAGACCCGATTTAGACGGTTAATCTTATTTGGTGGTTCCTTTTTAGCAATGTCTGACAATACTTATCTGTTCTTCTCTTGTTCAAATTTGTGAACCAGGTATGTCTATCAAAAGGGCTGGGTGCTCCAGTTGGATCTGTTATTGTCGGTTCCAAAAGCTTTATTGCCAAGGTACTGACGAAAATTATGCAGTTAGGAGTATCAGCAGCTGCTTTTACACTATTAGAAAACTCAGCATCAAACTCTCATGTTTCCACCTTTTAGGCTAAGATACTCCGGAAAACCTTAGGTGGTGGGATGAGACAGATCGGAATCCTTTGTGCTGCTGCTTTTGTAGCTGTACAAGAGAATGTTGGAAAGCTTGAGGGTGATCACAAGAATGCTAAGATCTTAGCAGGTAGATATACTAGTCCCACTTGACTTACACGCCATTGCCATTGGTGGGAAGAAAAATTATTGCCATGCTTTTTTTTAATATTATTCTTCAATCGTTCTCATGTGCAACTATTGGAAACCTTTTTTGTTCTCTCTCTCTTAATCTCCAGAAGGGTTGAATCAAATAAAAGGAATACGAGTTGATGTTGCTTCTGTGGAGACCAATATAGTGAGTATCTCAGTTACCAAAATTTCTTGTCTTCGTATATAATGAAAACTTTGGAGATTCTTGTTTATTTAATCAATATTTTAATACTTTCTTTCGCGTGTGAACTCAAACTTCCTTTTAATAGATGATACCCAACACGTAAAATATTTAATTAAAATGGGGGTGAATGATGAAGTTAAAGTTTAAACTCATGACCTTTGACTCTAATATCATGTTAAATTACTACTTATCCCAAAAGCTTAAGCCGATAGAAAAGAGATGGATTTAATCATTTAATCAATACTCTAATATTCTCTTGATCTTTATTTCACATACTGTGAGCGAAATACTTATATATACTTTTCCTTTGGCACACGACCAGATGTATTTTGATATAGAAGAGAGCTCAAAGTTTACAGCAGAAAAACTATGCAAGTTCTTGGAAGAACGTGGTATACTTTTGATGGCAGAGAGCTCATCAAGGTCTGTTTTACCTCATCAAAAGCAGCTTAGAGTCATGAATTCCTTTGTAATTAGTCTTTCATTGTTTGTTTTGTGTTTTTAGTCAAACAATGGGATTTACTTCTTCTGCAAATGTGCCTCATTTCTCTTTGTTTCAACTTTGACTTTCAACATGTTGTCCCATTTACTTTCTGAAAGTGATTTTGTTATATTTGCTGTTTCAGAGTGAGGATCGTCATCCACCATCAAATTTCTGAAAGTGATGTGCAATACACCTTGTCATGCTTTCAGGTGATCAATATCACCCTTGTCTCCAACTCCTGTTACTAATTTGCTCCACAGAACTGTAACTTACACTTCTATTTACTTGAATTTTTCAGAAAGCTCTGACTGGAGTTCAAGATCAAAATGGCATCTAGTGGAAGAAATTGTCATCACTCTCCCTCCCCTCAACAAGTCCTTAGGTTTTCTTAGAGACCCTTAAATGTCAGGGACATGAGCATAATTGGATCATCTGTTGGCAATCTCTTAAGTGGGAGGATTTATTTTTGAATTGCATTAAACTAGTTAACTTCGTTATTTTCTTCCTACTTCTGTCTGGATTTTTTTTTTTTGTTAAATTCATCTGTTAGTACTGAGAAACACACAAGCTACCAAATAGTAAAATAACTAATAAATTAAGCTCTGCATATCAATAATACTGCCAAAACAAAAATAATAAGCAAGCTGCATGAATAATTGAAAGGAATTATTCTGAAAATAAATAAACTTCATTAGGCATGACGTTTTTTTGTCATTTCAGGTTGTCTCCTGGACACTTTGTTCATTGTTTGCTCTTTATCTGGTTGGGTTGGGTCGGGTCATGTTTCCATTTCGTTGGTCCTTCAGTAGGCACTACTTCTGCACCGCCTTTTGTTCCCTCTCGCCCATGCACCTTCAGGCTCCTTTTTGGGCCCCCAATCTAATGTCCTGATAAAACCAAAGCTCAAGACCAAAGAAAAAACGGGACCAAAAATAATAAAAAGACTAAGTGCACCATAGAATGTCTTGTGTTTTTCTATTTTTTAAAAAATTAAAAAAAAAATATTAATGGGCTTTTTGGAAAACTCATTCTGTTCCTCAAGGAATATTTTATTATTCTCATCTTTTAGGGGAATGATCATTTTCCTAAGCATGTCATTGTGCAACCAAACAAATGAATGATTATTTCAGCGGTCTATTTTGCATATCGAATGTATCTTAAAAAGATAAAAACTAAAGGCTAGACCACTTTTTTTTTTCGCACTGAGCAGATTGAAGCCCATATTGAGAATCAAGGTTTCCATTTAGATTTACTCATATGTAGAATGTTTATACCTTGCTTAAGTGGTTTTTTATTTCAGTTACTTAAAAAATGAATAATTTTATTCTTCACATCCCTTTTATCACACCACACACACCGGCCGACATGGCATAAGTTGAGTAGCATTACTTTAAAAAAAAAAAAAAAAACGGGTATTTTGAATGCATTAAAAAAAGAAAAAGAAAAAGAAAACCCCAGTATTTTGAGTGCGGCCTTTTAGCCAAAACACTGACATGCTTGATATGCTGCACATCATTTTCTTTTCAACTCTTTTTTTTTTTTTAATCAATTGTATAGCATTTGCAAAAGAGAAATTCTTTAAGTATTCACCTTTTATCTACGAAAGTTGATGCTCTTCCAATCAAAAATTCAATTTCATCCACCAAATGCTATGAAAAGACAATGCCATATCAATTCTACTATGAAAGTAGAATTTTTCCACAAAGAGCCCACTAACAAGCACAATCCCATGAAGCTTTTGAAGTTATCTTGAAATTATTTTTGTAGTAGCTTTTTTTAAAATAGTAGTAATTTAATTAAATAAGGAGAGTTATCTTCAATTGTTATCCTTTAATTAGCTGTTTTTTTTTTTTTTTTGTATTTTTATTTTTCTAGTGTATTGTTATTTAAGGACGTTCAATTAATAAAGATGGTAAGCAAAGGTTATGATTATAAAAGGTTTAAATTCTCTCAAAATTTAAGATATAGATTCACGTAACAAATTCTAGTGGATAAAAAGTATATGGCATTTCTCTTTACGGGTTTAAAATGCCAATGATAAGAAAGGGACAGATTTTAAAGCAAAAATGATATGAAGTCAGATTTCTTTTCATTTTTTTTTTTTTTTTTAATTTTTTTAATTTGTTAGGTTTTCTTCGTAATGATACCACAAAATATCTGACGGAGTCATGGCCCACATCACCGGAAGACGGAAGTGTAAGGACTTCTGTACGAATTTAACAAGAAAGCCCGAGAGAGTTGCCACCAACTTATTCGAAACAGACTTAAACGTTAGATTCCAAAATATGATATTAGGATATTTTTGACACGCAAAATAGTTATTTTAAATAAATAATATTTATTAAGAATAGATAAAATAAAATAGATTAATTTTATAATAGTAATTTTTATGACTATAAATAAGGAAATAATTATTTTTCTCAAATTTGAGAGTAATAATTACTCTCTTAAGTGAATAAATAATTATTTTTTTATGACTATTGAAATGCTTATTTTAAGACTAATTCATGTAATTTCTTTAATTTTTAATAAATGCTATTTTAAATAATAATTATTTTACGTACCAAACATAATCTAAAAGATAAACATAATCTGACTATACAAGTTTTATGTTATTTATTTTGAGACGGGATTTTTTTATTTGAGTTATTAAAATAGAGGATGAGAGTTCATAATTGAATGACCGATGTTATTATTTACACTCATTTCTTTTATATTTGTTGATGTGGCGTGCTTAAGTGTCTTCTTATGTTAACTACTTTTTAAAAAATAAAAAGAAAAAGAGAGAGAGAGAGAGAGAGATTTGCTCACTATTTAGTATACATCTTTCTCTCATCTTCCTATTTTGAAAATTAACCATTAGATTTATATGATTTACATGTGAGTTTTATAGATTCAATGATTAATTTTCAAAACGGGAGAATGAGAGTATACAAAACAACATTTCTCTTTAAAAAAATAATAATAGGAAAGCCACTTAAAACTGCCACATCAACCAATGTAATGAAATGGGTGTGAAGATCTAGTAGCATTACTCTCAATGAATATATATGATTATGTTCTCTATTGATATTCTTATTTCTTAAAAGAAATGTTATTTTACGTTCTCCTATCATTCTTAGATGGGAGAATGTTCAATCCACATTTAGATCAATCTTAATTAAAAATGAAAAAAAAATTAAAGGTGAATTGAACATGCCACATCAACTAAAAATGCTAAGAAACTATAAAACAACATTTCTTTTCCTTTAATTACGTACCAATCACTTTTTTTTACATGAATGTAGAACTTTATTCCTAAAACAACTGGTGTTCATTATACAATGCAAAAAGTAATAATAACAATTGGTACGATGAATAACTATTTTAAAGAATAGCCTTTATTAAGAATGAAATGAGTATAATAGATTAGTCTTGAAATAGTCATTTGGATGATTATAAGGAAATGACTATTCCTTCAATTGAGGGAATATCTATTCCTCTCAAATGTAAAATAAATAGCTATTCCTTCAATTAAAAGAATAGTCATTCTCTCATGGCCATGAGAATAACTATTCTATGGCTGATCCATTTTACTCATTCTATTATTAATAAAGACTATTCCTTAAAATAACTATTCTGCATAACAAACATAACTTAACTCTCAAATGGGCTACAAAGCACTCTCAATCACATAACTGAAACTCTCTATTAAGACCTTATAACATTCTCAAAAATTCTGTAGGAATTAGCACATGTTTTTTTTTTATTTTTTTTAATGGGACTCTTCAAGACAATAGCACTTCGTGTGCCATTCATTATACAGTACAGGCCTCTAAGTATTCAAAGTTTTTTTTTTTTTTTCTTCCTCTTTTTTCTCCATCTGTTTAATTGGTCTAAAACTAGAAAGAAATAGTTTTTGCTTCAATCCACAGTAATCATAATAATCAATTAGTAGTAGCAAATTAAAGCGTCATCTCTTATGTAATACTCCGATATAGGTAGTATTTGCTATATGCTGTGTGTTTACTGTAGATTCCAATCAAATGTGCAGAATCGAACTTTTTATTTATTTTTTATTTTATTTTATTGATAATATTTTAGAGTACTATTAGGAGTACTACACGCAAGCTCATATATGTGTCCCCTTGGCTAATTGTTCACTTGAAAACAAATTCAAGCTAGACATTTAAGAAATCAGGACATGTACACTTTGGTGTTGTGCTATAGAATTGAAATATGTGTAATATTATATACCACATCATTATCATAAATGACATTTTCAATTTATCTTTGAGAAATGCTATAGCATATATTCACATCATTTTTACACTCTTTCAATTCTTACAATCATTATTGAGTATATGGGTCTATATGAATGTCATGTGTGGAACTCACAGATCTAATAATAATTGTAAAAAATTAAGAAAATGAAAGAATGATTGAAGTAGATACTGTAGCATTTATCTTTACATTAGACTTTGTTAAAAGAAAGAAAAAAAAAAAGGTAATAATGCTATATACAATACCCACATTCCACTAGGTTGATGGGCACCACTCTTTAATTAATTATTATTAAAAAAAATCAAAAAATTAAAGAGTTGATGAATATTGTCACATCAATCCGATAAGATGAGGTGTAATATGTATAATATTACTTAAAAAAATAAAAAATCCAACCATAAATTGACAAAACCAAATCAACTTAATAATAATAATAAAATAAAAATATAATATATAAGCATTCATCTTTATTGATTAATTGGTTTAAGTTCTTTCGGTGGAGTCAGTTTCATGACTTTCTAAATGATATGGGGCCTGATACAAGAAAATGGAACAAAGTATAATTAGGGAGTTGCCTCGAAAGTCCCTAAATTTGTTGGTTTTGATTTTTGCATTATTGGAGGCTTGTAAACGTGGCAAAAGCATGCACAAACTCGCTTCCCACTTTTGGAAATTCTTTTGATTGTAATCAAAGTACTGATTTACTTTTTTGCGGTATGATTTTGACAATAGCTTACATAATGAGGGGCCAGCCCATGAATCCCCACCTCCCTAAGCCCACTTCTAATCAATGTTAAATTGAGTAATTCTAATTAGTATATTGTTATACTATTTTATATAATTTGATGATGTATTAATAAAAATTAATTTTAAATTAATATTTTGAGAAAAAAAAATCATTTAAAATTTAGCAATGTACTAAATAATATTACTATTTAAAATTTAGTTTAAAAATTAATAAATCATATCAAAAGAAAGTATTATAATACAACCTACTTAAGTTTGGGGTTTCAAATGTTTTAAATATTAAAATAGTAGACAATTTTAATAGCTTGCCGACATTGTTTGTTGCATGCAAGCAGAGATGAAGGGAGTGGATGGCTGGTATTGGTCGTGACCCTCTCATTTTTTAAATTTTATTTACTAGTATAAAAATCGGTAAATCTATATATCAAAAGAATTAAGCTTGGCCTTGGCCAGAAAGAAAAGAAAAAAAAAAATACTAAAAAAAGGGGGGGCTTGGCACTTGGCTCTAGACTCCAGTATAACAAAAATCGTTTTATACTAAGACCTAAACAACCCAAATCCATCATGAGCAACAATTTAAACTTGTCATTAAAAAAATTAGGCATGAGTAATAGCCTTCAGGAACAACGTAAAAGAGTTTTTAACGCAATAAGGGCATCAACGTAGAAGCTGAAGCGGCACAATTACGTCAGAACATCAAATTCTATTTTGATAAGTGTTTTGAGTTGAAAATTGAATTTTTTTTCTTTTATTTTGTTGGTTTTTTTGTTAATGTTTAATGGATACTAATTTTATTTTTATATATTAATGTAATCTTAAATTTTAATATATTTTTTATTCATGTTTTGACATCTCTATTATAATATATTTCTTATTCATACTTTTGGCCCTTCTAATAAAAATTTCTGGCTCAAGGGATGGATTACGTGCATAAAGAGAAGTGTGATAATTAGTCATAATCATATAAAACTCACGTGGAACAATAGTCTCCTATGGTTGTTTAATCGTGCATTTTTGTTGAAGAAGCTAATCCTGAAGCAAAGGAACAGGAAAATTGAAAGAAAAAGAAGAAGAAGAACATGAAACAGATGAGGCCAGGGAAATTACTGAAATGTGATTATTTATATTTGCCAATTCTTCTGTATTTTTTTTTCTATTTTTAGCATATATCTGCTTATTCTAAATTCTAATTGGAAGAACACGTGACCTACGTGTAACGTATTTCTGGGTTCTATAAGCCTTTTAGACATCCCAATATGATCAGTCAGTCAACAGTTCTTTGGGGTTTGACAATACAAATGTAGGAAGTCTGTTACTTTTATTTGAAGAAAATGATTAATGACATAATGAAGATTCATGTTTTTTTTTTTTTTTTAAATTGATGTGATTTATAAAATTATTATTTGATTAAAATTTAATAATAATTTATCACAAATTCAATGATAAATTTAAAAATCACATCAATTTTTTAAAAAGACAAAAAAAAGACATAGTACTCGAGCAGAAGATATAGGTGGCCCTCTTTATAGTAAGAATTGTTTGAATGGTATTATTACCGATTTTATTGCAAGAGTTATTTAAATTGATTTAATATATATTATAAAAGTTAATCTTTGAACTTGGTCTGCACTGCCTTTGTGGAAGCTACTAAGTCAATTACACTAACTAATTACATGCTTATCCGATACATTTCAAATATATAGCATGTAATTAGTTAGTGTAATTGACTTAGTAGCTTCCACAAAGGCAGTGGCAGACCAAGTTCAAAGATTAACTTATTAAAACCTTTAACTCCAACAATTACTTGCTTTATTTTGTCAACAATTTCATTTTATCGATTTTTTGTTGGCTTCACAATACCAAGAAGAAAGAAAAAAAAATTGAATATATTTGGAATGGTTATAAAAAAAAATATTTGAGTATGTATAATATATTTTGAAAAAAAAATATAATTAAAAAATGAATCAAAATTATATATTTTAATTCTAAAAAAAAAAATTGAAAGAATTTTTTTTTTTTTTTTGAAAAAATACTCCCAAAAATTGCTTGAGGGTTTAGTTTTCTTTTTAAAATATAAAATATAATAAATTTTTAATTAGTTGAATAAATTTAAGTTAGGTTGAATAATTTTGAGTTGTAGAGAAAATTAACTTATAAAAAAATTGAGTTGGATGAAATTGTGTGATGTTTTCAAACAAGCCCTTAGTATCGTAACAAGGTCATATATGTACTAATTGGTACTTGTGGCGTAAGCTTCTATAGGTTTTTTTGTTTTTTTTTGTTGGGGAGGAGGGGCATGGCCTTGCCAATCCCCTTGACTTCTCCATTGCAATAGACTATTATATCAAGATTATAAAGTTCCTAGAATTGAATTGCAAAAAAAAAATATATATTTTGAATTTAATTTTTTGGTCCTTAATTATCTCAGCGTGTATATACATATCTTTTGAAACAAATGCGGGAAAACCCAAAAAAAAAAAAGAAAGAAGAAAGGGGAAGAAGGTGTTTTATAAGAAACATTTTGCTCCGAAGAGGAAACAGAAAGGCAAGAGAAATTATAGACGCTAATACTTACGTATTTTATTTCTTTTTTTTTTTTTTTTTTTTCTACTTTGGATTGTAGCGTATTTACTTTATTGAAACCTCTATATTTCTTGGGTTGTAACAGCTATATATGGGGTTCAGGAGCAGGGTCTTTTAATTGAGACTACAAATGCAGGAAGTATGTTCCTACAATCTACTCTACCCTAAAGTGGATGTTAAAATATAATATATTAATATATATATTATATATTATATATATAAATATATATAATATATACATATATAATATATATATATAAGCTAGACAATTCCTTTTTATAGTATAGTTGCTTTTAATACTCTTTCCTTTTTCAGCGCTCCTTTTAATTAATTGTGGACTGCATGTGCTGCTCAATATCCTCCAAATACTAATTTTAAAATATTATTGGTCGTTTGACGTTGATTTTATTAATTTATATACTCTAGCTTCTCCATCAGTTGGTCTTAAATGAAGAAAAGTAAAAGAAAAACCCTTGCGTACACACCCCATTAATTCTCCATAATTCTAAGTCTCTTCCTTCAAAATAAAAAGTACCCCTAAGAATTATAATAAAAGAAACAATATTATTATTTTAATTAGTACAATATTGATTAACCCAAATATTCAGTGAGAAAACCAGTCAGTGAGAAACCCCAGGCCTTTCCTTTTGAGGAGGATATGCGTGAATGACTCCGCAGGTGGATAAGAACACACTAAAATTAATTAATTCTAAATCTACAAAAGATTTCAAGCTGTATTTAATTTAGGGTAGTTATTTTTTTACAAGATTTGTAAATTTAATACAAATTTAACACAAAATTAATAAATTAAGATCGAAAGATTTGAACTGTTTAATTAAATAAATTGAGTTAAGATTGACCTATAAAATCTTATTCTCATGTCTTGACACACGACATTTATGATTAATAATTTGTGATACGAACTGCAAATTCGATACGAACTCAATATAAAATTAACAAATAAAAATTAAAAAATCTAACTTATTTAATTAAATAAATTAAATTATAATTAATCTATATAATTTTATACTCATATTTTAATATAATTCAATTATGACACACAAACAAGAAGATTTAGCTTCTTATTTACCCAAAAGCTCACAATATAACAGTATAAGCATCTTTACAATGAAACTTAGAGCGGCATGTTGATCATCTCTTACACATCAACGGACCGACCAGGCAATCAGCAATAAATCGTACAAATTCCAGATACCAATTGCGCCAAGTTCGCGACAAATCTTGCTACAGATTTTCCTCCCGTACGTACATTTACCCCCAAGACACGCATCTTTTTGTTTGCGCGGTGTGAAATCAGTCAGAGAAATGTTTCTCCACCCAACGGCACTTAGCGGTTGCGCTTCGCTACTATTCTGCTCGCTTTTTTTTGTTTGCTACTATTTAATGGTGTTTTTCTGTTTTTGTTGTTTTTTTTTTTTTTTTGAAGATTACTGTCTTCATGCTTTTATTTAGTTTGTAATTTTAGTACAGACTTTGCAACTAGCGTGTGTTTTCCAGCGTCAGACCTTGTTCAGATTTTGGTTATTCCTTTCTCTTAATAACCACCTTCACGGTGGCTGTTACCATCATTTGGGACTCCTTACGATACCTTTTTGCCATTTAAAATTACTTTGTGCGGCTCCTAAAGAGGCTCGACTTATTATTAGTTTTTTTTTAGATCATTAATGAAATTATTGTCTACTATTTGTTTCTGTTTATATATTATCGTTTATGTTTGGGCTTTGTTGTTGGGATGCCCATCTCTTTGTGGTTGTTCAATTCCATGTAACATTTTCTCCATTATTGAATAAAAAAAAAATGAAAACAAAAACAAAAACAAACAGAGAAATGCTTGTTGTCTAATTTTTTTTTTTTTTAATTTTGTCAAAAACTTTGTATATGTGACTTTATTTATTTATTTATCTTTAAATAGTTTCATTTTGAATTTGTGGAGCCTATTTTTGTCCACATTTGTAAAGTTGGACAAAATTTAAAAAATAAAAAATAAATAAAATTGAACAATAAGCATTTCTCAATCACATATTAAAGAGTTGTGATAAACTAAGTGACTAATCTCCCTAACCAACCAACCTAACAGCTAATTATAAACTGGGTTTTAAAAATTGTTTCAATTCAATCTAGAAAGTATTGTATGTTATTTGAACATGTGAAAAATACATATATTTTTTTAATTAATGTTATTAATAAAAATGTAAGAAGCACATACTATTAAAAAATAGGTAAAAATTTTCTACAACTTAGCCTCTAAAAAAATGATTTATGTCTATTAACATGTGAAAAGTTTTTTTTTTTTTTAATAAATAATGCTACATACTCCACTCTGACATCACTGGATTGATGTGGCACCCATCAACCTTTGAATAAGCTTTTATTAAAAAAGAAAAGAAAATTAAAAATTCAAGGACAAATGCGCATTGTCTTATCAACCCAGTGAAATGGAAGTTGAGTATTTAAAATTACTCTTTTTAAATAGCACATGTTTCTCACATATTTTTCTAATAGCATTAATAAAAAAGTAAGTGTTTCTCATATGCTTAAAGAACACGAATAGCGCTACACGTCCAAATTTTCAAACATGTAGCATCAGAATACACTCACATTTGTGAGGGTATTCATTTAATTTTTTTTTGTTTTCAAAGCTAGAACATTTGTGAGGATGTTCTGACCTACACGTCCAAACAATCTGACGTATAGCTCTATTCAAATGACGCATGTAATTTTTTAAAAGATGTACTTAATTTGTATTCTTGAATGGTAAGAATATATGTACTTCACATATGTTAAAGGACACACAACACATTTTAAATATTTGGTTGAAGCAATTTTTCTACCACTTAATTTGTAGAAAATTTATATCCCTTGGTCAAATTGAAGGCACATTTCCTTTTCTTTTTTTTCTGTTCTTTTTCTTTTTTAAAAAAATCCCTAATTAGATGATGGCGATTTGTAATGAGTTTTGAGATATTTTTTATTTTATTTTTAGTTTAAAAAAGTAATTTGATATGATATAAAAGTAAAAATTATTAAAAAAAAAAATTAAAATAATAATAATAATAACAGACCGATACATTGTACATAAACATCGATGATAGCAATATTGCAGTTGGGTAAACGCAGTTATCTTATCTAATTAATAATCACCAAATGAAAATTGTATATATATATGTAATGATATCCAAAGTATTACGACTGACGATCAACATCAACTGAAACAACTTATAAATAATAACAACCTAACTCTCTTTTTCTGGGGAAGTTAGGCTCGTGATCATGATTTCAATTTCACCACAACTTAATGGAGTACGTACAGTACTCTTTCTTCAGCATTTGCAGTGAGAAGCTGCAACAAATGCAGCTTCTCACCTAAGATGAATTAAATTTAAAGGCATGGTACACAATTTTGGATTAGAGTAGTTATACGTAATACGTAATTGCCTTGAAGTTTCCTCCTTACGTTGCTATCAACAAATTCTTTCCCACTCACCACCAAAAAAAAAAATCTTCTCTCCACCCTCCTTATCTTCATTATTTTTTCCTATTTCAATTAAGAAGAGACGTACATTTATTCTCATTTTAGTTGATAAAATAATGCTATTTAATAAGCTGAAATAACTGTTCATATAAAATAATAATGTAACAGTAAAAATTAACACTTATAAAAAAAAAAAAATTACTGACTAATTTTTAATATCACGTTATTTTTATTATATTATAAATATAAAACAATTTATTAAATAGTATTATTATTAAAATAATTGACGTGTGGGATATTTCTCCCATCACTTAATTAAACTTTTAAAATTAATAATTATAAGAAGCACGAAATATTAAAAAATTATATACTTTTTACATGAGACCAAGTAGAAAGAAAATTCCTTATTTTCTTTTCGCCATGGCCCAAGATTTTAGGAATTTGTGTCCTTAATTAATTAACAGAGGGAAAATACAGTTAGGGAAGTGTAGTCACGCGCTTAGGGAGTGAGTGACGAGAGCAATTGCTGTCTTCCTTTGGTCACCGTCATCTTTCTAGTCACTGCCAAACTTGTCCTATTATAGCAAAACACTCCCATGTTATCTTTACTTCTTACTTCAGCCCCTGCCCTGCCCTTTACACAGACTCAGAAACTTTTCTTTCTCAACTCTCTCTCTCTCTCCTTTCTGCAGTATTAAACTCTCAGTTGCTTTCCCTTTTCCTGGAAAGAAAATCCAATGATCTGCACCCATTCTTAAACTCTCAGATTCTCCATTTCACCATTCTCTTTTCTTTTTCTCTCTATGGAGCCATGCAAAATCTAGCAATCATGTTCTTTAGTATATTCTCTTCATCCTCTTCCTTTCACCATTCTCACCTGGAAGCAGCATAAACACTAAAACCCTAAAAATAGTGGAAGAAAACTAAACCCTTCCAAGATCCAGAATCTCAGAAAAAAAAAATATTTTTCTCTTCCATGGATTTAGTTTCTTCGCAACCAAACCCCACAACCTATGACATCACCCCAATAATACCCAACACTAGTACTAGTACTACTACCCCTCCGACAACTCCGACTACAGCCACGTCATCACCGTCTTCTACTACTCCTAGCCGGTACGAGAACCAGAAGCGGCGAGACTGGAACACGTTCTGCCAGTATCTGAGGAACCACAAGCCGCCGCTGTCGCTTCCGATGTGCAGCGGCGCGCACGTGCTTGAATTCCTCCGCTACCTCGACCAATTTGGGAAGACGAAAGTTCACAACCAGAACTGCCCCTTCTTCGGCCTCCCAAACCCGCCGGCTCCCTGCCCCTGCCCTCTCCGGCAAGCGTGGGGCAGCCTCGACGCGCTCATCGGCCGCCTCCGGGCCGCCTACGAAGAGCACGGCGGGAGGCCGGAAGCAAACCCCTTTGGTGCAAGAGCTGTCAGGCTGTTTTTGCGTGAGGTTCGTGATTTTCAGGCGAAAGCCAGAGGGGTCAGCTATGACAAGAAGCGGAAAAGGCCTAAGCCCAAGGTCTTGCCCCCTCCTCCAAATAATGCTAATTGATGGGTATATCTAATTTCTTCTCCTATTTTTCCCTTTTTAGTATTTATTTCTAAGGAGATGGTTGTTTTTCTTTTGACAAGTTTAAGGTTGCTTATGTTTCCGGATTCGTGGGTGTATACCATGAAACTGGTCTATGGGGGTGGATTAGTAAGAGAAATGATGGCTGCATGCGCTTGAAAAAACTCTTCTAGTAGCGGATTTGTATAAATATGTTCTTAAAGACTCCATGTAATTTTAATTGGAAAATGGGAAATTCAGTTGTTCAGAGTACGGTTGCACTATCATTTTGTTTGAGGTATATATATATATAAGTAAATTGAATTCGTAATTAATGGAGCAATAGTATTGGAGAAGTGGAATACTCACGAGCCTCTAAAGAGTGAGATCTAGTTAAGGCAGTAGGTTAACATATGATCAGGCCTATAATTAGGCAAGAAGACATAAAGGCTAGATTATATTTTCTATTATATATAGATGCCAGCGAGAAATTTACACACATGTTAAAAAGGTAATAATTAAATAGAGTTTGAGCCTTTGGGAAGAATGGGATATTGAGAATTCGATCGAGAGGCTATTAATTTCACCATCCACCATAGAAAACATGATTAAATTTGGTGGAGTAGTTTTCTATGGTTAGCTAGCTAGGCTGATATTGGATTGTCCTTTTGGGTATCTAAAATTATTATATTAATTACCATAATTTTAAATCTAAACGAGGGATTAGGGAAGCACTTCAATCGAGCTGATATTGTGTGGGGGAGGGCTTTAGAATAATTAACCTGTGATACAAGTGATATTAATTCTAGTGAACCTAATTCTTTTATCTTGTGCGATTACTGTGTATATATAAAGAAAGATTGCTACTCAGGAAATTACAATGAATAAAAGGGTGAGAAAATTTGAATCATTTGTGGAAATGTTTCTTGGATCATAAAATTATGATTAGAACATCATATATAGTCCCCACTTATGCTTCCCTTCTTTGCAAGAGGCTATCTAATTATTTGGAATTGCAACCAAAAAAAAAAAAAGTTGAGACATATGTATGCTTAAGGATGAGTTTGTAATTCTGATTTTGGGGCATTCCTTAAAAAATTTTATTCATAACAGAGGAAAGGAAAAATCTCTCTCTCTCCCCAAATATTGGAATATACAATTTTTTCCCAGTGCATTACTGTAGCTTACTTAAATGCCTCTTCTAACATTTTTATGATTTCCTTTTTTCTTTTTTTTTCACTGAACTTTGTGTTTAATGCTGAATCTTTTGGCTTGTGAATCTTTATTACCTCTTCTAATTCAAGTACATATAACATACAATTATATGCATGTATATACTTGAATCTAGTATATATAATCTGTTAATCCTTAAAAAATTGTTTTCAGTTAAGTCACCATTGTTTTCTAATAAGGGACTCAAATAAGACTTTATGTACATGAATCTTACTTGTAGCATTCTGTTCTTTTTTCTTTTTCTTTTTGTCTTTCCAAAATAGAAGGCTTTGGAATTTTTGAAAACTTTGTAATTAAAATGTAACACATTACAATGATATATGTGTAATGTTTAACAGGTGGCGTGAATTAATGTTATGTTTTTTTTCTCAGCCAAATAGAGTGTCTTTTTTATGTGTTAATTCCTTTTGAAGAGCAATATGCACATGAGAGAGATTGAAATAGAACAATGCTATTCAGTAGACTGTGTTTTGAAAGCTATTTAGTAAACTGTTATACGACTTATATATACAATTATTTGATGAGGTGGCAATGAAAATCAGGTTCTGGATCAACACTTTTGAAAAAAATAAAAAATAAATAAAATTTTGATTTTCACTGGCATGTTATCCCAGTTGTGTGGCAGTACAACTTGATGAGATGGCTATGAAAATCAGCCCATAAATAAACACTTGTTTAAAAAAAAAAAAAGGTTATAGACTGATTTTCACTGTCACGTCATTTCAGTTTTATAATTTTATGATAGTCGTATAATAAACTACTAAATAGTATTATTATTTGAGATCATTTCATCTTTTTTATATGGATAGGACTGCTAGAAGACTAAACATTGAAAAGCAATTTGAGTGTACCATGCATAATTTTCTTTGCATGGTCATTTTGAGTATTTTGAAATCACAAACAAACCCTAATCAAGTCAGTGACTAGTCTGGTTTACCAACCAATTAATTAAGCTGATAGCTACTACCAAACTAACTAGTAAGACTGTTCTTTTGTGTGAAATTATTTAATAATCAAACAGTACGTACACTTGATTAATTAAACACTGACGTCATAAGTTCTTTTGAAGAGTTATATGCCCCCTCCCCCCCGCGAGTTTAAGTTTTAATTTGTCTATTCAAGAAATTACGAAAATACCGGATCATAATTTCAGCGTGCATGGATGTATTCTTCTTAGTACGGACGTGGTTGCCTGTCTACGTTTGTATGCATGTATATACGTACCCTAGTCAGTAAAATACGGGGAAAGAAATATTATATGGTATGTATATGTCTTATGTGATTCTTTCTTGAAAATATATATTTAAAAATTTGGCATAAAGGGGAAGGAGAAAAAAAGAAAGAAGAAAAACCTGAGTATATATACAATTATAATACGGTTATTTCAAAAAAGACAAATATTTATCATTTTTTTTTTCAGTCAGAATATATCATAATCACCAATATAATATATTTCTCTTAGTCAAGATAATTTAATTCAAAATTATCTAATTAATTTATTACAACATGACAAATTGAACAAACATCATCCATTTTCATACACAGAAGAAAACAAAAAACAGGGACTGTCTTTTTAAACGGGTGACCTTAATTATAGGGGAGTTCTTCGCGATGCCGATGAGGAAAATCATTAGCAGTACTTTTCTTCTCACGATCATACTAGGAGAGACTTTGCTGCCTCCTGCATAACAAATATAATCTATAGTGGACCTCAAAAATTGGTAGGAAATTGTTCAGTAGATGATTTATGAATTCAGGGAAAATTTCTTGTTAAGCCTAGTTGTTAAGGTGATGTTCACATGCAGGGGCTCTGTACTCCTTGTGGTAAGAGAAACTTCAGGATCTTTTGAATAGAAAAAAAAAAAAAAAAAAACTTCAGAATCTTTTGGGAGACAAGCAGAAATGTTGTAAATAATATTGTGCATCATGAAATCTTTTTTGGAGTTCGATCTAGAGTTTAATTTATTGTCAGTTTCCAACATTTCCCCTATAATAGGTGACTGATTGGATTGTGGGGGTTTTCTGATGTTTTACTTTTAGGCAGTTTGTTTGGTTGTGTTGCGCTATGTTGGATGATGTTAGCATACTTTTGGTAAGAGCTTTGGGGTTGCATTCTTTGATCTAACACTATAATGATCTAGGGAAAAGCGTTAGTCACATCTGCGCTATAACTCCAAAAGGACTAGTCAATTTTAAAGTTTTCCTAGAATCACTTATAAAGCTCAGTTTCACCTAATAATTAGGCGATGTGAGACTCAACACTCATGACTCTCTTTGTAAATCACCCACTCTATATGAGCTATTTCTCATCTTCCCAATATGGGACCAGGGTGTTACAAACTCTCTCTCTTAAACTCGACGTCCTCATCAGGGCCACGTCATGCAGTGCTCCAGTACCACATGGCCTGGCGTTACTAGGTGGCTTTGATACCATTTGTAACGACCTAGGGAAAAGCACTAGCCACATCTGCGTTATAACCCCAAAAGGACTAGTCAATTTTGAAGTTTCTCTAGAATCACTTATAAAGCTCAGTTTCACCTAGTAAGTAGGCGATGTGGGACTCAACACTCATGACTCTCTTTATAAATCACGCATTCTATGTAGGTTATTGCTCATCTTTTCAATATTGGACTAGGGTGTTACAAACACGTTCCTTGAATTCTTGGTTTTTCCATTTAGTTCATTCTTATTCATCCAAACAAAAACTACTTTAAAAAAATTGTGATGCATGTGCAGTGGAAAGCTAAATCTACAAGTATTATAACTCACAAATATTCCACAAATCCAAGAAAAATCAAGGAATTACAGAAAAATTGAAGAAAAAGCACTCAGTGTAATTCGTTTTGAGAAAATTGAATAATACCATGTCTGGGCTGTTGGTGTAACATCCGAAAAAAAATTAAAGGATGCAAATACTAATCGAATATTAAGAATAATGAAATATAGACAAAAGATATGTCCCAGTCATGATAAGATTAAGTGTGGTTAGAGCTAAAGGCGTCCAATCAACTGAGGCTGAAACTTAGCTAGGCTTAAGACTTAGAAAAAATTTAGGAGGAATAAATCGTCCCGTTCAAACGAAAGGTTATCCCGTTCAAACGGAGAACAGTACCACGTGGAAGCAAGAGGCGAGCACAAGAAAATAAATGGTCAAGATCAAATATGAGTGATCGCGTTGAACTGAAGAACGTGTTCGAATGGAGGAGCATCTCCATGTGTTTGCTTGCAATTGAGTGATGACAAATGATCAACGGTTACGATTTCTTCACGTTCTGAAATGACTAATGGGACGCGTGTTTTAATGCTGAATGTCATATCACATTTGACTAAAAGAACTTGTCATTCAAAAGGGGAAGCATCTCCTCGTATCAAACATTGTGCGGTGAGACATGGCGCTGATGTGACACGTATTTAATGAAGCTAACTCAGTGTTGTTCGAATGGATGCATATTCAGTTCAACCGCCAATGCATAGCAATGAAAATTTTGCCTATTTAAAGAGATTGAACCGAAGGCAAAATCACATTTTCTTTCCCTTTCGTTCTATAAGTCCGTTTAAAAGAGGTTTTTGTGAGTATATTGGAGTGTTTTAGTGTAAAGGAAGACAGAGAAAGTAAGAGAGTTGTGAATGCAAGAAGGAGGAGCTTGAAAGAAGCTAAACATATAATTCCTCATACTCCCTTTTGCTCTCATTGTGATTTCACAAAATTCAAAAATATTGATATATTGTGTGGCGGGTTTTGGAAAGTTACTGTGTTAGTTAAATGAAAGTTTTGAAGCATTATTGTGGTATTATTGTTGGAGAAAAATAGTGAGAACTAGGGTTCTCATGAAAATGAGAGATTTTTATCGTAAAAAGATGAACTTTTAGCTGCATGTTTAGTTGTGAAAGATTGTATGGTATAAAAGGAGATTTTGGAATGCTAAAAATTTGATTGTAAGTTAGCTTTTCATGTTAGGTTGCAGTTTCTGCATATCAAACGGTGCTAATGATGTTCAATCGAGACAGTATTTGAGAGCTTCGGTTGAAGCCCAGACAGACTTTATTCGACCAAGCTAAGGAAAAAAGTGCCTTGGTCGCAATCTGTTCGATAGGGCTTCGAACTTATATCTCAAGTGTGTCATGAATCTTTTTGGTTGAGGTTCCTAGTAATACATTATAAATTAATTGTGGTTTTACAATCCATATTATTAATACAATGCATAATTTTCTCAAAACAAAGAAGATGATAAGAAGGGTACAAAACGTTTATTCAAGAAACAAGATGTGCTCACGAGTGGAGGTGGTTGTTAGAATAACATGACATTAGTAGCTCATTTTGATATAGAGTTACATCAAATAGAAGTGAAAACAATTTTTCTAAATGTGGATCTTGAAGATGAGGTTTACATGACACAATTTAAAGGTTTTGAAGATAATAGTCAAAGACTCAAAAGGCTTGCAAAATAAGAAAACCATTTATGGGATAAAATAGGCCTCTCATCAATTGTATATAAAATTTTACAAGATTATTACCTCATATATTTGTATATATTAAGGATCCTTTTGATCAATGTATATAACTTAAAGTAAGTGGGAGTAAATTTATCTTTCTGATACTATATGGAAATGATAGTTTACTAGTAAGTAATGATTTAGGTTTGCTATATGAAACTAAATAGTTCATCTCTCGAAACTTTGAAATGAAGAATTTAAAAATTCTCTTATGTCATTGGCATAGAGATTAACAAAGATAGAAAACACAAAATATTAAAACTATCTCAAAGGGCGTACATTGAAAAAGTTTTAGAGAAATTCAAAATGAATGATTATACATCTTGTGTAACACCTATTATTAAAGGAGACAAATTCAGTAAAGATCTGTGCACCCAAAATGCATTGGAACAAGAACAAATGAAATGAAAAATATTCCATATGCATCTGCAGTAGACAGCTTAATGTATGCACATGTCTGCACTAGATCTAACATTGAATTGGTAGTAGGAATATTGGGTTGATACCAAAGCAACCTATGTACATTAGAGAGCTGCAAAGAAAGTTATGTGGTATTTTCAGGAACAAGGACTACAGGTTGACATACAAAAATGTTGACCATTTAGAAGTGGTTAAGTATTCATATTCGAATGTGTAGATAGCAGAAAATTTACTTTATGATATATTTTTCTTTTTACTGAATGGGCTATATCCTGAAAAAACAGCAAGCAAACTATAATTGTCACATCTACCATGGAGACAGTATTTATTACATACTATAAAGCCACTGCACAAGCGTTATGGTTGAGAAATATTGTTAGTTGTCTTAAAATTGTCGATTCTGTAGTGAGACCTATCAAAATCTTCTACGATAAATTTGCTACAGTCTTCGTTTCTAAGAATAGTGAAAGGATAAGTGAGCATATCAGCATCAAGTATCTCAATGTGAGAGAGAACATTAAGATGCAAGAAGTGTTTATTGAGCATATAAGCATTGAATTGATGATTTTGGACCATATAACTAAAGGTTTACCGATAAAGTAGTTTAAAAGTAATATGGAATATATGAGACTCATTGATTCACGTGGTCAGTTTCTTTAATTATATTAGTCTATAGACATCAAGTTTTGTTATAAAGTTTTGTGCACATGTATTAATTATATTCGTTAGGATATAAATAAAATTTGACCTGAATGACATATAGAGAGTTTGTCCATAAAGTGTAGTTACTTATAAAGTACTCAATTAGGGGGTATTGTACATTATAATGCATGGAAAAGATAACTCATTATATAATGGTATTACCGCGCCATAATTCATGTGTAATAATCTTTATGTGAGTGTGACTATTCTATGAATAATTTGGAATAAATAAAGTTATGGCTAATATTGAAGTACCAAACACCATAAAGAAATTCATGTGGCATGAGGGTTAGATGGGAGAATGTTAGGAATCTCTTAAAGTGTGGCCCATACGCCATATATATACGATTTAATAAGACACAAATTAAAGTGTTCAGTAATTTATGAATTATTTGTGAAATCATGATTGAAATTAATATTTGTTTCTTGATAGGAAGAATAATTAAGGTAATTTTTTTATTGAGTGTTCTTGACCGTGCAGATAAATATAGAACATGTGTATTCCATATATAAGGCATTAGTGGGCATAGGTTAGATAACACCTCTATACTAGACATTTCTTAAAAGTTTATGTTGCTGAGGTTCTTGAATTCTCTTGAGCAAATATGAATAGAGGTAATTTTAAATCTTTTTTCGTCGCGTTATTGTTTTATGTGCTAATTAACATTTAATACTTAGGAATAAAACGAAATGGGTTATTTTGTATAATATGGAGGGGAAAAAAAAAGTGTTGGTGGATCAAATTGTTGAGTTGGGCGAGAAGATAGGCGAGCATGGATTTATCCCATAGGCAGGCTGTAATTAATCAATTCTATTGTATTTTCCATACAAACTTATTGGTCCTTTTTGTTCATTCTTCCTAAAGGGTGTGATCAAGGGAATTTCTTGTGGAAGGGGGGTGACACCATATTCTCCGTGCGTTAATTAGCGGAGTTTTAAGTTTGTAATTACCTTATGTGTATGAAGTTTTTCCTCATTACTAAAAAAAAAAAAACAAACATATTTTAGAGAACAAAACCCTAATAAAGTGAAAGTATCAGTGCATTTTTCGTTTATTGGTTCCTTCCATTGAATAATTCCTCAAAAAATAAAAAACCAATCTCAAATAAGTAGATTGTTGAGTTATAAAAAGAAAAATAAACGGGACTTGCTATGTTTGCCAATGTATTTATTTTATATTTTATGTTCTAAAAAGAAAAATACAATAACAGACAACTCAACAGCATAAAACACTCTTTAAAACACAATTACCAACTTTTTATAAATCCGTATTCTTCCATTATTGTAGAAATATTTAACAAAATAGGTTTTATTTAAAAAATGAAAAAAAAAAAAAAAAAATAGGTCATGATAGTGTGGCCATATAGACCCTATCGTAAAACACTTTTAAAACATAATTAAAACATGTGTATATAAGCTTTTAAACATTCTCCTCTTACAAGCCAGTTTTCAAATGTGAGTTTTACCCAAAATTGTTATCAATTTCTTTTTTAATCCAAGTTACTCATTAGGTTTGGCTTCATTTAGAATTCGTTCAATCATTGCCTAAGATTTTTCTTGGCCATTTTGGTTGATTTTTACACAAACCCTAGCCAACTGTCTCAAGTTGCACGATGATGTGTAGCTACCTAGCCCTTTTTTTTTTTTTTTTTTGTTAAAAAACAAAAAAAGTGGCGAGAGAGATTAATTATGAGTCTTGTGACTATTCTATCTGTCATGACCATAATAACATTTATTTACTAGGAGCCACAAGAAAAAATTAAAAGGTGAGAATAGCATGCTTTTTTTTTCAAGTCTAATTAAACCATAGCCAGACTTAACCCCACTAACACATTAATGAGAAACAAAGTGGCATTGTTATTTCATGTAGTAAAATGCCATCCAACTTTGATCAATAGAGAAATAAGACAAGACTACAGTCGATGATGGCTTTTCGTTGATCGATCATGTCATGGATTAAATATGAAAATCGTATATGAAGAGTTTCATTATATAATAGATTGCGATGGTGATACAAATCTCATGACTTTAAATAATTCTTCTTCTTTTTTTTCTTCGGGCGAGAAAAAAATGAGATGCTGTCCAACGAGTAACCAACAAATTTTGGTTGGCACCCACCTTTTTACGGTTGTAGCACAACTCAGGTAAATGCATGCATGTACTTTTGCTTTTTAAATTTCCATATATACCTCTTGCTTTTTCGGTTTCCATACATCTCATAACAAATTATTTTGACATGAATTTATTATGAGAATAATAATTAATTAATAATCAATTTTATTATTTTCTATTTGTTTAAAATTTTGAGGTGATAATTAATTTTTTTTAACATAATATTAAAATCGTGACCCTGATTTTGAATCATGATATATACTATATTATATCTCTAACTTAAAATAATATTGTATGTGTTGAATCTACTTACTAATAAAGAATCTCATCAACCTATGGATTAACCAAAAGTGTCAAGAATGAGTTTCAAAAAATAAATAAAAGATCCACAAAATTAGGAGAGGGATATGTATTGGTTAAAGCACTTAGAGAACAAAAAGAAATTAATTATTTCTATAGATAGATGAGAGTCCGTGTTCATAATACCTCAATTATCGAAAGAAGGTAAGGTTTAAAAGATTTTTGGATGGCCGGACTAGCGATGAGTTACCTGTAATATAAAGAAAGTGGTCACTAGAAAACTTTCAGTATCTAAGGAAATCGAAGACACTCTAATACTTAAATTAGTAAATTTGTTAAGAGGAGAGACTGAATATAAAGAGTTTTGAGAGAATGACAATTTTTAAGGAGATGCTTTTGAATATGGTTCATGAATGCTTGTCATGCGACGAGCTTAAAGTTGTCTAATAATTTTCACGTAACGAGGTGTTTGAGTGAGACATGCAATAAATTTTTTGTACCAACAATAACAAACTTACTACCGAATATTTATTTTTTCTAAAAAAAAAATGTTGTCTATATGATTATAGGTATAGTAATTTGTGTTTGTGTATTGGTTCGGATCGTATCGAAGCATGAATATAAGACTATATAAGTTAGCTATAATTTGACCTAATTAATTAAACAGATTAGACCCCTCAATTTTAACCCAATAATTTTATATTAAATTTATATAAAAAATTACTAATTTTAATATCTCACATCAAATTTAAATCATATCAAAACATAAATATAAAATTATATAGGCCATACTCGTCTAATTCTATGTTTAATTTCGTTCACAACTCGGAATCATTACTATCAAAAATGGGAGGTATCACAATCTTTTCTGTCGTTTCTTTTTTGATGTATTACAATTCAACTTTCATGCCATTATAACATTAAAAGACGTCAGAATTCGTACAATATTTGTCACTTACCACCATACGAATCTAATAATTATTTGAGGAAAAAGGATAAGAGTTTCAACATCAAACCCACTACAATTACGCACCCGTCACCGTCAAACCAAATCCTCTTAAAAGTGATTCTTCCCTCCTACCACGATTGGGATTGAACTGGAGCCTATTATAGAATACAAACCCCCCCCCCCTCCCCCCAATCACCCAATAATAAATAAGCAAAAATAGAAATAAATATTACCAAAATAACAAAAATAATAATAATTATCTCACCCACCAAAACCCTTTCTGTCTTTTGTCACACATACAAAAGCTGCCTTGGGGCTCAATAACCCATGCAGTCCGTACAAAGATCCCCGCAATCTATGGTGGCACGATGGGACATTGGGGTGGTGTTGACACGTGCACCTCCCACTTGGCCCCCACCATTTCGTGGACGCTGCACTACTTTGTCGGCAAAAGAAGCGAAAAAAGCCTCCCCCATTAGCGACCTTTCTTTATCAGAAACGTGGCGGAATATGGACCGTCGATGATCTGTAAACCAATGGGGCTGGTCCGTACGGTAACTGTGGATGTGGTGTGCGTGTGTGCGTGTGCTTGTTTTCCATCTTTGGGGGTCGCCTGTTTTTGCTATTTACGGGGTGCCGGAATCGACGGGTGGGCGGAATCAGAATTCACATGCAAACCGGTGGGGAACATTCGTTTCTTTCATATTCTATTTCTCCCCACTCTCACCGCGTATCGAAACTTCGTAGCTTTTAAGATATATATATATATATATATATATATATAACCTCCGTAAGTTTTTAATATGATTGCTGAATTTAATATAAAATTAGCATGTTATAGTTTAACGGTATGTTCAATTTAATTAAATTAATTAAACTATAAATAAAATATGCAGTCTAATATTTACGTATACACACAATTCGAACTCAATATGTGACATTAATGCTGATAGTTTTTGACAAGACCGAACCTGATAAGAACCAGTATAAAATTAATAGATTATGGTTGATGAGTTTAACTCGTTTAATTAAATGAGTTAGATTAAGTTGACCTATATAATCTTATATATATGCGTTAATACGATTCAAACCTAACACGTAAACGCGAACACTATCACCCTTTGCACGCTAACTTTTTCTTTTTCCTAGTCCTTTCGAAGATACTGTCAAATGGATTATATGTTATTCTATACTCTCATTTGTGGCACTATTTTAGATGTCTTAAATTATTATATTCTTTTTTCTTGCTAGATAGAATAATATCATTTTTTTTTTGAATAAATACTCATATCGATTTGATTCAATGAGATAAAATAATATCATTAAATGACAAGTTAACTGCAACTTTAGTATCTGTGCTTTGCACCAAAATCAAATCGATACATCGGTTTCAAAAACTTTTGCTAGTAGTATCTGACCTTAACTGTAATTCACTACATAGTACTTCTGTCAATTTAATTAACAAAATGCCACATAAGGCATCTTGTGATGACACCTATTTCCAAGCGCCACACGTGTATGCCATGTAGGCATATCACATTACGTACCTATGGCTTATATTCTATGTGTAAAAAAGATAAAAAAAAAAATTAAAAAAAAAAATCAAAAAGCAAAGCAAAAAAAATTATTTCTTTTGTGGCCATTTTGGCTATGGGGTGGCTGGCCACTAGGGGCGGAACCAAAACTTTGAATGAGGGGGATGAAATTAAAAAATAAAAATAAAAATTGAAGGGGAGAAAATTCATTTTTAAGAATACACCTATCAAAAAAAAAAAAAATTAATGGATGTTTTAAATTTTTGGGACTCAGGGCCCAAGCCGTGTGCAGTGTGAAAGAGAAGTTTTTCTCTCTTAATTAGTTATTTTATATTCGTAAGTCATTTCCTAGTACTTGTAAAAAAATAAAAAAAATAATAAAAAAAGACCTTAGTTACTACATTTATTTTCTCACTGCACAAGACCTGCAACTTGTGCAGTGTGAAAAAGCAATGTAATTTATTGTCCTTTGAGGGGTGAAAAACTCATTTGGAGGGGCAAAAAGTAAACTTTGAGGGGTAATGATGGACTTCATAATACATTTGAAGGATTTTAAAAATTTTGGGGAAACACTCGTCCCCCCAACCACATACGTGGGTCCCCCCTGTTGGCCATCCTCATTTGGGCTTGTGGTGGTTTTGGTCACCTCAGACCGGTCGGGTGGCTGAAACCACCCCCAAGAGCTCGGGCACCCCCGTTTGGCATGAGGATGGTTTTGACTACCCTTTAAAAAAATTTTGTTGTTTTTATTATTTTAATTATTATTATTATTATTATTATTATTATTTTACACTGGCATGTAAACCATAGATACTTCCTATGATACGCCTACATGGCGTATATATGTGGCGCATGAGGACATGTATCCTCATATTAGGGAGGCCTAACATGACATTTCGTTAATTGAATTGACGGAATTATGACAGAAGTATCAAGTAGTGAATTACAAATAAAGTCAAATATCACTAGCAAAAGTTTTTAAAACTAAAATATTAATTTGATTTTGATGCAATGAAAGGCAAAGGAAGATGGTATGGGATGAGAATGGCCCCTAAAAGTAGAACCATAAAGTGGGAGATAGTGATGGATAAAGTGGGCCTAAAGCCCATTTCATTAGGTATGGCACATGGGCCAATGTTGGGTCGTGGCAAAAAGTTGATGATTAAAGACAATGTCCATGAGGCGGCGAACCACGACGGAGCTTGCAAAAACATTGAGCCTGATTGAATATCCTTTGCTTGAAAGATAGCCCTGTATCTGAGTTTCTGAACCATTAAGAAGCCCGCAAAAACAATGTCAGCGAGAGTTTTCCCTTCAAAATAATGGTGGTACCGAGCCTGAATCCGAAAAAGTGGGGCCAGCTTGGATGTCACATTCTTTTTTTCATGTGAATTTTTTCCAATATCAAATATATATGTTTTAATTGAAATCGAACTAAAATTATTATAAAAATTTAATTAAATTTTTTATATTAAAAAAAAAAAAAAAAGTGAAAACGGTAAATTCTGTGGGTAGTCAACCATCTACAGAAAACTGACCACCCTCGAAACCAATTAGAGGTGGCTAGGCCACCCCCGAATCTAATGAACATTGAGAGTTCTCTTGGCCACCTCTGGGTTCTGCTATAGCCTATGGGTGGCCCATAATTCAACATTTTCATTTTTTTTTTTGGAAAAATAATGTTTCTTAAGAATAACTTTTTTTTTTTTAAAGGAGTATGATTAATATTCGTAAATAAATAGTTATTCCTAAAACTAATACAAGTGGGTATTCCATAAATAGGGCAGAGCAGGGGCGGAGCCACATGGCCCCTTGGGGGGGTCTGTGGCACCCCCAAATTTTTTAAATTTTTTTAAATTTTTTTAAATTTTTTAAAAATAAACTCTTAAAAATTTAATTTTGACCCCCTCAATTATTATTTTTTTCAATTTTTCTTCAAAATATTTTAATTTTTTTAAAATATATCTTTAAAAATTTATTTTTGACTCTCCAAATTTTTTTTTATCAATTTGGCAACCCCAAGGAATTCGAACATCCTTGCAAACACATCATTTTTTATATTGTGGCCCTGCAAATGACAATGATGAATCACAATTCTATCTCAACTTTTTTTTCTTTTCTTTTTTTTCTCCGAATTTAATAGATGGACGTACGTACGTACGTACTATGATTTTGAATATGTTTGAAAACTATTAAAACTCCTCTCTCTCTTTCTCTTTGCCTGTGCGTGAGCCTGTTTGGCAAAGGTAGTGGGTTGGGAATAGTGAGTTGTTTGACTTTTGATGTGATATAAAGTAGGGAGAATGTTGTAAATTTTTTGTATGGAAAAGTGAAAATTTTTATTTTTTAGTGAATTTTTTATTTTAATAGTAATAAAAAATGAAAAAAAAAATTATTAAAAAGTAGTTGATGTGATATAAAAAGTGAGAATATTTTTTTTGGGTTTAGAAAAAGTGATGAATAGTAAAATCCAATAAATAGTGAAAACTTTTGCCAAACATGGCCATTAATGAGTCTTGAAGTTAGGGGTGAGCACGGGTCGGTTTGGGTCGGGTATCGGGGGTATCCGATACCCAACCCGCGGGGTGCGGGTTTGAAAAAATTCAACCCGCAACCCGCATGTTTCCATTGCAACCCGCCGGGTTTCGGGTTTGCGGGGCGGGCGGGTATGAGTGCGGGGCGGGTATCAGACTCTGAGGCAGTGAGGCATCTGACCATTTGAGGGGAAGAACCGCAGAGCGAAGAACCGAAGAAGAATGGGACTCAGAGGGAGCGAGGTCTGACCGACGGGCCAGATCGGCGTGGCGTGGCCGTGAAGATCCAGATCTGCCCAGATCGGCGTGGGCATGGCCGTGAAATCCAGATCGGCCCAGATCGGCCTGGGCGTGGCCGCTGGACGAGAGAGCTTGGGCGTGGCCGCTGGACGAGAGAGCTTGGGGCGTGGCGGCTGGACGGCTTCGTACTTCACAGCTGCCGGAGTCACTAGACGGCTGGACGACGTGGCTTGGGCGGGATGGACGGCTGGACGGGACTGTTTGAGGGAACCGAAGAAGAAGAATGGGTCTCAGGACGGGGAGGGAGGGATCTGATCGAAGAAGAAAAAGAACAGAAGAAGAAGAAGAACAGAAGACGGAGAAGAAGAAGACGACTCAGGGAGGGGAGGCGTGGGCGTCGACTGGTTTAGGAATTGGGGAAAGTTAGGAGACCTAAATTAGGGCTGGCTGTCTGATGTGAATTGGGGAAATTGAAAAAAATAAAAAAAAGTATTTATAGTATATCACAAAATCGCGGGTTGGATCGGGTACCCGCAATTTTCAAAAAAACAACCAGCAACCCGATCCGACCCGCACGGATTTGCAAAAAATCAACCCAAACCCGCGATTAAACCCTAAAAATTCGAATTTTTCGGGTTGGGCGGGCGGGTATCGGCGGGTAGGGTCGGGTTTTGCTCACCCCTACTTGAAGTTGGTTGCAGTGTCTAGAACAGTAATGTAAACTAATTCCCAAATCATGCCAAAACAAGACAGTTGGCATTCAAACAGTGCGGCCAAGCGCACCCATGTACAACAAACGCCCTAAACTTGGTAGAGGAAGAATTTGATTCGATCCGATACCCAATAGCTGTCTCCTTGTAGGCTAACCGGAGACCAAAAGGTCCTAAATTTACCAATAAAAAAAAAATTGCTTAAATTAATTAGTGTGCGAGAGAGTTAAGAGGTTGGCCGTATGAGAATTAGGCATGCCTTTTTTAGCCCAAATACTAATTAAAATATAACGGCTTAATTTTAGATGGATAAAACTCTTCCAAATTAGATTGGACCTTTTTTTTAAAAAAAAAAAAAATTATTAAATTGATATTTGTCTCTAAACTAATGCTCTGTTTGTTTTGGCGTAAAATTATTTCCGTCGGAAAATGATTTCAGGAAAACCATTTTCTGAAAAATGGTTTTCCACTGAAAATATTTTTCGGTGTTGGTGCATCCGGAAAATCACAAATATTTTTTTTATATTTTCAATCAATCATACTAACCTATAAAAATTATTTTTTATTTACAACTTAAAAAATATTAATATAATTTTATTAATATATTATATTAATAAAATCTCGACTAGCGACCAGGTCCCGGTGGGGTCCCAACCAGGTCTAGGCGGAGTCCCGACTAGGTCACAACCAAGTCCCAGTGGTGTCCCAATAGTGTCTCGGGCGGGTCTCGACCAGATTCTGAAGGGGTTTGGCTGTGGTCCTACGATTTGAGAATGTGACGCTCAAATTCGGAAAATGGTTTACAGTTTTAAAAAGGAGAAACTATTTTACGGAAATTAAAGAAGATTTTTCAGTAAAACTGAAAATGATTTTCGTTGACTATTATTTTCCGCTCCCACCAAACATAGAAAAACACAGAAAATGATTTCTGAAAATCATTTTATACCGAAACAAATGGAGCCTAAGTGATTTTTACAAATGCATATGAGAATCATATGCTTTACATAAAAACGCACACACACACATATGAGTATGTCACTATATATATATATATATATATTTGCGTAGGTTCGGATAGAGTTGTCAAAACGAGTTGACGAGTCGGGTTCGGGTCAATCCGTTTGACCCGCTAACCCGTTTAGTGTAAATTTGAACACGACCCGTCAGCCTGTTTAGTTGTCGGGTTGTGTCTTCCGGGTTGGGTTTACCCGATCCGCAAATTAGCCACACTGCCCACACACCCACAGTCCTACGACTCCCACGGAGAAATTGAGAATCAGAGATTCAGAGAGATTTTGAACCTGAACTGAAGGCTGAAAGAGAGAGATACTGTCGGAGACGTGTGAGACAAAGAGAGAGAGAGAGACCACCGAGGATTATCAACGGAGAGGCTGTGAGAGAGGGAGATCGAGCGGCCTGCGGTCGTGTGACGGTGTGAGAGAAAGGGAGATCGAGCGGCTATGGCTCGTGTGAGAAA
Source organism: Betula pendula (assembly GCA_900184695.1). Classification (NCBI taxonomy): domain Eukaryota; kingdom Viridiplantae; phylum Streptophyta; class Magnoliopsida; order Fagales; family Betulaceae; genus Betula; species Betula pendula. The sequence goes on along the minus strand of FXXK01000090.1, from coordinate 219,618 downwards.
ACTAAGTGGCCTTGAGAGAGAGAGGGAGATTGGCAGGTCAGCGGCCGTGAGAAAGAGAGGGAGATCGAGAGAGATGGAGATTGGCCGTCGGTAGCCGTGAGAGAGAGAGGAAGATCAAGAGAGATGGAGTCGGCTCAATCTGGGTTGGAGATGGTTCCTGGAGATTGAGAGAGCTGGAGTCATGGAGAATCGGAGATAGGGAGGGAGCTGAGCTCGGCGGCATCGCCGACGTGAGAGAGAGACTGACTCACTAAGAGAGAGGAAGAAAATCAAAAAAATTAGAAAGAGAGAAACTGAGGGGACGGGTCAGTGGACGGTGGGTTTAGTTTTTTAGTTTTTAACTTTTTAATAGTTTTATATTTAAAAAAAAAAAGGGTTAATGGGTCATAAACAGGTTGACCCGTTTTGACCCGAACCCAATAACCCTAAACTCAAATCCGCTATTTTCGTGTCGTGTTTGTGTCAGGTTCGCGGATCGTGTAAAAAATTGTCAGCCATAGGTTCGGATCCCTCATATAAAAAATCCTAATTTTGTCATATTCATAAGAATAGTCATTTCACTCTAGGGGCCTATTTTGCTAATCAAATGGGCTCTAAACGTTCAATTGGTTTTGCATTTGGGAGCTTAAAGTGCACTCTTAGCACTTAGAAATCTTTTTCAAAACAAAAATATTGGTTTGAGAAAAAAATCTTAAAGCACTTTTGTGGACCCAAAAGTCCAAAATTGCGTTGAGGAAAAACTTGAAATTTATGATCTTCCTGAAACGCGTTTGAAAGTGAATGCCAGATAGGATTGTTGGTTGAATGAAATTTCTTAAAAAAATAAATACTTTAGAATAATAGAAAAACATTGGCACCGTTTGGCAACGCCCCAAGCCTTATTTCCTTTTATCGTGCAGTGTGCCTTGCACACTGCACACTGTACCTGTGGCTTTTTTTGAAATTGTGAACAAAAAATTTCCAAAAATAACCTCCAAGCCCCAGATTACACATGACCGAACAAAAGCAAAATGGAACATTTCAAATGGATTTTCAAGGGCATTATTGGAAGAAAAATGTTAAAACTTTAAACTCTTGACCAAGAAGTATAGTTCCATGCAGCTGTAAGAGAGAGCGAAAATTTCGAAAATAAGGAGAGGAGAGGAACGGCTTTAACAAACACAGCCATTATCCAAAATGAGGAAAGGAAGTTACCATTTTCTTTTTCTATGGGTTATAAACATATGGTAAAAATTCGAGGTTGCTCAGGATAGGTTCAAAAGATGATGCGAATATGTGACCGGAAACTGTGGTCATATAAAATTAGGGTCAAACAAACCCCAAACGCTTCGAGTAATATATCAATACGTTTGTGGCCATTTTGGGGCACTCCTTCCTTGGGATACATGTTACCAAAGTGGTGGCCTATCCATGGAGTTGTCTTGGTCGTCGGTAGTGGGACACATGTCCTCCATCCGTAAGCCCAAGAATCCTATAAATAAGGGTGTTCCCTTCTTTCCCTTTCACACGAATCTCAAGATTAGGGTTTTTAAAGTGATGGAAGTTGTGAGAGTTTTTGGTGAGCGGGAAAACACTATTCACGAAAGTCATAAAGTTTTTTATTTTTTATTTTTTTGAAATCACTTGGTATATTCCTTTTAGCCATTTTAGAATTAAATTATGTCATAATAGCCTTCAAAAGTTTAATTGATTATTTTGATATTATAGTCATTATATTCTATGATATTTAGAATAGAGTTTAAATATTACAATATCGTTGTTGTAACACCTAAATACAATTGGGTATATTACGCTAGTGCAGTTATAATGTCCAAATAGTTTCAAAACAATTAGATAAATATCATACTAATGTCGTAGTAATACCCGTATGAAAACATGTAGAAAAGTTACAAACCATGACTGAAAACCATTCAACATAATTTTATATCTTCAATGGATTGGTCATTTGACTCCAACAACAACTTTCCTGCCGCAAAGCATACACAATTTTCAAAGCATCTTCCTCTATTATAACTCATTGAATCCTTAAATCTCTACAGAATTCGGCCGCCTTCCATGATGTCATCGTCTCAACTATTGATGGATCTATAATAAAAGGCATTGTGGTATACATAATTGTCAATGCATTCTCCTCATAGTCTCTGGCTATAACACCCATAGCAATCTACTTTTCTAGTTTGTCTGACACTGCATTCCAATTTATTTTAACCATTCCAGCAGGCGATTTCTTCCATTTATGCTTCTCTTTTCTATTATTTTCCTCCATATTATTCCTTTTCCTAAATACATGTTTTGCTTGATGGAACTCCTCGACTGAATCATTGGCACTTTTGACTAACAGAGAAGGGTGTATAAGATCGCCTCCATAGACTACAGAATTCCTACGAAGCCAAATCCTTCTAACTATTGTTGCCGCCAGCTCTAATTCTTCTTCATCAACTCTCCCTACATCAGCTTTTCCAAGAGGCACAGCAAATCATTTTCATTACTGTATATTTTCTGGATTTTTCTAGCACATTCTGTCCATACATCTGTAGATGATGACTCGGCGGTGTAATTCCGTAAAATTTCTTCAACACAATCTAAACATGGTTTGTTAATCCTATTAAAAATTCAAAACATCACCTAACCTACTAACACTGATCCGTGCAATAAAGCTCAAAAGTCCCTAGAAATAGAAACCCAAATATGTAGCTCATGGAACATGTACCCCTTTCCTAGAAGACGGTGGACACCCCCTCAGAAACAAAAACGAGGGTATCCACAATACAAATCACTGCTACAAACAGCCCATATGCACAAAATTTCTGTTAAATATAAGCCGTTTTTTTCTATTTCTTATTTCCTTTCTTTTCTTCATGTTAACGTTGGTTAATGAATGGCCAGGTTGAGTACAAAGTACGTGCAACCTGAAAGCAGGTACCGAGTATTTACAAAGTCAAAAAACTGCCGTAGGAAGTTTGATCTCAGATCCTCGTGAGACCAAATAATGAATCATCTAGGCCGATTGTTAATCTCTTCACTAAGAAGCTGAGACACTAATCCTTGGTCGGCTGTCGGCCTATTATAACTTAAAATGCTATATAGTGTGTTCAATTCTTCTTGGTTCGCCTTTTTGAATAGGCCTCTGACCGTTGAATCAACCGTAACGGGCAAGAGATGATTTCCGGGGGTCCCTTGATCGTTCTTTTCCTCGAACATCAAATGGGAGTTTCTGCCATTGTCTTTTTGTTGAGAAGTTTGAGGAATTTGCACTTGAGGCCGGGAGTAGGGTCGGGAGTCCCAGTACTCAGTACAGACTCGACTTCGATCCATTGCTTCTATGGCCTGTTTAAAGATGGCAACAATAAGGTTGACATTTAAACAAAAAAAAATTGATAATTATTATTTGCTATGAATTGAGAAAACTTACAATATTTTGCACACTAATTTCTCAGGGAAAAAAAAAAGAAAGAAAAGGAAACAAATCAAACGACAAAGAACAAGCGAACACTTCATTTTCATTGACAAATGAGTTTCTACTCCTGTAGATAATGACAGGCCTCATAATGTTCATAGAGGCTTATACCATTCCCCTTCCACCTCAACACTATTTCAGTTCTCAACTTACAAAGTAAAAAGGTGTGCAACTAAAGATGGCCCATAGTCTTCAGAGAAATTTTTCAGACAAAGGAAGAAAAAAAAAAAGATGGTTTCAGAGAGCATAGTATTTAAAGAACTTTTTGCATAACAAAATCAACTATTCATTTTAGACCTAGGGATAGAATTGCTAGGGCATCACCTCAAAGCTTGTCTAGCTTTAGAGGTTCCCAAGATTAATCACCAAAAAATTATACTATATCATGAAAGCCCAAGAGCAAGAAATGAAAAGTACATTGTAATAGAAATATAGAGAGGGGATATTTAATAAGGAAGTAAACAATGGTAAACTGCAAACAGGCACTTGCATGACAGTGGAAGTCAATAAAGCAGTTCTAGATGTATTTTACCTGCACTATTTCTGGTGAAGAAAATCCAAACATTTCAAAGCCATCAAGACTCCCAGGAGGCTGTAAAGGAGGAAGGTTTGTTCTTCCTAATTTATGTTGCTTTGTGATCTCTTGATTTACCCTATCTCTCACCATTTCCCAGCATCTAGCAGCCGAGATATGAATGAACACCTCTCTAGGGCACTGTTCCAAGGAAACCTGAAAAAAAGGAGTAGAGATGAATTCACAAATGCTAATCAAAATCGCAAATTTCAAAAATATTTTCTTTTTTGTGATAAATAATTTCCAAATTTACATAAATATAAAGAACAGGGAGGAGGATAAGGTCATGGATTCAAGATCCATGGGGTGGGGTGCATGTAATGTACCAATCAAATAAAATTCTCATGTGGTTGGGGGTTGAGGTTGGAACCAAGTACCAAGGCTGCTATTAAATAAGATGGCCTGACCATCACAACTTTCCCTAAGGCTCCATTTCTCTAGACACAAATGGTTTTGAAGATATTTTTTACTAGTACAAGTAAATGCTGACTGGGGCAGGAAACAGAAGAAGAAAAGGGAAAGTAAGACATAACTGGCTAAGAGACAAAGAGGCTAAGGGACATAGGTAAGGAAAAGCTCTTCAAAGAATTGTTTCCAAACAAAGAGAGTAGTGATAGCACCCAATTTTTTGGATTCAGCAGTTTGATCTATGATTTATCAATCATGGATGTCAATAAGATCCACCCATTTAGATGCACCTAAGGATGGCATAGCCTTAAAGTTAAGGACAATGCTTGAATGACTTTTCACTAATCCAGCTTGGGCTGATGTTCATGGAATCCCAATCAAAAGGGCTGTGCTTGAATAAGCTACATGACTCAGCACCAGAGAGGTTGTAACAGTCATCATCTTTCAAACACTTGAAATAGTCCCTACAAGTGCAGTAAAGGTACAGCTTACTAGTTCAAGTTTTCAGGCTATTTTATCTATGTCAGACTGCTCAAAATGTCAATGTCTTATACATTTTACCAAAGATGTTTATTGCCTTTTGTTTAGTCACCAATTCTCCCAATGCTTTTTAGGGTAGATGTTCTCCTCAAAGACACCCCACATTAAAGCAGAACTGTTCTCCACAAAACATTTCATCTGTCCAGGGACCTAGGACCTAACCACGCTTCTGGCCATGTAACGCCGAGCAGAATTAGAATTATTCAGACAACATATGACTAACAGAAATTAAGAATTGAAGACTATAAAGAGAACATAGGAAGAGAGAAAATAACAATTAGGGAAAAAAAAAGACCCTAATCGCCCTTGGTGATTCTCCTGCATCACTATGAGCATATCAATCATGCTTAACAAACATATCATCTTCATTTCTTGTTAAATCTAGGCAAAAATAAAAACACACACACACACACACACTTTAAGATCTCAAATCTTTTCAACATTCAAAAGATTAACAAGTCAAACATGAAGCTAAACCATTTCTTGAGACCTTCTGCAAAATTCCCTAGGAGCTACCATTGTTTAGAGGCTAGTAACAAGCAAAACTAAAAGATTTTTTGAGAGAACCTTTTTCTGAATAAAAATGCAAGCAGTGTTGTTGAAATAGGCATGCTTAAAGCACTTAAACACCAAGAGAAAAAGGCTTTTTAAACTTAAAGCGAAATGCAGTACAAAGAACACACTTGTCTTGTGGAAGCACCAAGGGCAAAAGGCGTGTTTTGTTATCTTCTGTTAAATATGTACTTCAATAAATAAATAAATTTTTTTTTAAAAAATCATTGATCAGCAACCAGTTAAGAATTACCATTAGTTACTTATACTCCCACCAACTCTTTTAGACTTTTTTGGATATATTTTGAAAATCCATGTGGTTTTTTTTTTTTTTTAGGGGGGGGGGGGGGGGATGGATATAAGGGGGCGAGTAGACTGTAGCCATGGGCCTCCATGGCCCATGGCAATTATCTTTGATCCTGATCGGCTGACCTTTCTGATCCCAAAAGAAACATAGTTCAGCTCTCTTTTTTTGGTCATTCGTTGATGAAAGATTCCGTGAAGACGATGAGAGAACACTCTACCTAGACATAACCATAGTAACACCTTACCGGTCGGGACACCAATCAGAAAGGGCTTAGATGGGCCCACAACATAGCCTTGCAAGTGCTTCCTCAAGATTGGAAGAGCTATAGCCTGACCTCAACCCCACCAAAGGCATAATGGTAGGAAGTTGGTGGGCAGGAATTAGGGATGAGTCTCATCCTTTAGCATCACTCCCATAAAAACTCAAACCCCTGTCCTCCCCTTATCAAACCTCATGGAGTAAGCTTTGCCAACCCCTCCAGTGGTTGAAAAAACATGTGGTTGAATTTGATGATTTCCATCATGCTGTGTATATTTTGTAATGCACAGGAAAATAAATTTTGTAAAGTGCAAGATAATAGTATCTATTGTTATTTTTGAATTTCATTGGATGATGATTACTTTGCTGCCAATTGATAAGTTCAGTCAAATTTATTTCTAGGCATTCTAAATAATTAAAAATCCTATACACGAGCTAGAATTATGGACCTACAAGCTTCATGCAATAGGACAATGCTCTAACTGTTGGAGCTTATAAGTTGAATAAATCACTACTTTGAATTTTTCTTAATACTTTCTTTAATTGTATATTATGGATATTTCTATTGAAAAATAACCATGTATTCCAATTAAAGATTGTGCACTTTACTTCAATCAAAACGTGCTTGCACATTACGCTATGTGGCTCGGCTCCATGAGGCCTTTGTGTCACGTGCATTTTGCGCTTTTGATAATAGTGAATGCAAGATCAAGTATAAACCACCAAGAATACACCACAATAGCAATTTTAGGCAACTAAAGAAATTTCAATTACCATGAACAGAGGCCCATCCCGTCCTGCATCGAGAATTTCTGAAACATAATAACACATATTTGTTGGATCCAAAACATTTATGTACCTAACCCGGCTCCTAAATCCTGCATCAAGCAGAATAAATAAGAATAAGTACATGCTCCCTTTTTGTAATTGAGCCAAACATCTGCTAGTTTTATTGTCTTAATGGAGAAAATGCATGCAACATACCTTTCGGAAAAATGGCCTGGCTGCTACACCATGACTTTCCAGAAAGCACGACTCCAAATTCTAGAGGTTCAACGTTGCAGTTGATCCTCCGCACTACCTTGGCAATGCGAGGACCCTTTTGGCGGAAATATCTGTCCAAGTTGTTTGAGGTACAAGACGGGTTTCCAGTAATAGGTCTTATATTATCCACTAAATTTGAGGTTGCATTTACTCCCATCTTTTCATGCTTATTCTCATTGTTAGGTGATCCACCACCAGATGGTAGTGGATTTCGAGGGTAACTCCCGGAATTTGCCATATCATGTTCATTGGTCTCTCTTGTAGTTGAGTCTTGAGCTTTTCTTCCTAATTCTAAAATGGTAGAATCTACATGGCAAGACAAGTTTGGTGGATTAGATCCTAGAAGGGGTTCACAACTTCCTTTATCTCCATCTTTCATTTGCATAGAATGAGGTGGGCAATTATTCCTTTCTCCATATGCTGAACTGGCATCCTTTTTTTCACCCATCACTGCTGCGTCCGTAACAGGAGCAGTCAAGATTGGTTCATTATTATAATTACATAAGCTTGCTTTATAATCAGAACCTTTCAGCCTCCCAGAAATTTCAAAATGCTTCTCCGAAGAAATTTCCCTTTCTTTTTCTGAAACAGACTTCTCAGTTTCATCACCTTCATCATCGCTAAGAAGGATAACATTATCATGTTTCAAGACTGAAGGCTTCTTCAATCCCAATTCCTCTGCAGCCAGAAGAGTTACAGCATATGATGTGTCTTCTAGAGACAACTGGCAAACAGGATTTCTTAAATTGGAAGGCAAAGTAATGGATTCTTCTTTCTTTAACCAAGAGTTATGGTTGGCCATCTCAATTTCATGAGAACTATGAAAAATTGATGATGCCTTTCTATCCTTCAAGATTGATTCAGCTTCTGACATCTTCTTTTTCAGTTGAGAAATCTCATCATCTGTCCCAGTTGAACTCCTCATGTTCTCTATACCAACTGGCAGCATTTTCTCCTGGGACACATAAGAACTCAGGGCTAGTCCAAGATCTAGTCTTGCCCATCTGTATACAGCACTTAATTTACCTTCCAATGCCTCAACAAGGATATTTAACTCATGGGCATCATAGCGAAAAAGAAAATATTTGGAACCCCAAGCACATGTACAGAACTGCTTTACATGATTCAAGCATGCATATTTATCTGGGGAACAATGACAACCTGCTGCAGAAAGGTGCAAATCAAAAAGGCATACACTACATTCCCTTTCACAGATGGCATCAAAATTGCTCTCCATCTTTATTGTCCGTGAAGAACTGGATAGACATTCCCTCCTCACACATTCCATCTCAATGCGTGCCTGGCCAAGAGAAACAAATGAAGTCAAAAAGGAAAAGACCAACAGGAAAGTTGTATATAACTGTTGCTCATATCTGCAGATGAGCTGTATATTATATTGCTAACAAAAAAAAAATGAGGGGTTCGCAAATTTTTCATTGAATCTAGAATTAATAAACAGTTTCTGTTAAAGACAATAACAATCCAAAGATTACCAATAATTAATGAATGCTGTGAAACTGCAACCTTGAATTACTCACTACAGCATGTGGGTACCCATTAGGATCTAGAATTTAATTTGCCGAATATCATGTAGGTATCAATTCCTAAATGGTAGACCAACTAGTTTTCTTTCTTCTTTTTCAGGTGGATCAATTAGTTCAATTTCAAAGATTTTTAGGTTAACATCTATCAGCAGATTATTCCTCAATCCAAATCCATGTTCTGAAATGAAGAATGGAATCAAATTGTGGGCTCAAACCCAAATCCAGGCCCTCCCAAATCACACATCCAAGAACCAACTTCGAAAATAATAAACCATTATTATATTATTCTAAAACTTTCCCAGTGCTATAATTTTACTATTATTATTATTATTCCAAAACTTTCCCAGTGCTATTTTTTTTTTTTGCCATTAATCCCTTAAATATCTTGCTGAATTCTATTTCAAACATTGTCTTCTTACGTCAAACAAAATCTGAATAAATATTTCCAATATCTAAACAATCCCAGTCAAAAAAAGAATGAGAGCCAATGTTTTACCTTAAGTGATTTGGATAAAATCCCATCCTTTCCACAGACACGTTTCCACCTCAAGTTCTCCAAAGTATTTTTCTTCAGTAGATTTAGTTCCCATTGTGCTCTAACTGCTTCCCTTGCTGCCCCAAGTAGCAGTTTATCATGGGAAATTGAAGTCTTTCTTCTCTGCTCACTGTATAGCTTTACAGCAACCTGTCCATGGGGCAGCCAATCAACTGGAGCTACATTAACTGCCTCGGCACAATTGAAGCCACAGTTGAACCCTGAATGATATGCTCGAGGGAAGGTCAGAACAAACTCCCCAGGATGCTGAATACACCTATATACAGGTACCCCCTCCGATTTCAGTATGGAAGGCGAAAGCTGCGTAACCTGCATGAGAAAATCAGAAGTTCAAGGCATAGCAGAAGGCAATATAGGTGGATATAGACTTAGCTCAAAGAATCAAAATGTTCCTATTATCAAACTTATGCTATCTTTTCAAAATGACCTAGCCCAATAAGGAAATCCCAGTCAATCTATCTCTGTGGAAACATAATAAGAAAATTTGGAAATGCTTCTCTGCCCCTCCTCATGGCCCCCTAACTAGGGCTCCATTTTTTTACTCTCTTTCTCCAGAAACTATACCAAATTCATTAAAACAGAATAGTTTTGTGTCATTCACAAACTAACAGACACTGGATTCCCATGGAGAAACAGAAAAGGACAATGGGCACGACCCAAAGATGATATACTTTAGGCTCTAAGCCTTGGGAGTAAAATAATAATTGCAATCAGCAATAGCATATATAATGCATTTCCTGGCGTACTAATCAATATTCAAAACATACCACAACATGAAAAGTCAAAGAATGCATGAATAGAGGGATGCCAGGAAAAAAAAGAAAAGAAAGTGAGTTCCTAAACACAAGGACCTTTGCAGCCAACACACAAACTGCCTCCAAAACTATAACACAGCAAGTCTAGGGGTCTGCTTGCTTTTTGCTAAATGAACTCATAAGTTTTGCTTACAGATTTCACAAGTTTTATTAATAGCACTGAATAAGGACATAAAAAGATAAAACAAAACAGAATATCTGTCATCATTCTCGTACGTGAGGAAGAAGCTTTTAGCGGCAAAAACCTTTGGACAGGGTCCTTACAGAATCACTATGATATCAAAGAAATAAAAACAGAGAAATTTTCCACAGTACAGGATATAAAACTTTAGGAACAAATGACAGCATGAATTCAATAATTTAAACCAGGAATATCCCACATTTTCCATGAAATAGAGCATATATATCAGTCATATAAATAGTTTTAACAGCTATACAATAATTTAAGAGGAGGTACTCTGGTATTTTAAATAAGAAAGCCTTAGGCTTCTTATCCAAGAACTTGTTCAAAACACACTGTACAAGACAGAACATAAGAGTAGGGGTGGGTATTGGTTTGGTTAGTGTCAGTAGGGGCATTTTCACCTACCAAACCGTGGAATTAACCGACTTCATACCAACAAGGAATATTTTTGACTTTTTCAATTAGTCGGTTAAATTGGTTAATCGGTTCGGTCGGTTAGTCGGCGAGAGACGAGAGATGGACGTGATAAATTAGGGTTATTGGAAAAATAAAAAAAGATGAATATATAGTGTATAGGGTTCAAAACGACGTCATTTTGTTCCAATAAAAGGACATCGTTTTGCTTTCAAATTAAAAAATAATAATAAATAAAAATAAGAATCGGTTTGGTTAAGTTAATCAACAAAAAAAAAAAAATTCTACCACTGTCGAATCAGCGTTTTTATTCCGCCTATCGACCACCAGAAGTCGGTTGCGGGTCAATGACGGTTCAGTGGCAATCACTAGGCGGTAAATGGTTAATCTGTCCACCCCTACATAAGAGTCTGTCGCTAGGCAATTGAATCTTCTCATATGTTCCTTTTTCAGAAACCAAAAAGAATTATGTAAAATAAGAGGATCCAAGAACACATTACCTTGGAGACGTAGTATACAAGAAAATAGGCAAAACAATTGAAATAATCAAAAGGAGTTACAAGCATGTATGTCCAAATAACAGATGCCAAGTACAACATATTGCCTCGGAGACGTAAAATGTACAAAAACTAGAAAGAACAAATGAAATAACCAAAAGGAATTACAAGCATGTATGACCAAACAACAGCTGAACAAGTGCACCACAAGCCAGATATTCCAAATATCAAACAACTTTATAACACAGTACCAGAACTTTTACTCACCAACTTATGAAGTAAGTCAGGTTGTTCTTCAAAAAGGTCAGGCAAATATTTTCTCATAGCCTCCTCCAATTTACACGCATCCCTACCAGGGGCACCATACCAGATCTTCGGATCACCCCAGTGCAAGTAATTCAACGAGTACAAGTGGTGATCCTCGACATGCTGTTTTCAAAAGTAAAACAAAAAAGCAAAAGAAAAAAAAAATAGTACTCATTAACTCCAAAATGAAGGACATGGGCTAGAGCTGCATGCAAACAATTGTCATACATTTGTTCTGGTTCTAAACATATGCAGACAAGTTACGATTTGGAGTAAATTTAACTTGGTCAAGATTCCAAAACTTAGAAGTTTGAAGACTCATTTGCTGTTAATTACCTAACAAAATAAATATGCCTTAAAGTAGATTAAGTTTATTAAATGAACAATCAACTAACAAACATCTGCATTGTGAACACAGAAGCTTCAAGGTTAGATTTTCTTCCGCTATGTGAATATTTAAAAACAAAAGGGAGGGGGTAGCTAAAGAATAAATAGGGTAGTCAAAGAGTCCACAGCTAAAGCAAAAGAGAAAGATGGAGGAAAAAAACATCCTAAATATGCTGTTCCATATTTCCCTTTTTTGGAGAAGTTACATAATTCTTTTCTTTTCTTTTTTTCAAAACCTTCTTCATGTTTCAATCTTTCAAAGTTATAAGTTTACTTTAACAAGGAGAGCTCAATTCTTTATTCTTCATCCCTTAGCCAGATATATGATACCATCTGTGCATGTTATTCATACGCATTAGACAACATCACCCCACCCCCTGGTGCAAACACTCATTGTTACACAAACGTATAGGTTATAAACATGTGATGGAGTGCAATTATTCAGAGATTATGAGCTGATGCAGGGGGAAATGAGATATTTAGTCTTACCCAACAAAAGGAGGAAAAGCACATCCCTATATATAACCATGGCACCAGAACACCAGATATGTCACTGCTTTCATAAGAAAGAACAGATCCAGGAAGCCTAGGAAAGTTATTCAAGTTCCAGCCCGCTTTTATATACTTTTCATTCGAAGCAGAACAAACTTGACTGGACATTTTGGGAAAGCCGCTGCCAAAAACCCCGGTTTCCAGATCGGCCCCATACAGCACCTAGAAGAATGATAACAATGAAGTTAAGGTTACACACGCACACATGATGACACATACAGTAAACGTATTCATAGTCATACACGCGCAAAGGGGGAGAGAGAGAGAGAGAGATGGAGAAGGAAAATTGTAATAATAAAATACTGATATTCAGACTAAACTATAAAATCATACCTCAATTTCTTCAGAAGGTTTCTCTACCATCCGCCAATATTCACCCTCAATATCCTCAATGGATGGCTCCCACTGCTCTTTAAGCATAGCAATATTATCCCCAAGATTAGTGACACTTTCAATCTTGCTGAAATATTGGGCCTTGAAGTCATCTGCATATTTCTTAAAAGTCTCCAGACAGAAATCTGGACCAGGTTCAAACCCGAAACTTTCAGCCTCATAAAATCCAGCATCACCGGGTCCTCCACTACCAGTCACACAATCTACCCCCATCCGTGTGCATCTTCTCCTTTTTCTCTTCATATTATTATGAACCTTCAACCTCTTTCTCATTGAATCTCGATTCTGAAGCTTATCAATCCTCTGGACACGTGTAGCAAATTTGGCACTCTGCCATATATTTTTCTCCTTAAGAGGACAAGGAGGTTTCCAGGAAGAGGGAGGAACAATGCGACAGATTCCGTATGGTTCAGCTCTTGGGCGAATGCTAGCTATATAAGTCAAAGTATCCTCAAACTCCTGGAAAAAAGCCATTTGCAAGTTCAGATATCTTATTCCTCCAAAATAAGTAACTCTAAAATTTACAGGTAATAGGAACAAGGATAGAAAACAATTTTTAAATTCTAATAACTCGAATTCTACTAGCAAAGATAAACACCTCTTCAGTTGGGTAGAAGATGGGAGCATCCTCAACATCTGGTCGGGAAGCATCTTCTGGACGCCATCTTGCAGCAACCTGTAACAAGACTTCAACCTTCAATCACAAAATATTAAAAGACATGCTAAAACACTCTTTTAGGATCACATCAGGTTCAACTCCTCTGTCATAATTGCAATCATCAGTCTATGAGCTATCACAAGAAGCCAACTCAGGACATCTGCAGTCTTTGGTCATGTTAATATAAAACCAGGAGTAGTTCCATAAGTCACTTGCTAGCTAATATATATAGGTTCTGATTGTAATGATTTTTTCTTCTTTTCCTGTTGTTTTCCCTTTTATTAGGTTGAAATGCCATTAAGGTGCAGTAGATAATTATAATAATATGGACAAGCCATGCAGTTGGTCCAGGCTAAGGGAAAGGCTAATAGAAATTAAATCACATAATTAAATAATAAAAAAAAAACCTTTTGGCAGTTACTACACTCTGGACATCCACGGATAACCCCCTTGGGAAGACAAGGCCTTGAAGAAAAATTCTGCAACAATAAATGACATGTAAGTAATGTACAAGTATAGCACTCTCACAGAGAAAAAAAATTAAAAATCAGGACTGCTAAAACACAGAATTATTTGTAATAAACAGAAGGAAATTAACTTGGTCAAGCCGCTCAGCATCAGAGTCATCCCCTGAACTGTTATCATATCGTCCATAGTTTATCGAACGTCTACGGCGGAGACACCTTTTAGCCTTTGCAGTATCACTGAAATCAACCTCAGTTTCCATCTGAACAGAATTTGATTCAGAAGCATTTGTGGAGGCCGAACAACTAACTGTGTTTTCCCTATCTTGTTTCTCACTATCTTGTAACCTTGTTAAGGTGAAAGAAGTAATTGATTCAAAACCCGGTGGAACTGATGGAAATTCATCATTCTCATCTTTAATGCAAGTTCTCATAAGCTCTGTTCCCATCAGGACTGAGAAACAAAGACAATGGACAATATCGTTTCCAACTTGTTCACTTCATGAGAAAAGGAATCGGTCTAATTTACAGGTCCAATATAATTCTCTATCTTATGCTTATGACTAAATGTAGTTATGAAGTGACAAATGCAGGATTGTTTCCGTCGACCTCCCACAGGATCTTGCAACCGCCCAAACTCTAGAGAAACTAATCCAATGTCCCAGCTATCTTCAGGAATAACTAAGAAAATTTAAACTGCAAAAAATATTAATTAATTAATTGAAAAAGACAAAGTTCATATTCAAAGAGAAAATCAAAGGCATGGTATCCAGAATTAGTTAAAAAAGAAGATCAAATCCATTAAGCTCTTCCAACTTCACTATCTATGATCGACATGATGTATCAATATGCAATTTGCTACCACACTGTCTTTTTGATGCCCAACACACAGGCATTCCATATTTGTGTGTGTGAGAGAGAGAGAGAGAAAGAGATTAACCATGTCATAGAAGTTTTTTTTTTTTTTTGTAAGTTGTCATAGAAGATTTTGAAACCTCATGGTTTAAGGCTAATCACCTTTTCTTTTCTTTTTTCTGGCTATAAAGTGTTGAAAAAATATCTATCCTCAGAAGTACAGAGATAAATGATTCACTATTTTCTAAATTATTTTAATTCAACACCTTAAGGACAACACAAAATGGGATAACATATCATGCTCTGCTTGCAACATCATCAACTCCTAAATATTACTCAAATCTGCAATTATAACCAAAAAAAAAAAAGAACAGGAATAAGATCAGGCATAATTTCTAAAAAAATTCAATGGGTTTAGCAGTTGAACCTCAGATTCATCAGCCACATTGTGCATTACCATTTTCGTAAAAGAATCAAGTAGTTATCACAAATTATTCCCAATTTAAGGACCTGAAATCTCAGAGATGCTTATAAAAATTTGTCACAACAATTCATCCAAAAAAAATTGTCATAACAAATCATACACAAAACACAATCATGAGAACATAATAACACAACTGAATTAAAACCCACCAATTTATCATCACAATGATCAAAGGAAATTCTAATTTTATTGGTGCAATCAGACAGAAATCCAGAAAATGACAAGACAGCTCAAAACATATTATTAAATTAAGATTACAGAAAAACTAAATAAAATTTGGGCTTACATGTTCTTGATCCAGGAGTCTGGAATTCACAATGAACTAAAAGCAGCTCAAAACTCCATTATCTTCACCCAGATTTTTAAGAAACCAAAAAATTAATCACAAATTGGTTCAAAGACGTAATTATCCCCAGAAGATGAAAATAAACTTGAAAACCCTCATTTCAATTTAAAAAAAAATTATAATAAAAAACAAGGGTGGGGAAATCAATTTGATGCTGCAGATCTAACCCTAACCCTAACCCTAACCAAGATGATTGAAAAGAAGCAAAACGATCACGCTACAGAAGAAAGAATTGGTCTCCAAGGGTACCCACAAATCTGCAAATGACAAACAAGACCCACTTCTCAAAACTCACTATGAAATCAAAAATTCCACCCAGAAACCCTAGAATTACACATAACAGGTTGTATCAGATTATATAACCACAAAAGCCTAATTCACACAGAGATTGGATAAGGGCATATCTGGAAGAAAAATTCTTGGAAAATATTTGCGATGCCCAAAAAAAAAAAAGAGAGAAAAAATCACACAACCCAAAAAACATAAAACATGTCACAGATTTTTATGCCCTTTTGTGATTTTTCTTGGGTACAAGGTCTATACCCTTTTTTTTAACGTAAAGGCCGTGCCTTATGTTTAATTTGGCTATATAGGCCTAATATACATGTTTTTAATATAATTATTGTTTCCAGCAAACAATTTGTTAAGGGTAATTTGGGAAATCTAAAAATAGTAATAGAGTCTTAAAAATAGTTTAATTAGGTTTTTTTTTTTTTTCGGGCCATGTTTTACGGGGACACGAGATGTTGACGAGAAATTGGGGACGTACCTGATGACAGTTTCGGTTGCTTTGCGCGTGGAAAATAAAGAGTTGATACGGTTTGTGCAGTGTTTTGTAGCGAATGGGAGTTTCCCAAAGCATCATTCCACGGGCAAAATAGTAAGAAATTGTATCGTGGAAGAAAAGTTATTATTATTACGAATGTGTGAGAACCTCGTTTGACTTATCGATTCACAGTAACTTTTTGGTCATCAGGATTGGTTTATTGTTTTTCATTAGGTTTTATTTTTACCAAATTGTTCTTTGAGGTTTAAAAATTATCACATTATTACTCGCTAAGATTCGTACCATTATCAAATATTTGTTTTGTTCCCTCTATGTTGACTTTTTAATGGTAACAAGGGAAGCACATGATCATTAGGTCACGTCATGTTCAATAAAAAAAAAAACATGTATTCAAGCTATTCAGTCAGTTAACTTACATTATATACATGTCTTGTTAGATATGCCATGTTCTTGACATGTCAACCCATAACTCATAGGGGTGAGCAAAACCCGACCCTACCCACGCAACCCGCTCGATCCGCCCTGACTCTACCCGAAAAATTCAAATTTTTAGGGTTTAATCGCGGGTTCGGGTTGGTTTTTTATATATCCACGCGGGGCGGGTTGGGTTGCGAGTTGTTTTTTTGAAAATCGCGGGTACCCGACCCGACTCGCGATTTGTAATATGATATGAATCTAATTTCCCCTCAGAGTCTCAGACCTACCTAACCGGTAGCACTGGCTAACTCTCAGACTCTCTCTCTTCCGTCTCTCTTCTTTTTTTCCTTCTTCCCTTCTTTTCTTCTTTTCCCCTTCTCTTCTTTTCTTCTTATTCTCCATCTCTAATTCTCTATACCGCTCAGTGCTCTTCTTCTCTTCTTTTTTCCTTCTCTTCTTTTCTTTTCTTCTTCTCTTCTTTTTTCCTTCTCTTCTTTTCTTTTCTTCTTCTCTTCTTTTCTCCATCTCTTCCAGCTACCATGCCGTTGCCACGCCGACGCCATCCCGCGGCCACACCGTGTCAGCGCCTCGCCTGAGTCACCTGATTTATCATCAGATCTGATGATAAATCAAATCTGATCAGATTTGTTCTAATCAGGTATTTATCTGGCCCGCCCCGCAAACCTGCAACCCGACAGATTAAAATCAAAAGATGCGGGTTGTGGGTTCAAATTTTCAAATCCGAATACTGCGAATCAGGTATCGGGTACCCGTGATACCCAACTCATGCTCACCCCTACTCATCTGTCGTAAGAGGGGGTGGCCATTTGTTATGGGAGGGTGGCTGTGCGGGTGCCCTCATGTGATGTGATTAGTTCATATATATGTTATGAAAAGCTTTAAACAGTCAACCTTCTACGAAAATACATCTTAAACAGTAGCTAGATACTAAGTAAACATGCTTATTACAATAACAGAAACGAGATTAGAGCAAGAGTCTTACCTCTCTTGAAGGTAAGCTTCCAAAATCATTTCCCTCTCTCTTTAGGGTTTCCTATACTAAAGATGGTGAAAAATAGGTAGAACAGACCATCATTATCATTATATAAGCCTGCCATCTTGAGTACAAATGCCGAGATGTCCAATTTTCATTTGCACGTAGGTTACATCAATCAATTGTTAGGGTCGCGTCAACATCAATCGATCATTGCCCTAGATCAATCAATCATTCATCACTGAATCACACTAAAGTCTTAAAATATCCTATTTTCTCCCACTTAGGTACCTAAAACCAACCGTAACATACTTTAAGCAATGATTATGGCACACTAAACCTTAATTAAAGAGCGAGGTGTTATAAGTTCTATGTACACATCCTAGTGATATCAATAGAGCATTCATTTATTATTATTAGTAGTTGTTTTTCACCTCTAGACCCACTGGTGTTGATGTGTGTGTCAATGCACTGAAGGGGCGAGTTTCCCATTAAATGAATGAGCAGTTGACGAAGGAGTTCACTATAGAGAAAGTGACATGGCTTTATCATAGATGTCACTACTCAAGTCACCTTGATAAGATGGATTTGCAGCGTGCTTCTACCACCAATTTTGGCCTATAGAAGGAGATGAGGTATATCAAGCTGTCCTGAGCTATTTAAATTCAAGGAGTGATTGATACTATTAATAATACTCACATTGTCCTTATTCCAAAAATAAAAACAGCCAGCTAGAGTAACGGATTTTAGACCCCTCAATTTATGTAATGTGGTTTGTAAATTAATGTCTAAAGTCAAAGCAAATAAGCTAAAATATATATATATATATATATATATATATATAAAATGAATCTTATTTCTCAAAATCAAAGTGCATTCATCATGGGGAGACTCATTGCAAATAATATCTTAACGGCGCATGAGACTCTCCATACAATGAGTATAAATTTGAAGGGAAAAGCAAGTTATATGGCCTTGAAATTGAATATGAGTAATGCCTATGTTTAGGTAGACTGAAAATTTTATGGATGAGGTGATGAGGAAGCTGAGATTTCATAGGAGATGGATACAATCAGTGATGAAATGCATAAATTCAGTGACTTACTATCTTGATAAATAGTTAACCAAATGAAACAATTGTTCCAACAAGAGGCATACAACAAAGGGATCCACTTTCACCATATTTATTCATTATATGTGCTAAGGCATTGAGTGTGCTATTTCAGAAGGCTGAAAGAGATGGAGAACTTACAGGGGTGCCAATCGCCCAAAGAAGGGTGAGATTAAATCTTTTTTTTTTTGAAATGACAATCTACTTTTTTTTGCAAAGCGAATGCTACGAAGTAGGGTACACTACATAATGTGCTAGATATCTATGAGAAAGTGTCGAGGCAAAAGTTGAATAAAGAGAAAACCTCAATTTTTTTCAACAAAAATACCAATGCGGCAAATAGACGAAGGATCACTGAATCTTGGGAGTTCAAGCTACTTAGTGCTTTGACAAATGTCTAGGACTGCCAACGATGATTGGAAAATCACGAATGTGCACTTTCAAGAATGTAAAGACAAAATTTGTAGTCGGGTCAACACCCATCGTGACATGATAAAGATTGTCTTCATGCTTTACCTCATGAAGAATAGGCCTTAGACCCTTTGTTGACCATGAGTTTTAGTTTTGTGTTGTAATGTTTGTGGTATTTTGATGACTGGTCCCTGAACATACATTTAGAGACTTATATTATTTATGTTATGATGCTTTATTTTATTTTGGTATATGTGATTGTGGATTCATTTTAGGTGCTATCTCTATACGTAAGTGATAAGTCTTTCGTTATAAACTCTTTTCAGAGAGTATATGATCCCTGAGTTTTAACCTTGGTGGGTTAAGGTTAGAAGGTGAACCGCTAAATCATTTATTAGTTGAATGATTTTGCCGGGGTGTTATAGCTTCTTTTAGGGTCATCTCTCCACACCACACGTCGTTCCATAATCTGTTCTTGGACCCGTCTCCTAGCTCAAATCTAGTATGGCTACAAAACAAACTTCACCCCTTCTTATATTCTTCCATATCCCCACCCCGTGCGGCCTAGTAAGGAAGCTAAAGTGCTACCCAATGCGCTATAGCATACCAAATATTTAGGAAAGGTATAGTGTATCTGTTGCATGTGGTTTTCTTAATAATTTTTTTTGAGATTTTTCTTATATTTTGAGAAGAGAATAAGCTTTAAGGAAGCCGCTTGAAGCTAAGGTTTGTTAAAATATCCCCATGCAAACAAACTGGCCCAAGGAAACCCAATAGTCAGCCCATTTGGCACTTGGTCTATGAAACCAATAAAACCATTCTTGATCCCATTTTTCATAAAATTTCTACACTGCTCAGCCTTTCTCCGTAACATTTTTCGTTTGTTTCCTTTAGAAGAACGAAGAAGTGGTAGATCGAGGTAGTAAGCTCCTTCTTAGATCAAATCTCTGCCGTCTTTATCTTTGAAATTTTCTTATTTTATTTGTTGATTTCAATTTATTTAGTGATTTTGTAATGCTCGGACAAAATCATTTAACTGGTAAATGACTTAGCAGTTCGTCTTTCAGCCTTAACCTTTTTAGGGTTAAAACTCAAGAATCATACACTCTTAAAGGTGAGAGTGTACAGCGGATGACTTATCACTTAATAAGAATATAAATAACAACTAATACCCACAATAAAAGAATACCAAAATAACTGAAAACATAACCATAATATCATAAAATATAATGATGTCTCCAAAGTATGGTTAAAGACCAATCATTAGCAAAACATAAGGGTTACAACCCGAAATCTAACATAACAAGTTAACAACAATAGAATCACATATCAGTTTTCGCAATATAGAGCATGTAGACTACATCTATCATGTCGTGATGGGGGTCTCCTCCGGCATGCCATATCCTATTCAGCCACACAAGTTCTAGCTCCTCAAAAATCACCCGAAGAATGTCCTCCAACTGGACCATATTGCTCGCATACACTGCCATCGTCTAAACTATCTATAAGGTAGCATAAGATCATGGGTGAAAAAGATACAAAAGTAAGTTCACAACTTAGTGAGTAATAATACATATGTTATATATGTTATCATTCGTAAACTCAGTTTATAAATCACAAGCATTGTTAGTCTCAATTCATAGCATAAATATGTCATGACAATGCAATATATTTATAATACATGATATATTCAATAACATATGATATGTTAACAATATGGTCTACTCGAGATATTACCCTTTTTCAGCAAAGTTTGCGTGTCCAAGAGGACTTCTGGTACAATTTCGGTACCTTGGACATTGCATAAACATACCGTCTTAGACTAATAGTCCGACTTTGAGTGACCCACACTAATTAGCAAAGTCATAACGGTAACCCCACTCAAAGAATGGTGCACTGGTCATTAATCTTAACCATTGGATCCAAGACCTTCATCATAAAAGAAACATTGATCATAAAATCAACCTGTAATAATAGTAAACTGATTGCCGTTCTACTGCACGTACCTGTATACTATGTCATATGATGCACATTAATCTTTGTGTCTTTTTATATACATGCTTTTCACAACTAATTATGTCATTATCTTTATTAATCACAACCGTTTTCACAAATAGAGTTTATAATTGAGAATAAATAAGCATTTCATGATAATTGTAAACATGTATGTTTTGTACATCAAAATAGTCATGCTATGTATAAAAGTATAATAATAACAAGTATTTGTATGAGTTTTTACTCACTCGATTCGTAAGGATCAATCAAATAGTCTTTCACGCAGTCTCTGACTTTCGAATTTGAGAAGTGATCTTATCATTAGTCTTATGCCTTAAACTAAACAAGTCATAGGCCTCTAATAACCCAAAAGAACATTTTATCAGAGCGTCGAACGTTTGATCATGAGGATTGAACGTTCCATTCCCAAATATCGAACGTTTGATGAGGTCCAACAACTCATTTTAGACTAGAATCTTGGTCTTTTTTGGATTCTAACTTCTCATAAAATCTCATAAAAGTCTTACTAGAGAGAATAAGGGGTCTCACACTTCAAAAACGGGGTTTGAGGTGTTAAACTCCTTAAAGCAACTAAACCAACACAAAACCAACCTAAATCTCAAATAATTAAGCTTATTGTTAAACAACACAGAAACTAAGACAAAACAATATTTAAACAATGTAACAACAGAGAAACAAACTAAGCTAAGATAGATACCTCAAAAGCCCAAAAGTCTTATTCTTCTCCAAACACTCTTTCTCACACACTCACAAATGTTCTCTGAGCTCCAAGGCACGAGTGAACAGTGAAATGAGGGATGAGAGTCTTATTTATAGAGCTGGAACGTCTAGTTAAGGACTGTTGGGTTTTTAGGTTCATCGAATGTTTTATGTACGACATCGAACGTTTGATTGTACTATTACTCAACAGTTCTAGGGTTTCCATCGAACATTTGATAAAAGTATCAAATGTTCCGAAAAAATACATTGAATATTCCATAAAAGCATCGAACATTTGATATGCCTTGACATGCACACTAATCGAAGGATCTTACGTGAATAGTGCATCACGACACGCATCAAATATTTAATTTTCACCATCAAACGTTCCATGAGACATTTGAACGTTCTATGAAATCCTTCAAATGTTTTATGGACGCTCGAAACTCTAAAATAAGTCCTTAAACTTACTAAGTCTTTGGGCCATTACATAATCATATTATTATGACATGTTTTTTTCTGCATAATTACGTAAGAAGGGCAATGCTTGTGAACCCATTAGTGGAAGATATGGACCAACAAGACTATACGCATATTGTAACTAATAATGATCCAATAATACAAATCGAGGCTTCAAATGAATGGAGTGCATGGAGAACAATTATGGCAAATGAAATGTTTAATTTGTGGAGGAGAATTAAGTGAGGCAATTGATCATGTTAGTATATATTACTATATGTCACATTTATTAAAACCTTTTACGTGTGGTTGGCAATTGATCTACGTTGTTGATGTTAGCAATATTAGCAATTTATAGTTATATTTCTTTATGTATTATTGTTCTTCATTTTTTTTTAGATATGGTTTCATCAATATTAGATTCTCAAGATCTTGGTAGAAGGAAATAAACTCTTGAAGAAGACATCAAACTTGTTCAGGCTTTGTTAGAGCACTACAATGAAGGAAACGATAAGCAAGAGATTAGGCTTTAGCCAAGTTATCTTAAAATCTTTGAGGTGAAGCTTTCAAAGACATTATCAAATGTTGAGATCAAAGCAAACCCACATATAAAATCAAGACTAAAAACTTTGAAAAAAGATTTTCAAGTAATTCATGCAATGTTGTGTGGTCCTGATGCAAGTAGATTTGGGTGGGACAACATGAGAAAATGTGTGGTTGCTGAAGATGCTTTGTGGCAAGCAAATGTGCAGGTAAAATTTCAACATGTTGCGCATTATAAATTTATATTCTTATTATGTTAATTATATATTAATCGGGTATTATCTTATTTGATGGTTTTGTAGAGTCATAAATGTGCATTTACTTTTATAAACAAATTATTTCTCTTATATTAGGATCTTTGCATTGCCTATGCAAAAGACCATGCTACTGGTAGAGATGTTCAAACACCTATTGACACATGTGAAGAAATACAACAGGATGAAAGCAATATGGACCGAAATGAGAAAGATGGGTTAAAAGAGATTAATGAAGCAGACGTGCTATACGCGTAGTTTCCCACCAATGACAATGGAGGAGAAGGACTTTCAGGTCAATCAAAATAATAATAATAATAATAATAATAATAATAATAATAATAATAATAAGAGCAACAAAGAAAATATCGCCCACACAATGAAAAAGTTGGTAACCTGTTTGTAACGAATTTAATTACTACATCAAATAATCTTAACAAGGTAATTACCGGGACAATAGCACCTGAGAATATATTAAAAGTTAATGACGAGCTATTAAAAATAATTGGTCTTAGCAGTAAGGATCGTCTCAAAGCAACAAGATTAATTGTTCGTCAACCTGAAGTAATGGATCTATTCTTCAGCATTTCAGATGATGACAATAAAGAATTGGTGCGTGGAATTATTAATGAGGCATGAATAGTTGTTGAAAGTCGGCTATTTTTAGTTTTCATTTATGTTTAAATTTCTTAAATTAAGAACCGGTGGTAAACAATTTTTATGGTTAAGATGTTTGGTGAGCTATAAGTGATTTTGAATTTATTTATTTTTTTAAATTTATTTAGTGTTATGAGACAATTTGGTGATGTACATTAAGAGAAATTTGATTTTAATTAATGTGCTTTTCCTTAATTATTATGAAACGTTCCTACAAAATGATGTCAAGTTAGTTGATGTGCTTTTTTGTATTAAAACAGAAAAATGATGGGTGATATGATTATGTTGATGTGCTTTTTAATTTTTTATACGTCATTTTATAGTGTTACGGCTTAGGCAATTTTTTTTGTTTTTTTGTTTAAAGTTATAATATAACTGTTTATGTTTCCAAAATAAAGAAAATATTGTTAAATTATATTTGTATTATAAAGGTGTTTTACAATATGATTCTATTTATTATTATACCAAACAAAAGAATACATATTTATTATTCTATTCTAATGTTACAAATAAACAAAAAATATGAATAGTTTATTTCATTCCATTTTGTTCTGTTGTAAGAATAGTTATTATTTTTTTTTAGGACTTTTTTGGTATGCGAAATGGCTATTCTAAAGAAAAATCTTTATTAATTTTAGAATGAGTATAATGCATTAGCTTTGAAATAACTATTCTAATATGTAGGAGCGGATGGTTATGCATTATCCGACTATACGTGCATTGAATAAGAACTCTCACTAATGGTGCACCCAAACAGCACCCTTCTTCCCCAATAAAACACAATCGCATAGCCCAAGCCTTACCGCACCAGAAGAACACGCTCACCGCTCAACCACCGCTCCAGAAGAACTCGCCGCTCAGCCTGTTGCCAACAACTCACTGGAGCAGCACTGCCACACCGTCCCGCTCAACCACCGGAACAACGCCGACCACCACGTGCAGCACTATAGGTAACGGCTGAATTTCTATGGGAAGATCCGGTGTTATTGTATTATTACTTCAGCTGAATTTGGATTGTTGTGAAGGTTGTGATTGGTTGCAGAATGCATTTGATCTGATTTGGAATTTCGGATTTCGTATAAATCATTAGATAGTGGACTTGGAATCTGGCCTTTGATTCAATTCCAAAGATCCGGTTCTATGCAACCATATCCAGCTTATATGTAATGGTGATTATATGTAATGGTGATGATGCCCCTGTGTGCGTGTGCGTGTGCGTGTTAACTATGCTATTAACTATTCTTTGTCCAACTATTGATTGTATGATTTGGGTTGTACATGGTTGTGCTTCTTATTGTAATAATTACGAGGTTGACAACATATTTCATTCTTTTAGGTGCTCGATTCAAATACAGTTTCCTTGCTGCCTTTTCAGCTGGTCTTTGTTGGTTCTAATTTCTGAATAAATCAAGATGGTAAGAGTTTTTACTAATATTTATATATACGTATATTTTCATTTTTTGAGTGCCGTTCTTAATTGAGTTATGGGGTTTGGAATTAGTGTTATACCATAATTCAGCAATTGGAACGAGGAAACTCTTTTTGCAACATATTGCATTGCTGCATGTAGAGTTGCATCCCTAGTAGTTCATTTTCTTGAATGGTTGACATTTATTATTGCCTAATATTGCATTCCACTATAATGTCACCCTCAGAATTGTAATGTCAATAAATGTATGTGTTGCCATAAAATAATGCATGATCCTTACTTATTATGATTGGTGGGTTGTTAAAACTATAGGAGATTATGTGATATGTGTTTGTCAAAATTGATGCAATATCTTTTTGAGATAAATTGACAAATACTGGAATTTTTTTATGTAACTATTTTTTTTTGATAAGTGATCGAAATTCATTAAAAAGTGATAGGGCGCAACCAAGTATACATGAAGCATACAAAAGAAACACCTAATCAAAAAAAGGAAAAAAATCAAGAAAATAAAAAAACTAGAAATATGAAGACAATCAGAGGCAAATTGTTCAGTGGTATAGGGTTTTTATGAAGAATGCCTTTAGTTCCACCACCATTTTCTCACAATATTCAAAACTACGATAATTTCTTTTAATCAAGATGCACTACATTAAGCAAGATGGGTTCATCTTCCACACTGTTACACTTTGAAAAGTATCACACTGCCCCATATTACCTCTAAGTAGTTTGTTTAGTTGTGCTACTTTGAGGCCCCTATATGAACCCTGGATAAGGTCCCTAAATAAAACATCTAAAATTATATAACTATGTGATAGTCAATTAAGACTACTGCGCACATATTCATGAAGGTGCTCTTCTTATCTACACCAGACATATACATATAAAATGCTCAATTCCCTTTCTTAAAAATAAGAATCTGAAACCAATTTACTACAGTTCTAACATTTTGAACTCACTCTATACATTTGTATCAATATGGAGAGGAGAGTCTAAAGCTTAGTACTATGGTTCTCTATAGTTTGTCTCCTTTAAGCATTCTCTAAAACTTTTTATTCAAGATTCAACCTAGTTTGGTTGCTGGTTTCATTCATTTTTGGTATATATTACTTATTTTTGCTGTTCCTTTATTTGTAGTCTACAATCGAACATGATTGTTTCTTAACTACATTTATTTCTGATATAGGTTGTTCTTGCTGCTTCTATTGTAAGCAAATCTGGAAAAGGTGAGTTCTTTGCTTGTCGGTTGCAGTTTTTCTTTGAGTTGAGTTATCGAAAAATCTTTATTTCCTTGTTGTTGATCTCAACAACCATCCACCTTGATTGGTAGTTTTGCTATGATGTATCTCACGATTTATTATTGCTATTTCTTTTTATCTCAAAATATTTTTTTGAGAAATATTTTGAGGCTTGGAAAATTGCATGTTTCTTGTGGTCATTTGAATTCAAAGTCATTCAATTCTTTTTGACCATTATTCTATTCAACATTGCTATGGACTGACTATCTCCAGGCTCAATTTCCATGATTTGAGTTTGAATGCTACATTAATGCTTTGATGTTGTTCACTTTTCTTAGATGTGTTATTTATTTTTTGATAAATAATTCATATCATATCATATAAAGGCGCATAGGGGCGTAGTTTTAGTACATAGAAAGTATACAAGAAAAAACCTCAGTAAAGGCGAAAAGAAGCACAAAATTCTGCAACATGTAGAAAACTAGGCAAAAGAGAAATATGAAAAGCCCTAGTCCGAACAAAGAGGGAATTGACCATAAAGTTTAAGAGATTGATCTTGGACTTCTTATGGTCTTCAAAATATCTGGCATGTCGCTCTCTCCAAACGATTCACATTACGCACAATGGGGTTATTCGCCACACAGGTAGAACTGAACAATTACCCATTTGACTTCTCCAACAAGCTTAACATATTTAGCACCGTCTCAGGCATAACCCATGTAACACTGAAAAGAGAAATGATGGAACTCCATAAATTTCGTGCTACGTCGCAGTGCAAAAGAAGATGATCTATAGATTTACCGCTCCTCTTACACATGCAACACCATCCTACCACTAAGACTCTTTTCTTATGCAAATTATCCACTGTCAAGATTTTACCAAGAGCTGTCGTCCACACAAAGAAGCTTACTCGCTTAGGAACTTTTACTTTCCAGATTCTTCTCCAAGGAA
Organism: Betula pendula; assembly: GCA_900184695.1. NCBI lineage: Eukaryota > Viridiplantae > Streptophyta > Magnoliopsida > Fagales > Betulaceae > Betula > Betula pendula. The sequence goes on along the minus strand of FXXK01000090.1, from coordinate 192,057 downwards.
AGGAAGAGACCTCCGAAGTAGACAGCTCATGGAAAAACAAACGCACCTCGAACTTCTTCCTTTTTTAAGGAATCCACCGAATACAATCCTCCCTTCCTTGTCGCCGTCTAAAAGAATACAACAACCCAAAAAAGGAAAGCACTACTTCTAACTCCCAATCTTGTACAGCTCGTGAAAAAAGCACATTCCAATGCATAATCCCATTGGAATTCTGCATATTAGAGCATTAGCAGCAGTTTCCCTTAAACTTTTCTTTAATGTAAGGAACAAAATCATTTTTTAGTTTCCTATATAAATGCACTTCACAACAGCTTTCCTTCATCTTTCTCTATATGAATTAAATATTATTTAAATTAAATGCTAAAAGAAAGAGAGATGAAAGAAAAATCATTTAAATATTGTTTTAAACAAATGGTAGAGGAAAGAGAAAGTTGTTTATATTAAAATAATGCCAAGGAAACCATTTTTTGTTCTCTAGATGTAGGGAACAAAAAATGGTTCCCTTGGTGTTTCTATAGTTTAGGGAACACTTAGGGAAGCTACTGCAGAGACTTTTTGGTTTTTTTTAACGGTTTTTCCTACATTAGGGAATTGAATGAGATTTAAGAGAAACTACTGCTAATGCTCTTATCCATCACCCTCGCCTCCTTACATTGGGCAATGCAAAATAACTCCGGAAAGGCATCCTTCAGAGATTGATAATGCTCTTATCCATCACCCTCGCCTCCTTACACTGGGCAATGCAAAATAACTCCGGAAAGGCATCCTTCAGAGATCGAGTGCCACACCCAACATCATGCTAGAAGCTAATAAGGGAACCATATCCGACATCAAAAGAAATATAACTCGAAAACACACCCAACCCCCGCCTAATATGTTTCCACACTCCAACATTGAAAGGCCCCTCCACTTCCTTAGAACACCAACCTCCATTCAAACAACCATATTTTGCTTCCACTACTAAATGTCAGAGCGCTTCTTTTTTTCGTAGCAAACCGCCACAACCATTTACCCAACAGTGCTTGATTAAACTTTTTTTTTTTTGATAAAAACAGTGCTTGATTAAACTTACACAGATTACGAACGCCCAATCCACTAAATTGCAAAGGAGAACAAATTTGGGACCACTTAACCAAATGAAACTTAAACTTCTCAATAAAACCACCCCATAGAAAGTCTCATTGGAGTTTCTCTATCTTGTTCGCCACACCCACCGGAATAGGGAGAAGTCGTTGGAGGATATTTTATCTTTTTGCTATGAAACTCTGTTCCTATGGACAACATTGCTTGTTTTCCCGCTGTCTCTTAGTTTCAGTGATTTTCTTGTTTATTTTGCCCCCCTAGTTAGAGGTTCTTTTTGTATACTTCATATGTACTTAGGGGCGCCTTACTCTTTTATAAAATTGACTTTTATTTATATAAAAAAAAGAAGGAAACAATGATAAAAAATAAGTGGGTAAATTAGACAAAGTGCTTTTTATCAATGTCAGCCGCCCACCCTTTGACAAATAAAGCCTCTCCCAACCGGCCAATCTCCTTTCTATTTTCTCGAGAATACCATTCCACATAGCAGTAGACTTATAAGGCGCCCCCAACGGAAGGTCCAAGTACTTCATCGGCAGCCACCCTACACCCAAAGAGGCTAGCAAGATCTGTCATTGATTCCCTTGCTCTGTTTAACTTTGAGATGTTTTTTACTTTTTCATTTGTTAGTCACTATATGGCGTACAATGGCATCTTTGAGTTGTTCCTGCTGACATTTTGTCATTTTTTTTTTTGTAGTGCTTGTTTCGAGGCAGTTTGTGGATATGACTCGTATAAGAATTGAAGGTCTTCTTGCAGCTTTTCCCAAGTTGGTAGGAACTGGGAAGCAACACACATATGTTGAGACAGAAAATGTGCGCTATGTTTACCAGCCAATCGAAGCTCTGTACTTGCTAATTGTGACAAACAAACAAAGCAACATCCTTGAAGATTTGGAGACTTTGAGGCTGCTCTCTAAGCTTGTATCCTTTTCTTGGTGTTCTATTGTTCTATTTCATGGCCTGATATTAAGTTTGCCTTGATATCTTGGATTTACTTAGTTTGGATATTTAGGATATATGTTAGGTTGTTGCTATAACTTTAATATTACTTGTGTGGATCTGGATCCCACTTTTTTGATCTTTCTCTGCTCGATATGCTTGTGCCTTATCTCCTTTTTATCTCCTGAAAGTTTCTTAGTGCATGCTAGATTTTGTTTTGTTTTTGTTTTGTTTTGTTTTTTTTTTTTTCAGTTTTGGAACTTTCATTTTCATCATTATTTGCCAAGGTATTTGTTTTATATAGAAAGGTTTACTAGTTAGGGCGTGGTAGAAGATGGGTTTGGAATAAAATTACAGGTTTTCTTTTCTCTGCTTTTTGTAGGTTTAATTGAACAATTTAAGGTCTGGTTATTTGAATTTAGATTAAAGAAAGAGACAAAAAGAAAAAGAAAAAGAAAGAAATGAAAGCCTGGTCAATTGTGCCTAGCTATCAACGCTGGAAAGGAATTAATCGCACCCTCTTGAAAGAGCTTCAAAGCTGCTGAAAATTCTTTGAATAACTCACTTAAGTTGACAGAGTACATAGACTTCGTATAGTCCTTCGGCACTTCTTATTCTTATACCCCCAACTTAGAGACAAAGGATCTAGGCAGATTGACTAGTTCTGATTACTGAAGTCCAGAAATAAGGATCCAATGAAACAACTTGGCTTACTGAAAATAAACCTCATGGGTGGCCTAGGACAGATTCATAAGCTGACTACGTCTGCTAATTTGGTGAGCTAAGTGTAGGGAAAACTATAATTTAAGGCTCTAATAGGTAAGACAACATAACTAAGGTTTATAACTGGTTTTGGGATTAATTAGGTGAATATTTGGTGAGTGGCTGCAGGAAATTTAGGGTCCGTTTGGTAAAGTTTGAAGAAGCGTTTTGGATTTTGAGTTCCAAGTAGAGTTTTGAAAAAGGTAAAAATTGAAAATTGATTTGGTGGGGGCCATGTTTGAAAAATGAGTTTTAAGTGGGGTCCACAAAAGAATTTTTTTTTGGTGAAGTCTTAATAAGAGTTTTGGGGTTTGAAAAAAAGAGGAAAATATTTTTTCAAATAATAGAAAAAATAAAGTATAAAAAAACTGAAAAATCTCTTACTTTAGCGGTGATCTTGCAGCAGCCGCTAGCCAATAGATTTTTTTGGTGGCGATCATGGCCGCTTGATCTCTCTGGTGGCCACTGCCACCTCTCCATATCTCTTAGGAGGCCATGATGGCCGCTAGATCTGTCCGGCAGCCCCGCGTTGGCCGCTGCCAACAGTCAGCCTTAGCACTACCCCCTTACAATTTTTTTTTTTTTTTTTTTTCATAAATGTAATCAGCAGCCCCTACTCCTGGGAAAAAAAATTGTACATGAAAAAGCTCCGCTCTTGAAAAAAAATAAAATATTAAATTATTTTTTGCGAAGTGTTTTGTTTTTTGAAAAGAGTTTTGTAGTTTGTTTTGAAAAGTGTTAGTAGTGGGGCGACATTTGAAAATCCGTTTTGTTAACTGGTATTTGAAAAGAGTTTTCAGCATTTGAAAAGCGAAAAGGATTTTCCAAAAGTTTGCCAAACAGACCCTTAGAATTTGGTTGAAGGGAATTCTTGGTACAACTATAATAAAGTTTTGTTGGATGATGGTTTAGGCTAGGAAACATTTAAGGTTTGTGATAGGGTTTTGTATTGTCGATAGAGGCTGGTTGTGTATAGTTATAACAATGGACATTAAAATACTTGTAACTGTAAAACTAATGACTCAAATAAAAAATTGATCTTACCCTAGACTATTAGTGGTGTTTGGGTAGCGGAATATTTTAGGGATTCCAAATAATTGTCTTGAATTTTTCCAAGCATTCTCACATTTGGTTACACATTGGTGACAAATATTTGGATGTCCTTGGGTATCTAGATTCCAATAGAAGTGTGGTTATGTGAGGATGTGGATTGCCTTTGAGAAATTCAAAAATCCACTTTCCCATGGCTTGGGAAGGTGGCTCGTTTAGTCAAATGACAAATATGACCTCATTTGATTTTTTTTTGTTGTTGTGATTTTGTGGTTAAACTAAAATGTGAAGGCTATCATGTGAATGCTTTTTTTTTTTTAATAAGTAAATTTGTGTTGCTTATTACAATTGATTTATTTTACATGGTTGGAAAGTGCTTTCGAGGAGAGTGAGGTTTTTGAAGTGGTGAGAGCCCTGAATGGTGACAAGGCCCTTTGCCTTAATGATTTTTCCATGGCTTTTCTCATGACTTGTTGGGAGGTTCTTAAAGAGGATATCATGAATGTTTTTTAGGCATTTCATCTTCGAGGGAAGTTTGAAAAGAGCCTTAATGTAACTTTTATTCCCTTATCCCTAAGGAAGTTGGGGTTGTGGATATTAAGGACTTTCGTCCTATTAGTCTTGTGGGTAGTGTTAATAAAATTATATCTAGAGTCCTAGTGAATAGGCTAAAAACGTTGTTGGAGAAGGTTATTTCCAGGTCTTAGAATGCGTTCATCAGGGAGACAAATTTTAGATTTGGTTATTGTAGCTAATGAATGTCTTAATATGGTATCCTGGTGTGCTCTATAAATTGGACCTAAAGAAAGCCAACAATCATGTTAACCAGAGTTTCCTGCTATATTGTTGAGGAGAGTTGGCTTTGGGGAGAAATGAGAGTTTGGATAGCTCATTGTATTTCTACCGTGCATTTCTTAGTTTTGAATAATGGATCTTCTTCCGGATTCTTTAATAGCTCTCGTGGCTTGAGACAAGAGATTCTTTATCACCTCTAATGTTTGTGATTATCATGGAGGCTTTGAGTAGAATGTTGTCCGCTATAGTGGGTAGGGTATTTTTTTCAGGTTTTCGGTCGGATTTAGAAATAATGATGAGCTCCTAGTGTCTCATCTCTTGGTTGTGGATGATACTTTGGTTTTTTGTGAGGCAAATCCAGATCATTCATGCCATTTGTGTTGCCTCTTCTTATATTCTGAAGCTGTTGCGGGGTCGAATATTAACTTATCTTAATGAGAGTTAGTCCCTGTTGGCGCTTTGGATGATGTTGGAGGTTTTGCTCGTTCCCTTGGTTGTAGGGTGTCCTCTTTGCCTATGAAGTATATGGATCTTCTTTTGGGGGCTTTGTACAAGGCTAAATCAATATGGGATGATATCGTTGAGAAAATGCAACGACGTTTGGCAGGTTGGAAGAGACTTTATTTGTCTAAGGGTGGTAGGTTGACATTGATTAAAAACTCTCTCCAATCTGCCTACTTTTTTTGGGTTGAGGAGTTCAAATTCCATCTAGTTAGTCGGTCTAAGATTTGTTCTGGTAGTTTGGGGGTTAGAATTCTGATTTAGCTTTATTGAGCTTTCTTGGGGAAATGGTTATAGCGCTTTGCCATAGAGAGAGAGGCTTTGTGGAGATCGTTGGTGGAAAGTAAATGTGATTGCACGAGGGGAGGATGGTGTTCCAATCTGGTTGTTGGGCCCTTCGGGATTGGATTTTGGAAAAACATTAGGAGGGAGCGAGGGTTTTTTTTTTTTTTTTTTTTTTTTTTACAATTAGATATGAGGTGGGGAGCTAAGTCTAAGATCGGGTTTTGGCATAATTTGTGGTGCCGGGATCGGATCAAACACACAACTTTTCTAGAATATTTAGTGTTGCTCGATGTTAGGAGGTTTTGGTGGCAGATCATGTGCAATTTTCTAACGAAAATCTTTAAAGAAATATTTCTTTCACCCGATCAGTGCATGATTGAGAGGTAGACTTGGTCACTTTTCTTTGATCTCTTGTATTCTCTTAGGTTGAGATGAGGTGGTGAAGATAAAATTGTTGAATCCCTTCTAGTAGGGAGACATTCGAGGTCAGGTCCTTTTATCATGCGCTTTGAACTCATGCTGGCTCCCAATTTCCTTGGAAGAGCATTTGGAGGAGTAAGGCTCCTTTGATGGTTCCTTCAAGGGTGGCGTTCTTTGTGTGGAAGACAACGTTACAGAAGATTTTAACATTGGATAACTTGAGGAAGATGCACGTTATAGTGGTGGATTGGTGTTACATTTATAAGAGTAGGGGGAACCATAGATCATCTTCTTCTCCACTACGAAGTGGCGTGGTGTAGAGTGAGTCATGCCTAGAAGGGTGGTGGATTTGTTAGCTAGCTAAAGTGGTAAATTGGGAAGTAGTTGCATTTTAGAAGCTTGGAGGATGGCTCGCTTGTGCTTAATGTGGTGCATTTGAAAAGAGCAGAATGCGAGGGGCTTTGATGATTCTGAGAGACTAGAGTTAGAGTTCAAAGCTGATACGCTCAAATCTCTTTATGCTTGGATGACAGCGTATGACAGTTCTTGTTTTCTAGTTTAATTGAATTTTTGGACTTGTGTTATTTTTTTTCCCTAATTGGGGGATCTTTCTTGTATACTTCCTTTGTACTTGGGTTGCGCCATTTTGCTCTTTTTAATGAGATTGATTTATTTATAAAAAAAATTTAGATTAAGAGTGAAAAAATGTATAGGATATCTTTGACAAAGCAAAAAAAATCTTGTATGGTTCTTGGGAATGAACCAAAGTCGAGAATCTCACATGAAAATCTTATTAGTTTCTTGATTAAATCAAATCCGGACATCCTTCGATTCTGAGGCATTTCGAGTATCGTACATATGAAGAATTAAGATATCAAGAGTGATTCTTCTGATGTCTCATTCTTCTTGCACATGCAACACCACTCAACCACAACGACATGTCGTTTCTTTAGATTGTCTATGGTGAGGATCTTCCCTATTGCTGCCGTCCAAGCAAAGATACCAAGGGTTATATTGGGAGTAAATGCTAGCATTTTTGATATAGCCTTCAAATCCATATAATCCCTATCCTAGTTGATATCATACGTGAGCCCACTAACTTTAATGATATTTCGATTATATATCCAAAAAAAAAAAAAAAGGTTGAAACAAACCACCAGCTGCACCCTTTGCCCATGGTTGCAGCAGTTAATAATAATAATAATCATGATAGAATCTGGAACGATCAGCTAGACTAGACCATTCAGGTGGGCCTTCCGACCATCATTCTAGATTTATTTGCTCTCTGGAGCTCTTTTTTCTTGAGCCTCTTGTATTCTTCATCATTTTCCAATTTTACAATTTCAGAAGTTTCTGAGGCATGTGAGGTTTTTTACAATATTTATGTCATAGATGTCCATAAAAAATATATATGTTGAACATTTCAAATAGAGGCATTGAGTTTGTTCCTTAAATATTTCTAGGTACCTGAATATTCCTTTTCTCTAGATGAAGATGGTCTTTGCAAGACAGCTTTTGAGCTGATTTTTGCTTTTGATGAAGTCATCTCTCTTGGGCACAGGGAAAATGTAACTGTTGCACAGGTTAAGCAGTATTGTGAGATGGAGAGTCATGAAGAGAAATTGCACAAGCTGGTATTGCAGAGTAAGATCAATGAAACCAAGGATATTATGAAGCGCAAAGCTAGTGAGATTGACAAAAGCAAGGTATCATTAAAGGACCTGCAATGGCTTATGTATGAATTTTCTGCCTATTTTCCCTGTCATCAGCCAACCCTTATAAAATTTCTTGTTACATATTCTGCAGATTGAAAGGGGCAGAGGTGATAAAGGAGGGTTTATTTCTTTACAGTCAATGGGCTCTGGAAGAATTGAGAGTAGCTTTAGTGATATGAGCATATCTAGTGGTGGCGGAGGTGGTTTTGGAAGTGGTTCTGGCTTTGGATTGAGCACTGATGTTGAATCCTTTTCTAGCAAGTCTAAAGGTTTGTGCCTGTTTGTCCAGATGAATACTCCACATGGGCGCTTTCATTCTTGATGAGTTTGGATAATGTTGATATTTGGCACATGCTTTATAATTTCATGAGAATCTTCTATTTATACATTGTAATAATTAGTTCTTGTACATTATTCATAAAACATGTGAGATATGTGTTGTCAACTTCTAGAAACAGGTGTCAGAATCTCTTATAAATACATGGCAATTTTTTGTGTTTAAGGTTTACATTGGTTGCCTCTTTGCGAAACATAGGTCTCTCTTCTCTAAAATCATTTTTTCGCGTTGGATATATGTTTATCACTCAAAACCCTTATGAAACTGTGTGCCTCATCCTTAGGTCGTCCACCTTCATCTGCCACTGCTCCTCCAAAAGGTCTTGGCATGCAGCTTGGTAAATCTCAAAAGACAAACCAGTTCTTGGAATCCTTGAAAGCAGAAGGCGAAGTAATTCTCGAGGATGTGCAACCAAAAGCAGGCCAGTCCAGATCAGCTGCTCCACCACTAACTGATCCCATCACTTTGACAGTTGAGGAGAAACTCAATGTGACACTGAAACGAGAGGGTGGAGTTAGTAACTTTGATGTTCAAGGAACATTGTCACTTCAAATTCTTAATGAAGAAGATGGGCATATCCAAGTTCAGGTACTCTCTCTCTCTCTCTCTCTCTGTGTGTGCGTGCTTGTACATAGTCCGTCAACAAGTGAGACCTAATGCATGAAATATATAATTGAAATAGGGGATAAACGGTAAAGTTAAAATTCGAACTCAAAACCTCTGCTTTAATACCATGTTAAGTCACCAATTGTTTTAAAAGTTTATGTTTATAGGAAATGATGAATTTAATCATCTAATTAATATTCTAATAGAAATTGAAGATAGACTAATATAGATCAAAATCACAGCTAAAGGGCTGGTCTTCTGAGCTAGGCAGCTAGGGAAAAGGATGAAAAAAAAAAAAACTATGCTGAAAATTTATGAAATCTAAATAATAATCAATTACAACCTTTAAACTCACTTTGATAAATAGAAACCTTACTTCAATTATATCCTAACCCTTGAAAATAATAAAATCTCAGCCGTTTAAAATAGTCTAAATGAAAGGACTCAAAAATGATATAAAAACCCTGAAACAAACGATGCCAAAGTGTTGTGTTACAGTACTATGAACAGTACTCCAGTGATGTGAGCAGTATCCCCACTTTTTTTTACAAAAATAAAAAATAATTTTATAACCCTAGTTGAATTGATTCTCTAGTTGCATTTTTTTTTTCTAATGTTCATTTTGAAATGTTGTCTTCGCCTAACCTATATTTCTGGCTGCCCATGCGGTAACAGGTTTTGTGCTTTGCTTCACTGTAATTATGATAAATCCTAACTTATTTTTCAGATTGAAACTGGTGGGAATCCGGGTATCCTTTTCAAGACGCACCCGAACATGAACAAAGAATTATTTTCCAACGAGAATATTCTAGGCCTTAAAGACCCAAATAGGCCTTTTCCCACCAGTCAGGGTGGTGATGCAACAGGTGTTGGTCTGTTGAGGTGGAGAATGCAAAGTACAGATGAGTCAATGGTGCCATTGACAAGTGGGTTAAAATCTTACACTTCTCATCTTTCATCTTCCTTGTATACAATTTGTGTTCTATGCTTTAAACTTTTACATGAATTAATTTATGTTGCAGTCAACTGCTGGCCCTCTGTTTCTGGAAATGAAACTTATGTCAGCATTGAATATGAAGCTTCATCAATGTTTGATCTACGGAACGTCGTGATCTCAGTACCTCTTCCCGCTCTTCGAGAGGCACCAAGTGTTAGGCAGATTGATGGAGAATGGAGGTGAGAGATTCAATTTTACGTCGTTTTCTTTTATTTTAACATCTAGTTTATCAATAACTATTGAGGAATGCCATAACTGGTTATAGATTATGAAGTCTTTGAATCAAGCTTTCCAATGCCTTCGGGTATATGCTTTGATAAAAGTTACACTTGCACGAGATACTGGTAGTTTGCACAAGATTTTCACCATTTATAATTATGGAAGCAGTGACTTGATTAACATGGTAGTATCTAAAATTCTTTCCCTATTATCCTTTTGATGTTTTGACCACAACAAAGTCAAAATACATAGACTGAAGTGCATGAATAGAAAGGTACAATTACTGAGCTATTGGGAGGGGAATTTTTCCACTTACTATTTTTTTAGAGTTTTCATTGTACTTGCAAACTACACCTAGAGGCATTTACAATTTTTGTTTGGTTGACAAACATATCCAGAAGTAATTGTAGATCTCTAGCAACTGTCACATTGTACAGAATCTTAAAACTCAACTTACAATTGTCTTTCATAAGTGAAGCCATGTTTGCATCTATTAAATTTGAGAAAAGATTTGAATTAGCATATTGTTTAAAAAAGTTAACGCGGTTTAAACATTTTGACTTGTTTCCTTTTCTTTGCTTTTGTCTGTTATTATTACCACCTTTTGCACCACTTTTGACTTGCAGGTATGACTCGAGGAATTCTGTCTTGGAGTGGTCCATTCTTCTTATTGATAACTCAAACCGAAGGTTTGTTGTAATCCTTGGACTATTTCGTCTTCAAAACTTGCAGTGCTATATTTTCTTTATTTTAATACCAGTGCTTACAAAATTTCTTGTATTTCACTATTGAATCCTTGGCAGTGGATCCATGGAGTTTGTTGTTCCTCCAGCAGATTCATCTGTATTCTTCCCCATTTCCGTGCGGTTCTCAGCCACCAACACATTCAGTGATCTAAAGGTTTGCTCTTCTTCCTTCATATTTGACAATTGTCATTTGCCTAGTATAAACTTGTGTGTTTAAATTCCTTTTGCAGGTAATAAATGTGATACCTCTCAAGGGTGGAGCCCCTCCGAAGCATGCCCAGAGAACACAGTTACTCACAGAGAATTACCAAGTGGTGTGAGTGGTGTTTATTACTTTTACTTTATATGCTAGTGGATTAAAATTTTGAAGGTACCTTTTCCACTCTAAGAAGTGAGATCGATGGACTTGTTATATCTACTTGTATGAACCTTTCTTTATATATCTCTTTTAGGATGTCTGTGACGATACCTTTTGCAATAACTGCATTTGCCCCGTCACTTGGCAACCCATATTTCTGTTTGTCATTGGATTGTTGTCTAGCGAATTCAAAGGCGGATTGATATTTTGTTTGAAAAATTCACGAATCCAGATTTTATTGTTGTATTATAAGAAAGCTACCAGTACTCTCGGTCTGGTGGATTCTAGCAATCGCATTTCTGTTGTGGTTACAACCTCAGGATCTCTGTACAACTTAGATTTTAGTTGTGTTTTTTACCATGTTCGGCTGTTTTATAATTTTGCAAGTGTCTAGCCCCGTCCAGATGCCGCCGGTACGATTAACTGAACCAACTTAAAATCCAAAAAGATTCATTTTTGTTTATTTTAGTATATACATTTATGTGTGTTTACTAATTTTTTTTTTTTTTTTTTAAAGAGAACTAGTACTTGAGAATTATTGAAAAGCTATTTCTTAAGTAAAAATACGAGTTATCCAAGAATAAAAGAATGAAACTATGTAACAATAAATTATGCAGAAGGGAAAAGGCAAGCTGTTTTCAATGTCTATTTCGGTGTTCAATATGAACTATTAAAACCTGTTATTCATTCAATACGAAATTCATGGGTTAAAGTTTAGTAAAATAGCATTTGGATCAAATCGAGTCATCTTTATTAGACTTGATTAATAAATGAATCAATTTTGGGTCAATCTGCTTAACGTATAGGTGACTCGTATAACCATTAAAACATTTTGTTTTTACCATTAAAAAATTAAAACCCTAAAGCTTAACACAAAAAAATAAAAAAGCCTCCTAATCTCAACTTGCGCTTGATTAGCTCATGTCTCTCTCTCTCTCTCTTGAAACTTTCACTCTTCCCTCGCCTTGAATGGTGAATTGAAGCCCACGTCGTTGCCACGCCACCTCACAACTGCATGCTCGCACCTCCATCCTCCAAGTTTGAATCCTCCTTCTCCGGGCAGCTTGAGCCTTGCTTGGGCAGGTAAGCCCAATAAGGGGCTCTCTCATAATTACTTGCTCGAGGGTGTGGAAACAGCGGTAGAAAATGCCTTAGTGTTTTTTTTTTTTTTTCTTTTTCTTTTTTCCTATACAACATGGAAAACACATAAAGGGGGAAGGGGGGGGGGGGGGGGGGGGGAATGGGTGTTATGGAGTAATTATGCCAATTAAAAAATCATGGAGCACACAATTACTATGAAAATTAACTAGAATCATATAAAGCACACACACACATCCAACAAACAACTTTGTTGATGAAGTGAAACTATTTGAAAAACTCCTCAAACGTAAAACATTATGGGACAACTAAACTCATGAAATTAATCAACTATAAAATAATAAAAAGATTATAAGTTGTTCATAATTACAAAACTTTTATAGTTGATATGCACTTGTACTAGACAAACGGTTCACTTGCCCTATGCCACAAGCTCTTCCAAAACCTAATTGATATCCTCTACACCAGTACACGACACTTAGGGGTATGAGATGAGCCCAACCGCTCGTGAACTCGTTTTAGCTCGGCTTAGTTAAACTCGATTTGGTCTCAATTCGAATAATAAATCAATCGTTTGTGAATAAAATAATATATTTGAATATTAAACGAGATATATTCTTATAAACTCGGTTTAGCTCAGATAAGCTCGTATAACTTCATTTTACAACTTTTTTAATATTATTTTAATTTTGTAATAAGAACATCTTAAGTAAAAAAAAAATTATCTTCATAATAAGATAGATATAACTTGAATTATTGTTTATATAAGTTTAGTTCTAGAGATTTGTGTGTATAGGAGTCTATGATTGTGTTTGTTAGTATGGATGAATATGTGTGTGTATGTGTTTGTGAATATGTATAATGAATTTATATACATATTATAAAACATTTATATAAATTTGAGTCAGGATATTTATCGGCGTCAGTAGGGCATTAAATTATTTAAGATTCAAGTTAATTTATTCAATTAACTCAAATGATAAAATTTTAACAATAATTAATTAACTAATTATTAGTATAAATTTAGAAAAAATATAAACAATCATGATATTTACTTTAAATAAAAAATGAATAAGTTAATTGAGTAGTTCGTGAATAAGTTCGAAAAATAAATGAGCTAAGTTTGAATATAATATATAGCTCGGTGATAAGCTCGAGTTTAACTTATGTTTAAAATAAAATTAAATGAGTCAAATTTCATCATTCAATACTTGTTCGAATGCTGCTTAGAAAAAAAAAAAAAGAAAAAAAGAAAACTACACCGCACGTGAGTGGCGTGATACAAAGTTCCTCCCTTTCCAAAAAGGACGAGGAAATACACCCGTAGAAATTTCTCGAACCCTCCTCAGCCCTCTCTGTTTGCAGAATCTATACCTTATTTCTCTCTCGCTCGCTCTCTCTCTCTGTCTCTGGAAGTCGAATACGACGCCGTTTAGCAGCGGAACCATGTCGATCCCATCGTCGTCCTCCCAATTCACCTACTCGAGCACCGGCACGAGCACCAGCGGATCGTATTTCCCCATGCCCTTCCACCTCCAGCACTCGGCCGCAGCAACGACGCCGTCTCAGTACCCCACCCCCTACGAGGTTCCCCCCCCCCCCGCCGCCCCCGTCTATCCCCCCGCCCCCGCCGGCGCAGGCGCCTACTCCCTCCCTCAGTACCACCAGGTCTCTTTAAGTTTTTATCAGAGAAGAGTTAGGGTTGTTGAGATTTGAGAAACTGTTATTACGAAATTAATTGTAAAGAAATGCAGAAATCTGATATTTGTTTTTGTGTATTTGAACAGGCGCAACAGTTGTTTCAGAGGGATGCGCAGACAATTACTCCAGAAGCACTTGAGAGCGTGAAGGCTGCCCTTGCGAGCAGTGAAATTGAGCACAAAGCGGAGACTAAGAAGAAAGCACTGCCTCGCAAAGCCGCTGGCCAATCTTGGGAGGACCCAACGCTTGCAGAGTGGCCTGAAAGTATGAACCATGTCACCTTTCTCTTGTTCAACCAATCGAATTTATTAGTATTTTACAGAGCTTGAATTTACTCGCAAGATTGTTAATGTCACTGTCAGTTTGGTTATTCTTTTTAGCTGGATGCATCTCTTATGTCATTCAATTGTGTTGGCATTCTGCAGATGATTACCGCCTCTTTTGTGGTGATCTTGGGAATGAAGTGAATGATGATGTTCTTTCAAAAGCATTTGCACGATTTCCTAACTTTAACATGGCTAGAGTAAGTTTTTATCTCTTTCTATTTCTTGAGTTCCCATCTTATTAGCAAATGTTTGTTTGGTGTGAACTTTTTGTTTTTGTCTTCAGATTGTTGTTTGAAGTGCTCAGAGCAGTTAATGTTTTGTGTATAAGGTAGGTCTTGCCTGCAATTCACATTTTGGTTGGAAATTTAACCCTAACTTGCAAGTTGCAAATTAATGAAGTGGTTTATGTTATCTGGCGTGCATTGTTATTCTAAATAATGCAAACATCTATAATATTTGAGATTTTTAGATGTGAAATAAATGTATAATTTGTGTACTTCACAACCTAACCTCTGGGACTAGGACAGCTGGAATCGTCATGTGGAGCTTTTGTCGATTAAATTTGACCTGACTTGTGGTCCTGTGGGTTGGGTCGATTCAAATGAGTTGTAGTCAGGTTAGTGAACCAATTGATCTCGTACAATGGGTTTTATTTTGTTCAATAGTTTTGGAACCGTAGGTGTGGGTATTTGCTTACTCTTTTAATATCAAAGTTTCCTGAATATTCTCTGTAACATCTCGGTCCTATATTGGGAAGATGATAGCCTATAGAGTGGGTAGTTTATAAAGACATCCATGGGTACTAAGTTTTACATTGTTACTTACTAGGTGAAACTGGGTTTTATAAGTGATTTTTGGAAAGTTTCAAATTGATTAGTCTTTTTAGAGTGATAGTGCATATGTGGCTAACACTTTTCTTAGGTCGTTATAGCTTCTGTCAAGAGTAGCAGGCACCCCAAAATTCATATGATCTTTATTTTAGGCCCTTGATATATGCTCTTGAATATGCTGAATTAATGGATGGAACTGAATTCCAGTTGATCCCCTTTCAAGCCATGTGTGGCACATGTTAAGATGACCGCCTTGAGCTTGATAAACAAAAAATTGGGCTGTATGGCTTTCTTTCTTTTCATGGTTGGTCTGGGGAGGGGGAATAGGAATTGGGTTAGCCAGTGAGATCTGAGCTTATATAAATTAATAGGTTGTGTACCGGTTAAACTCAGAGAGGGATCTTGTTTTTAATATTACAGACTTGACAGGGTCAATGTGCCACTTTGGAAAATTGACTTTGTCTCAGGGCTACCCAACTACAATATCTGTTATATACATAAGCAAAAAAGAAAAAGCATAAAAATAGTTAAGGATATTCTTTTTTTTTGCTTGATATTTTCTACCTGCACCCTAATTACTCTAAAATCATAACCCTTATAAAATTCCAATGATGGTTTTATGGTTTGGTTTGCACTGGGCTATCAATGACCTATGTAAATTCATCATTGCACCATATTGGATTACTTTTTCTAGTTCCACTATGGTGGTTGCATTTATCTGTGTGATCATTTAGAGTTAAGAAAGGCAGTTACCAATAAAAAAGAAGAATTTATAAAAGAATTAAAAAAAAAAAAACAAAAAGAAAGAGAAGGGTGTTTTTGAAAGGTTAGTTAGTAGCAATAAGGGACCATTGAATATGATTTTTTCTTTTTCTTTAAAGAGGTTATCAGAGGCGCACATGCATGTGCAAGAATGGTGTTCTGATCTTGACCTAGGTGCTTGTGATATGGGAGGCAATTCATTGTAATACTGTTGACTGTGCTTTAAATTCTTGGTATGATGGTTTATTTTTTCTTGCTTGTGAGTGGTAGCATCAGTCTTTGATTGTTCTGCCTGTGCATTGCTTCTTGTGTCTTTCTATGTCCCTGCCCAGACTGTTTCATGTTTGTGGTTATGTGCTGTCCCCCTTTTCCCTTTTCATCTGCTTTTTGAAGTGAAATATTATTTTTTATCATATGATTGCAAAATAATGTATTTCATAATCTTCAGGTTGTCAGAGATAAGAGGACTGGCAAGACCAAGGGCTATGGATTTGTTAGCTTTGCGACTCCCGCTGACATTGCTGCAGCACTTAAAGAAATGAATGGTATGTCATTCTTTTTACTAATAAATTTACTCACTTGTGTTACTATGCATAAGCTGTTCTTAGTAAGACAAACCCTTAACGCTGTGGTTAGCATAATGGTCTTCTGTGAGGAACTGAGGGATAATATGATGCTCACATGATTCCGTTTTACTCCCAAGTTATAAATATGCTTTTATATGCTACATGTTTGACCGGTGTCAAATTATAAAAAAGAAAAAGAAAAAGGTTTGACCGGTGTCAAAGAATAAATTTTAACATTTTAATCTTGTCAGGTAGAGGTGGTTTAGGATAATTACTCTCTTTACAAGCCAATATCAGTGTTCTTATACTGTTGGAATAGACTGTATGATCAAAATTACTGACCTGCTTATGCGGCATGGCTATTGGCAGGATAATCAATTAATGATATTAGGCCCGATGAGTTCTAAAAAAAAATAATGTATTTGGGAATGAAAAATAGGATGAACTTTGCAATGGATGTTGGTGCCTAAACAACTTTTTGGAGCTCTGACACTTGAAATTACTGAAGTAATAGGTCTCTCACCCATGGATTTAATCACACCTGATTACATTCTATTTTGCACGACTGCATTTTTCAATATGGCAATGCAAATAGGAATTTTAGGATGAACTTTGCAATCCATGTTGGGGCCTGAAATGCACCCTTTGGGGGCTCTTAAGACTTGCAATTTCTGAGTGTTCCATGTTTTTTTAATCACAATTAATTAGTTGTGCCGTGTATGGTCCTTGTAGTATAAACAACTCCTTGGGGCCACAACCCTGGTGAAAGCCAAATTTAACTGATCCATTTGGTGGGGGTGCGTTACACGGTTCCAGGGTTTATCTTTTAAGGGTGGATACATGAAGTAGCCTTGCCTTGGGGATCCCCGTTATTAAAAAAAAAAAACAGTGTAAGAGCATTTTATATAGATCACATGGAATTGATTTCTTGTAGTATGCTTGTTTAGAGATGTGAAAGTTGGATGAGGCTATGGCCACAATCCCAATGTTAGGGTTTGACTAAATTTGTATAGTGCATCATGGCTGTGTTTTTGCGCTTTTAATAATATTCTTATTTTACTTATAAAAAAAAAAAATCTTTTTACTTATCAAAAAAAAAAGAAAAAAAAAATTCTACTGGGATTGCTGTATATAATGTCAAATGATTACTTGAAATCAGGTAAATATGTTGGAAATCGTCCAATCAAACTACGGAAGAGCAACTGGAAGGAGAGGATTGACCATGATGCATTGGAAAGACAAAAGGTATTGTTCCCAATTTTGCACTGCGTGGTTTAAATTTTCTTTCTTGCTTGCCCAATGTGTAGTTCGAGCTTATGTGGAGTTCATTGTTTTCTTGACAGAACCAAAGTCAGAAGAAACCGAAGCTTTCGAAGAAGAGTGTCTTGCACAAGTGAGAATAACAATTTGTATAACTGATAATTAGAGTGACCAAGTGAACAGTCTAAAGAGCTTTCTGTGCCTTTCTCCCTTTCTAAAGTAAGATTATATGATTATGTGAATGTAATGATGTTGAACAAACACAATGAACAGATGGGATCTAAAAAGCTTTCTCCTGATTTTGTGTTCTTGTTTTACCTTTTTTTTTTTGCATTTTTATACCATTTTCTTGTATTTATAATATTTCATACATGAGAAATGCTAAATGTACTCCGAAGTGTAGATTCTTGATGTGACACTAAATCATTATTAAATTTTAGATAAATTTTTATTTTTTACTGTCACATCAAGATGTGCACTTAAGAGTGTACGAGTGAGAGTATATCTAATATTTCTCTTCATACATATCCCAATTATGTTAATAACAAGCTATTTATTACCCCAATAAAAATTGGAAAACAAAAAGCGAAGACTAGGATTAAGACAAAGGGGCATGTGGGGAGGATGTTCACAAGGACTGAACGATTCTAAGATATGAAGCAAGTGTATTGCTATACCATTCCTACCCAGGAGGAAGACTTTGTTCAAAAGGTTTAGATACGAAGCAAATGTATCGCAAAAATTCAGCCACACAATTGAAGGGACCGGAATCCAATCCCACAACACACCAGCATAATAAAACATTAATATATATAAGTCTATATGAAGACTGTTTAATGTTGATAAAAATCATCAGAAAAGTTTATTTTCAAACGCGAGTAAGGAGGTCCAAGTTTCCTCTAAGGACCTATCCAATTTATCCCGTTGCATGAGTAAGAAATTATTCTCTTAATAATGACCTTCAAAGTGCGTTAGGCTTGAAAGCAAGTTGGCCTTGATTTATAGGCATGCAAAATATATAACCTAGATATAGTTTTGGGTTATTAGTTGTCTTTTTCTGTATCCAGGTCAGGAAGCTGAATGGTAGGCGACTGAAATAGCAGGGTAGATTGGTTGGGATTAGAAAAATATGACAATATTTTTCAAAAGTCCCATTTTTATTTTTACTAGGTTTATAATTGGTATATAATTCACAAGTCAATCACTAACTAATTAAATTAACAAGTCAGTCACCAGTAATAAAGATTTAGCCTTATCAATGTACATTGCTAGTAAGACAAGATATGTATTCGGTTGTTAAATTACAGAGTATTTAAAAAGTTTAAGCTTATAAGAAATGATAAATTTTATTATTTTATTATATTAATTTTAATACTCCTCCTTACATGTGTGTGTGTGTAAACTCTCAATCAACAAATGAAGTCGAACACCTAAAGTATTTAATTAAAAATAATGATATTTTAAATTCAGGACCTCTCATATGATATTATGTTAGATCATTAGTTATTTGAAAAACTTAAAACTTATAAAAAATGATGAATTCAATTATTTAATTATATTTGAGCATAGATACAAAGATCCATATAATCTTCCATGTTAAGATTAACAAATCAAAGAAGAACGAAGAAAAATTAACACTTTGCACCAACGTTCATCAACCTTATATCCTCAATCAAACGGTCCAAATTACGGTAAGATGAGCCACCTTTGGTCACACTTTCTCTTGCCAATCTAGACATCTCAACCGTTGATTTTAGAAACTCCTCTCTCTTCTTTACCATCAGATCATTCACCATCTTCTCTACAACAACCCTATCACACACATCCTTCATGTCCATCCCAAGCTTCCAAACCTCACTCACAAACCGACTATTCAGTTGCTGGTCAGCAAGATAAGGCCAGCAAATCATGGGCACTCCAGCCACTACACTCTCTATGGTTGAGTTCCAACCACTATGGGTCAAAAATCCACCAATGGCCTGGTGGGCCAGAACCTCCTCTTGTGGGGCCCAGCCTACCATGTACCCCCTCTCCTTTGTCCCTTCCACCAGCTCCGGCACTGGAGCCTGACCGTCGCCGTGATCTTTTCCGTCCACTAAGCCGGGCCGTATGACCCACAAGAACCGTTTCTTGCTATTGACCAAACCATGCCAAAACTCCGTGAGCATTTCCTTTGTCATTGTTGTAATGCTTCCAAAGCTGACGTACACTACAGACCTCGAAGGTTGAGCGTCAAGCCATGTCATGCAGCTTCTGTCCACTTCAAAGAGGTTGTTGGAAGACTGCAACGTTGTTGTTTTGGATCTGTGTTTGAGATTCAAGAGTGCGTGGAGAGGCCCAATGGTGTAGATTTTGGGACATAGAGTGCGTAAGTAGGAGAGCATAGGTCCTTCTAGGTCTTCGAACGTGTTGAGAATGAGCGCACGTGCTCTAGGGGACTGTCTTGTCTCATTCACAAACAATTGGAGGTGCGGGTCTGCCAGGTTGCTGACTCGGCATAAACTGGGTAGATCTCGACATCGGAGAAAAGTTTCCATGCCTGGCACATTGCTTATAAGACGATCCATGTCTTCGTTTCCTAGAGTCATCATTAATTAACATAGACCCACTTAATTAGTAGTTACAAATTTCACTCCATACATGTTTGGTTGCTAAGAAGCTTATAAACTAAAATTCAACCCACAAAATTAAGCTAGCAATATTTGTCTTAAATTGGCTAATATTAATCCCAAGGAGTTGGCTGAGTGGAAGATAGTTAGCTTGGTGCTTCTTAAGGTTTGACCCTATTTGAGTGTAAATAATTTTTTGGAATCACGCTCATGAACAAAAACTTGAACTTTACCCAATACGTGTAGAGGGAGTGCTGGTGTCTTAAAGATCTAGTTGGGGTGAAGCCTTCGATACTCCGGCTATAAAGAAAAAATGCTAATATTTTCAAGATGATTAAAGATTCTTCCTATGTTCAAAAAATTGTTACGACACCTAATCATTTTTGTGTAAAGTGACATCAATGTGCCAATACTGAAAAATGAAAGAAAAAAGAAAAAACTGTTATGATCTCTCTCTGATGAATTTCCATGAGTAGATATAGAGAGTGTGGGTGCGTTTGAGATTGCATTTTTAAAAAATTGTGATTTGAAAACGTAGATTTTAAAGGCTAAAATGTAATTTTGCTAAACGCTTAATTGCGTTTTTAAAAATGATGTTTTCAAATCATACAATTTAAAATCATTATTTTTAAATTATAGTTTTTGAAATCGCAAACTCAAACGAGCCTTAAGTATAAGTACTCGAGTCTCATCCCACTCTCATTCTTATTTTATTGGACTGTTGTGGTAATATCTATTGGTTTTTGATTTTTTTTTTTAAGAAAAATTTAGAGGCGGATCGAATGGCTGAAATACATTGTCACATCAGCATAATAAAATGAGTGTGAAATAAAAGTTGAGCATATAACATTATTTCATGAACAAGCATATGTGAGGGGTGAACATGCATGCCACTATATCTAACTTTTCTCCTTCTTTTTCTTTTTTTTATTAAAAAAATTATAAAATTAGAGGCTGATTTAAGGGCTGAAATATACTATCATATTTATTATTCTTAAAAAAAAAGAATGAAATAAAAGTTGAGAGTGTAGCATTACTCAAATCACGAACTGGGTACGAAGGGTGAACATACTGGCCAGTACGGCTTCTTTTTTGTTGGTAAGTAATAATTTTAGGTCTCTTAATTAGCTCTAACGTACCAAGAAAGCAAATTGAAAGAGTTGGAAGAAATTAGAAAGATATTATACCTCGAATGGGAAGCTCACCCGCTTCAATTATACGAGGAATAGAAAAGTAAGCCCAAACGCATGAAGCACTGATGGTACGGAAAAGAAAGACGGGAATGCCAAGTTGGTTGCCGACATCAATAGGAAAGCTCAAGATCCCATCCGCTATGATGCAACTCAACGAATCAAACTCACCCGAGAACAGCATCTCTCTGAACAGTGGCTTAGTCACCGAGTTTAAGCTATCAAACAAATCCATCATCGAGTAACCGGATCGCGGGTGCTCCGCCGGAAGCCCGTCGGGGATGGTCTTGAATTGAAATCCAGGAAAGCATGCGAAACGGGCTTGGATGTTGGTGTGACGGACAAGGCGATCGTGGTTGTAATCGCTGTTCAGGAAGGTGACGTGGAGGCCGGCAAAGGCAAGAAGCTCGGCTAGCTTCAGCATGGAGTTGACGTGTCCCTGCGCCGGAGCCGGAAAGATGAGAACATGAGGAGGAGCTTTTGGGCGCCCTTCTTCCATGTTGTTCAGCTCTAAGCTCTGATTTTTTTCTTGAATGCATGGTGCAGAATGCTCCTTAATAAAGTACCCCACAGACAGTACTGTCCGTCTCCAAAAACCAAAAAAAAAAAAAAAAAAAAAAAGAAGAAAAAAAAGTACCCTCCTGCTAGTGCTAGCTAGCTTGGCAAAAAGAAAGCAGTAATGCTAATTGCTAACTAAGCACTCTCATTTTTTTTTAATTTTCCCACAGCTCGACTACAAAAATGACTAGGCGACGCGATTTATCGTTTTCGACGGGAGTCAGAGTTAGTGACCCGCCTCTTTTTAATATTTAAAAAAGCAATTGGTTTTCAACGAAAGT
Source organism: Betula pendula (assembly GCA_900184695.1). NCBI lineage: Eukaryota > Viridiplantae > Streptophyta > Magnoliopsida > Fagales > Betulaceae > Betula > Betula pendula. Next base: position 170,061 of record FXXK01000090.1, on the reverse strand, counting down.
TACGGGAAGAATGCAAAAATGATTAATTTTATCCTTGCCTTCATATTTTTTCCATAAATATATATAAATTTTCCATTCAAAGTAAGGAAGTTGATTATAAGAAATCGTACAACCAAAGAGAGGTGAACACCCCAATAATAAAGTCCAATTAAAACTAGTAATACAACAATAATAACAAATAATAAGCAATGGTTTCATTAATGATCCCAAAGAGACCATTAACAAGTCGGGCCTGTCTAAGGGCCATACAAGATGGTTTGAGATGGCAAAAGGGTCCTGTAAGGAGCCCTAAGAGATGATGGTGGATGGAGAGGCAGAAGTATTACCAAGAACCGAACGGAGTCTGCCACCGAGAAGTGAACGTCGGCTGTAGATAGGGGTGAGCACGGGTTGGTTTGGGTCGGGTATCGTGGGTATCCGATACCCGATCCGCAGTATTCGGATTTGAAAATTTGAACCCGCAATCCGCATCTTTTGATATTAATCCGATAGGTTGCGGGGCGGGCCGAGTAAATACCCGATCAGAACAGATCGATCAGATTTGATGATAAATCAATCAGGTGACTTAGGCGAGGCGCCAACACGGTGTGGCCGCGGGACGGCGTCGGCGTGGCAGAGGGATGGACGACGACGGCGTGGCAACGACATGGCAGCTGGAAGAGATGGAGAAAAGAAGAGAAGAAGAAAAGAAAAGAAGAGAAGGAAAAAATTAGAGAAGAAGAGCGGTACAAAGAAAAGAAGAGAAGAAGAAAAGAAGAAAAGAAAAGAAGAGAAGAAGAGCGGTACAGAGAATTAGAGATGGAGAATAAGAAGAAAAGAAGAGAAGGGGAAAAGAAGAAAAGAAGGGAAGAAGGAAAAAAAGAAAAGAGACGGAAGAGAGAGAGTTTGAGAGTTAGGTAGGTTTGACCGTTTGAAGGGAAATTAGGAAAAAAAGTATTTATATCATATCACAAATCGCGGGTCGGGTCGAGTACCGCGATTTTCAAAAAAACAACCCGCAACCCGCCCCGCAACCCGCCCCGCCCCACGCGGATATGTAAAAAAACAACTTGAACCCGCGATTAAACCCTAAAAATCCAAATTTTTTGGGTAGGGTCGGGGCGCATTGGGCGGGTTGCGCGGGTAGGGTCGGGTTTTGCTCACCCCTAGAGCCTGTAGAGTCTCTACTAAAACATCAAACTAAAAAAGGTGTAGGGAGACAGTAACCCACAAAAAAATAAAAAACAGAAAAACTTTATATAAAATTAACAGAAAAACAACAAAAATAGCAACACAACAAAAGGTTGAAAAACGGCTGCATCGGTGGTGGAGTCGAAGGCGGCTGATGGTGGGGCATCGGCGCGTGGGAGGCTGACAGGAGTAGGCGAAGTGGCAACGGGATACAGAGAAGTCGAGGAGAGCGGTGGTGTGGCATGTTTGAGGGGAGGACTGGCGGAAAATGATAGATCTGGATTTCTCAATCCAAATTTGAGAAGATCTGCCAACAAGTAGCTCCGCATCGGCTGAGGCTGGCGAGACGGAGTCGTGGAGGGGAGGAGCAGCAGATCTGAGGTGGATGGTGGGGTGGAAAACCAAGCAATAGTCCAATGAGGGGAGCAATCGAAAAAAAAGGGGAAAAAAAGAAGAAAAGAGAAGGGGTCTAAAACAAAGGGAAGGAGGAGAGGGGAGGAGGATGGAGGCCATACCTCCTCCAACAAAGCACTCACAAGGAGGCGATGAAGAACCACTAGGGTTTGAAGAAAACCCTTCTCGAGAGAGAAGGTCCCAACTAGATGTTGCTAGCTTACATATTTTCCTTATATATATATTTGCTTATATATTTCCAATAGTTTAGAACATATTTTGAATATTGAGGCATTGTCATCAATCAAAATGATGAACCAAGACTTCGTACGTCTTGATTGTTTTAATGTACAAAGCTTCATTTGTTGGCAACAAAAGATGTTTTTCCTCACCACTTTGAAGCTTGCTTACATCTTTAAGGATGATTTGGAGGATATTCTGGACAGCCATTTCGTGCTATGACGATTTATTATAATAGTGAGTTAATCTTGCAAATAGCAACAATAAATCAAGGCATATTAGCCTAAGGCACAAGTATGTGTGGGAGTTACTCGATGATAGAGTAATCACAGTTGAATATGTAAATCAATCGAAAATAAGGTGGATTTGCTACCAAAAGGTGTTGCAAGGGAAATGGTTTAAAAAACATCTAAGGGAAGGGGGTTAAATAAAGTGAAATCACCTACAATGGGAACCTAACCTCAGTTTTGAAATATAGGCGATGTTCAATGGGTATTAACAAGTCGATAGAGTGATTATGATTAAAAATACTAGGAAATTTTAAAAGGACTTATATCCTTTTAAAACACCAATTGCATGTAGATGTATTCTAGGTAGGGGTGAGCACGGGTCGGATTGGGTCGGATATCGCGGATATCCGACACCCGACCCGCAGTGCTCGGATTTGCAAACCGGAAACCCGCAACCCGCATGTTTTAACTGTAATCCGCCGGGTTTCGGGTATGCGGGGCGGGGCGGGGCGAGGCGCGGGGCGGGTAAATACCCGATCAAACCAGATCTGATCTGAGATCAGATTTGATGTGATCTGGTATCAGATCTGATCTCAGATTTGATATGAGATCAGATTTGATATGAGATCAGATCTGATCTGAGATCAGATCTGATCTGATATGATCTCAGATTAGATCTGATCTAAAATCTGATCTCAGATCAGAACTAACGGAGTGGACGAGGGGCACGGGACGACTGGCCGTAGCAGTGGGACGGCGTGGCCGTGGCTGTGGGACGAAGTGTGCTTCACAGCTAACGGCGTGGGCATGGCAGAGAAGGAGAGTGACTCAGGCGACGGCGTGGCAGAGAAAGAAGAGAAGAGAAAGGAAGAGAAGGAGAAGGAAGAGAAGAGAAGAGAAAGGAAGAGAAGAGAAAAGAAGAGAGGGAGAGTGATTCAGGCGACGGCGTGGGCATGGCAGAGAAGGAGAGTGACTCAGGCGATGGCGTGGCAGGAGAAAGAAGAGAAGAGAAAGGAAGAGAAGAGAAGAGAAAGGAAGAGAAGAGAAAAGAAGAGAGGGAGAGTGATTCAGGTGACGGTGTGGCAGAGAAAAGAAGAGAAGAAAAAAAGAAGATAAGGAGAAAAGAAGAGAAAAGAAGAGCAGGAGAAGATGAAAGGGTGGACCGTTGGAGTCAGGGAGATTCGGAGAAGATGAAGTCTCAGAGAGAGTTTGGGGTTGGGGGATTTAGGGTTTTCTCAGAAGAAAAATATGAATTTATACTAAGGGGATTTCATGCGGGGCGGGGCGGGTTTTACCCGAAAATCAAAAATACAATCCGATATCCGATCCGACCCGCATGGGTATTCAAAAACTCACCCGCACTCGAAAAAAAACAAAGAAAAACGAGAATTTGCCGGGCGGGTCGAGGCGGGGCGCGCGGATTGTGCGGGTCGGGCCGGGTTTTACTCACCCCTAATTCTAGGGTTATAATGTTTTTGGAGATTATTGGATGAGTTTTGGACTCTTAATAAGTTTATAGACAAAGTTGTCGAGGTGAAATAGGGAGTGAGGCCTCACTTCCAAATCGGCCTCACTTCCAAATCTAGACAAAGTTTACATATGTGAGAGTGGGAGTGAGGCCACTTCCTATGGTATTTGGATATTTCAAATAATTATGAACTATATTATAGTAAGGATTTGGGGGTTACAAAAGAGATTAATATGCTATTAATGTGTACATTAAGTTGGATATGGTGGTTACAATTTGTGACCATTGAATCAAATGATTTTGGACCATTGGATGTGTCCAAAAATCAATATAACTATGACCCTTTGGTCATATGCAAAGACACAAGCATATAGTTTCTTTTTTTTTTTGTCTCCTACAAATTTCTTTTGTGCAATTCTCCAATAGGGTGTTTTTTTGTTATTTTAGAAAGTACTATTATATAGTAACATTTGAGTTTCATTGTATACTAAGAACTATTTTGTCTCATATTTTGTCAAATCCCTTAGCACTTAAAAAAGAGACAATACTTTCTAAAGATATCGTTATTACAATCGAGCCTTGAAGTCTTAATTTTATCTTTGCCTTCATATTTTTCCTATATTTGCTTATATATTTCCAACTCTATTCCCGGCCCATTTCTAACTATTCCTACCTACTATGACTTCAACTTTTCTAAAGTTGGATGGAAATGGCCAAAGGTCAGTGTTTTTCTTTTATGTATATATGTTAATCTTCTCCCAAATTCTTACATTTCTAACTAATTACGAAAATGGCCTCTATTGGAGGAAGTGTGAGAGGTTTTCCGACTCTTCCGACCCTGCAGGGGTGAAGTGTTAAATTATTAATCCGACTTTAGTATCTCTAATGTGCACCCCTAGAGGCTAGAGTAGAGAAGAGACATGGAGGAAGACATTCAATTAGAATTTTTAATTCATGAGTCCTGGTTGTAAACTTAACTCAATAAGACAGTTGTTGGTATATAACATGGCTGAATCCCTCGCAATCCGCTCAAAGGAAGGAAGAAAAAAAAAAAAAAATCCCTCTCAATCTAGCTTTTTTTAATTTTACAACATGTTGTTGCCCTCTACAGTTTCAAAATGAGTTTAATATTTGTAAGGGAAATGCTAGAAATTATATAATTATTTTTTAAAAAAAGAAAAAAAAAAAAAAAAAACAAAGAGAATGCTAAGTGGCATTTCTCTCGACGAAAAGAACTTAGAGGCTGTTCTGCCTGGAGATTTAGTAGGTTAACGTGTAATTGTAAATAAAATTGCAAAGAGAAAAACAAAACAAAAAGGGAAACTCATCCCCCCTGCTGTATGGTTCAGTGGAGAAAACTTATCTTCCAGTCCATGTTGGTTCGACTGTTGAAAGTAGCCAGGTTTTGACCCAAGTGGGTCGGTTTACAACTATAACCATTACTATGAAATCCCAACGGAATAAAATCAGAACTTATAACCCTTAATAGAAAATTATTCCTAAAAACAAAAACTTTTAAAGACTCATTAATTTTGACTTCATTCTTTTTTTCTTTTTTTTTTGGTAAGTGCAATACAACCAACAAACTAAATAGATGGGGGGCCCTTTGGAGGGTCCTTGCCACTTTAACAAATAATAGAGCAAAGGGAGAAAGAGGTAGTGATTACGCATCCAAAGATTTTTTTTTGGAAGCGGCCCAATATATCGCAAAGTGGGCATAGAAATTTGCATTAATGTTCACTTTCCCGATTTTTCAATGAGGAGGATCAGGAAGGGTAGCTATGGAGTCTCCTTCTAATATGATCTTTTGGTTGGGGAAGCTTTTGAATAGAAGACTCTTGAATAGCAATGTTGAAGATGATTTTGAGCTTAGCCAAGGGGGGGATTCCATTTCTCTGGGGAAATAGGAGAAAAATAACTTTTCCAAATGTTGTATTGGTCCCTAGCCACTTTGCAGATAGTATTTGCCAAAATAAGGACATTTGGGGTGGTTCCTTCATGTTTTGCCTTATTCCGTGAGAGCCAAAGCAAATCACAAGCCACCGAAGTAATGATTTGGAAGCGATGGACATCGTCTTTAGGGATTAGAATAGATTTGCCACCATTTAGGATAATCTTTATCCACTCAGTCGGATATTATATGCCCAACATCATGATTTCCAAAGGCTAGAAAGACTCCATCCAGACTAGAAAAAGTATGTGGGAGGCCTGGGGAAGGTAGGTTGATTTAGTGGAGAAGGAGCCTTGAGGGGAGGGTGTCCAGATAAGTTTGTCTAGATTGGTTTGATGGGGGATTCTCACATTTAGGATTTTGTTTGCATCGGGAGTGTCAAACAAGGAGGAGATCAGGGGTGAGTTATAGGTTTTTATGGAGGGGTGGATAATGTCTGAGATGGTGAGGTTTGAAAAAAAGGTATGGCTATTGTTAGAAGGGCTGGGTTTGAAAGAGGGGGTGGTGGGAATCTAGGAGAAATTCCAGATATATAATGAGGAATTGTTGCTGAAGAGGTGGTAGGCTCTAGATTCAATCAAATGCCATTCCAAATCCAGAAGCACCCGCCAGTGTCTTGGACAGAGAGGAGATCATTACTTAGATATTTGGCTCTTAGTTGTTAAACCCAAAGACAATTGTAGTTGGAAAGAACTTTCCAGCAGAGTTTAGACACTAGGGCCTTATTTACTTCTCTCATTAGTTTGAATCCTAGATCACCAGCAGAGGATGGAAGACAGATGAAGGACCAAGACTTTATTTAAGGCTAGGTTGTGCTTTTTCTAAGGGGGGGGGGGGGGGATGAAAAATTTCTAGGCATTCCACTTCTGTTGGATATTGCCGAAGTGGGCTTTGTTCCATTTTTTGATGGTCTTTTTGGTTTTATTTTTAGTTTTGAGTTTTTTGAGAGACAATAAGCTGGGTTGTTTGTCCAGGTGAAAGGATTCCCCGAGAAACCGAGATCCACCATGCCAAAATGGTTCAAGAAGGATCTGAAGGGGTCAGTCAAAGAGTAAGGCCTGCCACCATATTTCTCTCTTTGGTCCAAAATGGAGTTGAAATCCCCCGAGTCTATGACAGCCCAAACCTCAACTTTTTGAGCCTATGAATTGAGGTCTTGCCAAAGAGGATATTTGTTTTTGCTATAGGGGTCCCATACACACACATATGTAAGAATCCAAGGATGGTTACAAGGGTAAGAATAAAACCAAAAACTAACTATAATTTTGACTCAATTTGATCGCAGGAAGATATGTAATTTTTACAATGCAATCTACATCACCAGTAGAAAGTAGCTGATATACCCTTTTTAAGAGGACCTACATTGGATTTGATCATATTGCATATAACCTTTCATACAAGAGTAATGTTAAATACTATATTTTTATCATACAATTGTCTAATAAAATTGACATGACACTCCAAATTAACCATTGAATCTTTATTTATTTATTTAACAATGATTGATCTAATGGTTAGTTGGAAGTGTCACGTCAGCCTTGTTAAATGAATGTTAGATATAATTATTGTATTTAGCATTTCTCTTCCTGAAGTTTTCGACTTGACACGTCACATCATTCACAACCTAAAATCTTAACATATAATCTGATCTTCAAGAATCAATGGTCGAGAGGTCTCCCTTTACCAGCCCCCTTGTGAGGGTTAGTGATGTCTCAACATTCAATTGTTCCAAAACAAAAGCGCCAAGAAGAAAAATGTAGGGCAGAATAAAAAGAGATATTGCAAAAGCAGACAGAAATCAAAATTACAATTGAGAAGTGGAAAGTTCAAAATGCTGACAAAATATTCAGTTAAAGAATGCTAAGAGTTGGGTTTGGCCACATACAGCTAGTAAATTGATGGCTGATAAATCCACAAAAAAAAAAAAAAAAGACTCCATAGCCAGAAGAAAAAAGAAGTGATATTATTTTAGTTCCATGCCCTTTAGAACCAATTTCAGTCTCCACATTTCTCTCATGTGGTCTCACAAACTCAGTAATCTCATCTGGTCTCACAAATTGAGGAAAAAAATAAGAACCCCTATGTTTCAATAATTAACTGCAATAAAAGTTTTACTAATGCTATGAAATGGAATGCCTAGAAATTACAAGACAAAGAATGCTCATGAAAAATGAGACTTTCCTATTTAACCACAGAAAGAAACAAACAAAAAAAATTTCTGTCCTTTCCATTAAGATAAATATCACTTTGTTCGCAAAAATCCACGAACTTCAATTAGGAAATTTGTAAGATTTTTCCTGAATCTCTGATAATTTATACGATCGAGGGTAGAAGAGATCTGATTTGCGCTTGTGAGAGATTGCAATGCATTTTCCAGCCTTGATCTGAATGTCGGATTTGCCTGCCTTTCTATCAACTCATTGCCTAATCTCTGTAAGACAGAATACCCCACGCAAATCCCTCAGAGAATATCCTTTGACAAGGAAAAAAAACCTAAGGATATGTTTGGTATGCGGAATGGCTATTCTAAGGAATAGCCTTTATTAAGAATAGAATGAGTGTAGTGCATTAGCCTTGAAATAGCCATTCCGATGGCTATAAGGGAATGATTATTCATTCAATTGAAGGAATAACCATTCTTCTTAAATTGAAGGAATAACCATTCCATCATAGCTATAAGAATAGTTATTACAATACTAATTCACTACATTCATTCCTTTCTTAATAAGGGTTATTCCAAGGAATAGTCATTCCATGTACCAAACATAACCTAAGAGAAGGGTAAGAGCTAAGTCATCTTATCAACTTCCACACGTGAAATTCATTTAATAATTTTTGAGAAATTAATAGATTTTGAATACAAGACAAAAGTGATTTGGCTTCCAAAACTCCACCTGTAATCCATATAATCTTAGTAAGTTTAAGAAAAATACAATTGTTTGAGTAATTATATAGATAAGCCTGAGCTGATTGAACAGTAAATCAGCCCAGGCTATCTGAGATTAAAAAAAAAAAAAATTCTGAAATTTGATGGTGGGCCTATGAAAACACAAAGAAAAAGCCTAGGCTGATTTACTGTTCAATCAGCCCAGACTTATGTATATCATCACTCCAATTGTTTATAGGGGATTATCTATTTGGATCTCACCAGGAAAGATTTTTGGGAATACAGAAAACCCCTAAGAAATGCAGAAACACAATATACGTTTTGGCAAAACTACAAATTGGTCCCGCAAAATTTGGATTTGTTGTCAACTTGGCCCATCAATTTTTAATTTGGCCAATCTAATACTAAGTTTGTGATTGTTGTCAAGTTGGTCCCTCAAGTTTTAATTTGGTCAATTTAGTCCTCGAACATTCAGATTGTGTTCAATGTGGTCCCTCCGTCCACTTACATTAATTCAACATCTGTGAAGTTTCTACAACATCATTTTCTCACACCTCTACAAATTTTTAGATTCTTTTCTTCTAACTGAAAAGGAGTCATCGGATGGTGGATAACTGAACATCTGGTCGCATCAACTCTTCTCCCTCAACTCTGCTGAACCTTCCCACCCAAAAATACAACGTTGTATTGCAATACAAGCTGTTATCCACCATCCAATCCGTCATAGGCTCAGAATAATCAAAGCCCTACACATGGTCAATAACGATGCCACCTCCATGATTAAGGGTTGACCCACTACCCCCATTCATTTCATGCTGATGATGCTGACATGGATGCAGGACTGATGGTGTTGCTTGGCCTATGATTACGCCACCAATAACGCCACTGATCCGCTTGAATAGAGGGACTTCGATTTGATTTTGAGCACACCAAGCTCCAAGAGGGTCTCTTTGAGAGCATTGAATCAAAATGTGGAGTCTCCATACAAAAACTAGATGCATCTCCAAGAATAACACATGTTTCAAATCAAACCTGGTGGTCTCCGATGTCTCTACCTTCTTCATCAACAGGAGGTGATTGGAGAAGAAAAAAACAAAATTATCACCAAGATTATCTGATTTTTCAGATTGAAATAGGTGGTCTCCTTCACCGTCTCCACCAGAGGAGAATATGGAGGAAAATACATTTGCTTCACCACCATGAAGACCCAATGGTTCGGGGGGCTGTGGTGAAGTTTCCAGGCATGTGAAGGAAGGGGAGTGAAGCCTGGAGATGAAATGGGGGTCATGTTTCCACTGAAGAGTAGTTCTAGTTTATTGTGGCCAGGGAAGATTTTCAGGAGGGGATGGCAGCATGTGGCTGTTTGTTTGCATATTGTGAGGTTCATCAGAGTTGAGGGAGTGATTCAACTTTTTTTTTTTTTTTAAGGCGGAGCAAAAAAACAAGTTAAAATTTAACTTTTTTTTTTTTTTTGTTGCGCAAAAACAAATTGAAAATTCAGAAAAAAAAAAACAAGATAAAATGTGGTCTTACACACTTGAGGGATTCCCAATTATTGGAATTGGAAGGAGAGACCACATTGAATGCAATCTGAAAGTATGAGGACTAAATGAGCCAAATCAAAACTTGAGCACGAAATTGATAGCAAACCCAAACTTGGAGCGACTAATTTGTATTTGGCCTATATTTTTCAATCACATGGGGGACTGGAAGTTGATTGAATTTTGTTACTAAATCAAATGAATGCTTGAGAACTAACACAAGTAGGGACATATGGATCTCGCAAAATTACATCGTGAATTGAAAAGATGCCAGGTTGCACAAAACTCAGGGAAAATACCTGATATAGGCCTTGTTCACAAAGTATCAAAGGAAGGAGAGCATCTGCCGCACTGCTGACCAGATCAGGACTGAATCATAAAATAAGCACTTCAGAATATGATAGAAAAGAAAGCAAAACGGTAACCCATCTCAATTAAGTCAATGTATGGATAAGTGCATGTGTGCATGGGTGTGGGTGTGTGGAAGAGAGGATATCTCCCTTCTGTTGAATGGAGCACGGAGTGTCCCCCGCTAGCATTTTGTACAGAAATCCAATGGGTACTTGTCAAATATATGTTCCCCTGTTCTTTTTTCTTTCCCCTTTTCTTCTTTTTCTTTTATTTTTTTTGGTTTAAAAGCGAAAAGAAGTGTGATTAGCAAACTTTATTCATCTCTAGCATCACTATAAGGGGTGTCCAATACAAGCAGGCTATATATGCATATGGGATGTATATAGACATAAGAATATAAATCATCAAAATACAAAACCATAATAAAGATAAAGTGAACTTTTGACCTGTAATCCTCAAAGAGGAGTAACTGCAGCAATGAACGAAGGAACCGGCTCAAAATGCCTTCCTGCAAATTTCCACCTGGATCTTTAAGTCCAGCAGTATGTAAGCCCAAGCCCGTTTTACCACAAACTGTCTCAGTGTAGTGGTAGGAAGCAAGAGCTTTCAGAGCTCGTAGACACATATCAACTACTTCTGTGTCCTACAAAATTCACGGAAAAGTTCAGCCACAAGTACAACACATGAAAGTTCCTTTTATATATATATAAGGCTTGCAAAGAAGTTTCTTGTGTAAGAAAGCAATGTCAAATTGTACAGATAGAGGAATGCAATAATCCCCAGAGGCCACACACTTCCCCTCCTCTCCAACACAAACAAAACCCCTTTCCATCTGATGCTAACCACCCATTAAGGGTAGGGTCCATGAAGACTCGGTAGTCAATGATTAAGACACATACACTTCTTAATACATCAACATGCAGATATGCAGAGCAATATTTATATCAATTACCCAATTGACATCATGGTCTTTATTTATTATTATTTTTCAATGTCATACCTGATAAAGCATGCTGCTATTTACCTGATAGAGAAGACCAAAATCAAGAGTGCCAAGTACATGAGTGAAGGCTTCCCCATTTAGTTGTGCAACTGTTTCAGGATAAACCTCTAAGATGTGTGATAGCAGAGAGAAATACTGCACAAAAACGTACAGTATATCAGCTTCCAAAAAATAACACCAGGGCTTTTTCTTTCATGATTGATACCAATACTTACATCATGACAGAGCTTAGGATATTTCAGCAGGTCCAAAGATATCAGCGGGGTGACTATGTGAAGACCAAAACAAACAACCTGCAAGACCAATTCATGAGAAATTTCATTTCTAATTTTTTATTTCTATTCTTTTACTTTCTGTTTGCTAGGCAATTCATTAGATGCCACCTATAGAATTCATATATGTTAACTGCAAACTGAAATTACCTGAGATATATTTGTGCCCTGTGTCTCAATAGAATCTGATGAAAAATCAACCTGCAATATTCAATACTTTCCAATAAGGATCATTTAAAACCTTGAAGTAACCAATACCCTTTCCAATGTTTCAAATTATTAAAAAAACAAAAAAACAAAAAACAAAAGGAGAAGTATACCAGATCTTTTGAACATAGGCTTGAAAGGAGTTGAAGAAGAGCACGCAAATCCTTATACTTCTCAGTCTTTGCCTCACTAAGTAAGCTGCTTGAAAGGCTTAGTGATATCTGGGAAAACAGTGAAGGGAAAAATGTCAAGGGAACAATACATTGGTAGTTACTAACCAATATGCTAACACAGTGGTAAGAAAGCATGTTAACAACAATGATTATGTAATAGTCAAAAAACAACAAAAACAATTACAACATCAGAGAAAAACTTCCAACCCACAAAGGCAGAGAAATAAATTCCAGAACACAAATTAATATGAAAGTACAACAATAACAAGCAACAACGAGGTCTTTCCTGTTAAGCACTTTCTTAACATAATAGAAAATTGGAAAGAAAATGTAAAGCTATGAAGGATTAAGAAAAAGCAGCAGGTACAATGATGTTAATCTTTGAGCCCCCATTTGCATCTGGAAAAATAACATGGTAAAGCAGAGGGTGAGTATTAAAATAACAAAAATAGGCTGTCCTTATAAGCAATTTCTTTTCCCTTTCCCTTTACTATCAAAGAAACAATGAACCCTATGTTTCATTATACTGTTGGCATCAATAAGGGATTTAGTCCTCTTGAAAACAATGAAATCACACATCAAAAAAACTTTAGCAAACATAAAAAGGAAGAACCTGCTGAAAGCTCGACCAAATTGTTTCAAATTTGTGAAATTTGGGTCCCATAAAACCACAAAAAAAAAAAAAAACAAAAACAAAAACAAAAAACAAAAATAAAGATGAGTTTGATCCCAAATGGATGTTGCAACACATCGTTCGCCTTTCAGCAACTCATGTGTTCTACGTTCCTTGTGTGGATAACGCCATTGTTATATAGACGCAGAAGAGATATGTTGGAATTGATTCTTTGGCTGATATCCATCCCAATAATGTGAAAGTGAAATTTGACATGAGATGTCATATGTCAAACTATTGTATGAATCCATAGCTACTTCACTAACTAGTCAACCCCAATGTTGATGTAATTTTTCAGGAAGAATCTGGCCCAGAAACCTGGTTGTCATCCTTTCTTATTATATTTCCCATATTCCTTTCAGAGAGATTAGATCCTAAAATGATAATTACTGGGAGATTGTTGGAAAATTATGCAGAGTAAAATAATGGAGGAGGTATTTCCGATATTTAGAAGTAGAAATGGATCATTTTCTGGTTCACTTAAATCCATTCTTTTTACCCTACCCTCTCCCAGACCCTGTCCCCATCCCTCTTCCCCAAGAGTCTCTTAGTCCATCACTTACATTTCTCAACAGATCATAAAGGATAGATCCACAAGAGCTTCCCAAGCTTGAGTCACAATTTTAATGGAGCTTCGAGACATCTACAGGTTATTATGTGTGTCAATTTTAGGGATTGAGAACTTGGAGAAAGTGTAGGACAAGAGGATTATTCTACTAAACCTAATTCCCACTCACAATTTATATATATATATATATATATTGATAAGTAATAGTATCGTATCGTATAAATAAAGCGCTGAGGGGTGCGACCCTAGTATACAGGTAGTATACAAAGATATATATATATATATATAGTATATATTATATAGTGAGAAATGACAAGAAGATAAATGTGCTCTTATATAGTATATATATAACAATGATACTCAGCAATAATCTCCCTCAAATTAGAGCATTTATGTCATGAAAGCTTATTAAAAGAAAGTCTGCCCAATCAGCATCAGTAATCCTACCATTCTGCGGCATCTGTTCGGGTGAACAAAAATCAAGACTAGGGGCTCACTTAAGATAGCAAAGAATACAAATTACAACATCCCAATACGATACCTTAGGAGCTTCCAAGAACTGACTTACTACATTAACTGCATATTTAACATTCCATCTAGCGATAGAAAGATAATTGAACTTCCTAAAAACTTTATTTTTTATCTTTCATGTCAAGGATTACGTCCTGGACGACACTATAGAGCCTAATAAAAAAGAATTCAGCCTTGCCAAAGGTCGGCTAATTAGGATCAAAGATAACTGCCTGTAGCCGAATCGGGAATAGAACCAATGGGCGATGCTTGGCTACAATTCTGAATTTGGTATTATATGTTTGCTCTAGTTTTTATGGTTTTTTAGGTTGAAACGATTTTTCTTTATCCATGGGCGAAGAACAATAAAATCAAAATCGGTTTGGGAGAGCCCGGTCCTTACCCTGGTAGTACTGCTTTAGCAAAGCTAACGGTAGGTCAGATAGGTCTGCCCATGCGACTCATGCCATTCGAGGTGGTCAAATGGAAACTCCACCTTTCCATCATCAACATGTTATGTTGAATGCCCAAAAGCGTGCCAATCTCTATGTTGTGCGGAGCTGAGCATCTTTTATTCGGTGGGATAGTAAAATTAACAAAATTTTACATCTCCATTTGAAGATACTACAATTGGTCCCCAAACATTTGAATGAACATAATCGAGAACACCCTTGCTTGTATGAAATGCCACCTTAAACTAACCCTTTGTTGCTTCCCATATACATAGTACGCGCAAAAACCCAATTTGCATGATTTCACACCTCTCAACAAATTCCACTTGTGACGCAAAAGCATACCACATTCGCCTTAATGTCCAAGTCATATATGCCACAAAAACGTATCATCAATATTTGATTCTGCCGAAGTGGATGCTGTAACTTCATCTGTAAACTATGTTCTTGAGTAACTTACAAATTTCCAATTTTGTGACCTTTCATTACCACCAAAGCACCTTTAGTTATTTTCATAACACCATCTCTAGTTGAATAACTATAGCCCAAAGAATCCAATGTGCATAATGATATCATATCTTTCTTAAGGTTTCTGGAACATATCTAACATTAGTAAGTATCCTCACAACCCCATCAAACATCCCGATTTTTATGGCACCTATTGCAATAACCATACACCTAGCATCATTTCTCACCAGAACAGTACCAATATTACAAGATTTAAACGTCTAAAACCACTACTTATTCGGGCACATATGGTATGAATAAACGAAATACAAAATCAAAGAATCTATGAGAGAATTTGTACTTGAAGAAACTGAGAGAAGATCTGCGTTGACATCATTGTCAACACTGACTGAATCTACAGAACTTTTCTAATTCTTTTTATCTTCCAAATCTTGATTCAATACTGTGCAAAATCTTTTGCATTGCCCCTTTTTGTGACAATAACAGTACTCTACATATTTTGCATCTGATCAAGATTATTCATCCTTTGCCAATCGTGACTTAGACCAAGACCACCTACCTATGTCATTCTTCCTCTTAAATTTGTCCCTTCTGCGTTTTGGCTCAAACCTCGCCATAAGCCCATCACCTTGCTCATTGACAAGTTTTCTTCTCGTTTCATGTGATAAGAGAGCTCTAATCACTTCTTCCAATTCTAGAGTTTCCTTCCCCTATAATAATGTCATAACCAGGTAATCATATGAAATGGGAAACGATGCCAATAGAAGTATCGCTTTATCTTCTTCAATCTTCACTCCGAAGTTCAACAATTGTGTATCAACATGTTAAAACTTATTTAGATACTCCAACTAGTCTGTATTTTCTTCTATCTATAAAACATATAACTGCTTCCTCACATACAACTTATTTGTCAAATTTTTCGCCATATACGTACTCCAATTTCTATCAAATTGTGTCTTTTCTTCATCAATCACATCAAGAATAATTCCATTTGACAAATTCAGACGGATCGAACTGGCAACCTTGGCAAGCATCTCTTCCCATTAACCATTGTCCATCTTCTGGCGCCTTTTCCAAAAACGCCTTATAGACTCCTTGCTGAATCAAAAGATTTTTCATCCTTCTCTGTCAAAGAGAGAAGTTCTTGCCATTGAACATCTCCACTTCGTACTTGGTACTCGCCAAATCTACTAACCTTACTTCACCTTACTCCTACGTAGTTTAATATTAAATATCACACCGACAATGTGCATGACATCAGGCTTGTCCAAATTCTTATAGCTTTCACCATCAACATGTACAACCTTTTTCACATATATGCACAAGATAAATGATAGAGACAAAGCTTCCCAAATAGAAAGATTTTTTGAATAGAGCAAATGAAATGGACAAGACTAAAACTATACATATATACACACACACACATAAATGTATACATATATATACAAACAGATGGACAAACAATATTTACATACATACAACATTCATATAGACACATGCGTGTCATGTATCAACAAGTTTTCTTTTGGCCCGCTTAATTGGCCTTCATAAAACAAAACACAGGAGAAGCAAAATATTTACCTTGCCTATGTTGTGCAATGAGTAGATCTGAAGCAAACGCATGCAGAAGTCAACAACTACAGCCGTTTCGTGAGCCTCTAAGTAAGCAATTTGTCCATTTACCCAGGCAACAACAAATTTAAGTAGCAGATAAACAACTGCAGACTACGCAACAATTATAGGTCAGAATAGATGCGGAAACCCCTAAATTTCAGAAGCTTAGTTGATTACAGATTAAACTTTGACAGCAAAAAGTGGAATTGGTTTGTGAAAGTCAATTTTGAGAGTAACAGATTGTAAACTTGCGAGTAAAAAAAAAAATTATAAAAATTATTAAGAAAATGGAAGACAATAAACAACGGTCTCTGGAAAAGAAGATTTATAATAGAGTTGATGTTGCCATGTTGAATACAAGAAGATTATGAAAAAAAACAACAGGTACAGATACATGAGGATCCAAATATTCATCATATTGTTTTTTGAAAGATACCAAGTATTCATCATAAAATGCCTTCACTTCATGTAAACTGTGTGGTGTGGTAATTGTTTAAGGCAATAGTAGTTTAAGTAATATTTAAACCATGTTGGAAAGTTGACATATCATCAAAGAATACACAAACATAAGAGAATATAATTACACCTTCTACATTGTGCTATTGCTAGAGAGCTTTGGTCGTTAGTTCTCTTTATTGGAATATTCCTAATCGGTGTAGGAGCTTCTGGCATGTTGGCATAAAGGCTTCAAAAGATATCAAAGTAGTGATCTTTTGGAATGCCATATATGGAGCATTTGGAGGAAAGAAATACTAGGATTTTTGCTGGATCTGAAGAATTATTGCTTGAATTGAAATCAATATTTTTCAGGTTGCTTTTCAATTGGCTTAGAGCAATAGGGGGTTTTTCTTTTTCATCCTCTATGGATTTCTTTTGATCTTTGTAAGTTCAGATCCTAGTTTCTTTCTGTCTTTCTATGCATCTCTTATATATGCTTTCCATGTACTGGAGCCATGCCCATTTCTTTTTCAATAGAATCTTCTTTTTTAAGATAAGTAAATTAATCTCATTAAAAGCGCACATGGGTGTAACCCTAATACATAGGAAGTATACCTCATGTTTGTAAACTTCAAGAAGAACAAGAACAGGGTTCATTACTGAGAAACCCAACTCATAAATTGCATTCTGTGTCCGAGGTTCTGAGGCACTTGCAGCTCCACGAAGCCGTTCCAACATGCAACTGACCTACAGGATGTCTTTGATGTTATAAAAACAATTATTTGTTGTCCAAAAACAAAATAATTGACCAATAACAGTCTCATGTCCTTACCAACAGGATTATATCTGGTTGTTGAGCAGCAATTTTTAAGTTATTCATGCTAGACAATTCCCTTAGATATGTCGCCATATGACTCATGAGATCCCTTACGTACCTTTATGCACACAGATATTAGGCTGTACAGAATCATATAATATATGCAGATGAAAAATTCATAAGCAGATGGAAACCTAAAATGGAAGACTCACAGGTTTGATGCCTCTGAATTTGTTAAGCCAGAAGCTGAGCGAACAAGTGTTTGTGCAAGTGACCGCTGAAACAGGGAAAAAATTGTGGTTACACAAGTTGGAGCAAAAAAAGTAGTTCAAAGGATCAAAGCAGACAAAGTTCTTACTTGATGAGCAGTATTCAACAAGAACAAACTTTTTTCATTAGCAAAAGCATGTGCTAGGTTGCACCATGAGTCCTGCAGAATATATCCAGAAGTTGAGACAATTGACTTAAATTAATCAGTCCATTCAGAAAATAAAACAAATATGTCGATCTCATTGATATCTGTATTTTTTATTTTTCTTTTGATTATGTAGCAAGGTATTACATTAAGGTCAAAATTGGAGCTATTATCAAATATATTCTTCCGTCTAATTCCTCTAAATTATAACACCTTATGACTTATAAACCCTAGTTCATAGTCGGTGATGGGATTGGGCATTCCATCTTATAAGACTAACAAATCAATCATCATGGTCTATCTTGATCATGAAAGTAGAGACTTCTGATTGATAAGTTTGTGTAGTTGAGGAGTCATTTTGCAGTAATAGAGCTGATGTAACTAGCGTTTTTCCTAGGTCATGACACTTATAGAGGTTGTCAACTGGATGCAACATCCTCTTTTCACCAGGCTAGGGACCAAATTAGAAAAAGTAAATTGGGGATGACTTATTCAATAAGGTAGTAATTACAAACAAGGAAAGAGAGAGAACATAGAAATATTTGTGGTAAGGGCACCCAAAATGTAATGACACATGTTGTAAGTTTTGTATATCTCAAAAATATGTGCAGTTTATGTGACTTACAAGTGGAAAAAGGTGAACACAAATATGTTTTTGCCGAACAAGTGCATGAAGTAGCCGGTAACAAGTGAGCACCTGCCAAACAAAAACAAAAATCATAGCACTAGCAATATCTTATTTATCCAACAGGAAATTGAAGGCGTGAAATTAGATTTTACAAATTAAGTCCACCGTTTATATCATTCAAAAACCATGATGCAAGAAAGATTCAAAAAATTTTCCCACTTTCAGGAACAAGGAACCATGTATGTAACTCATCAAAGAGGAAAGTTATTTGGAGTATGTTAACTCCATAAATCGTGTAGACAAAAAAAAAAAATGTAGAAAAAAAAATGTTAACTCCATAAATCAAGTTAGCGAAAATATTTTCCAGAAGTTATATTGAATATCAAACTGATGCCATTAGCAAGAGTTATATTCAATAAAACTTTTACTGATAGTTAGGTTTTCCTATTTATTCAGGGGTATGATGCATAGTCCAATTATATTCGGTTTATTGTTGTAAATTACACAAGCACGTAGTGGCTTGTGAATCCACAACCTCACCCTCCAACCCATGCATGGGGGGGGGGGAGAGGGGGGGGGTGATTAAAAGTTTACACCCATAATTTAGCATTTAAAAGATTGCAAAAAAAAAAAAAATGTACACAATTATAATTAGTTTTTTCCTACCAAAATGACTAAAAAAGAAAAAATCAATACCAAAAGCGAACTATGCAAACAATTTGAACAAAATCCAGTAAAAATCATTAAAAACATTAGCATATGATAGAGCAGGATCAAAATAAGCATTGTAATAATGCACTCAGGGATCAGGAGAAAGGAGCGAATGTTTAACAAAAGTAAATCATAAGTGAATGTCAAAGTAAATATGCTTCTGTAACTCATACCTGCAAATCCTTCTCCCCAGGATATGACATCAGTGTTGTGATCGATACACGAACAACAATGTCAAGCACAAGTTTTCCTTGATTATGTTCTCCAAAAAAGCTAAGTAAAACTTTTCTCGACTGCAGTGACTGAAGCTGATGAGCCTGATCATGACCTGAATCACAGGAACCCTCTCTAATTTCTTCAGGATGCATAAGATATGTAAGGGACCATCTAGCAAGGAACCATACAACAGCCTGCACAAATAATTAGCTCAATTAACTGCATTGAGCCAATAGCATGGCCAGAAACAGCTAGAAAAAATTCAAATGGATGATCACACTTGAAACTTCCCATCATTCCACTACGAGGGTGCTTTGCACGGGAACAGTGAACACAAATTTCAGAGATAATAGAAGGAATCTAGGATCTCTACTCATTAGTTTTCGACAAAATTTGATCTCTACTTTCTGAAATACAAAGGGCATATGAGGGAGTGCACACATAAAACAAAATTTATGTCAACCAAGCACGACATCAATGCCAGCACAAGGAAAGCAAGAACTAACAATTTTTGCCGGAAATATTTGTGTGTTTTAATGAGATTGATTTACTTATCAAAAAAACATAATTGTTCTGGAGGAGAGACTGGAACACTGTACCTTGCTAATGTATTAAACTTCTCAATACAATATCACAAATCTATATGTTAGTAAGGTTATGTATGCTTTTATTGCAACCTATACTTGTGAAGAAAGCCATCAGAGTGGGATTTGATACCTGTAGTTGATCACATGCTAAAAGGGGCAATTTGAACAGGGTCAAGGTAATGTGGGGCAAAAAGGAAATGAAAACAATTTGCTACCTCCATGAGTCGGGGACTGAAGACTGATGCTCTCAATTCAGGATCTAAACTCTGCTCAGCAAACCTTATAATTGAGCTGCATCAAATGATAGAGCAAAAGGAGGAGACAATAATAAGCCTAAAATTTAGAAAATCATAAATTTCTTAGTTTCAACTAAAAATTGGCGAATAATGGTGCACTTGATTTTTCTTGGGGAGCATGGTGAAGGCACTATGAAGTGGCACAATGACAGTTATGTAATAATAGCTTCACAACAAAAGCGTACTGTTTATCACATTATAACATATATACCTCCAAAAGGACTCCTGTTCTGATGGTTAAATGTCAAATACTTGTCAAAAATCAAATATACCCACATTTTAATTGCAACATGCCAAGAGATGTCTTATGATGCCTCCCTCCCACTGGGAAAACTAATTGAGGATTTCTTCAATGTTCAAGGAGATAGGCTAAGAAAAGGGTCATCACCCAATGCCGGCCCAACTAATTTCTATATTTTTTGACATGAAGAACAATTTTCTGTGGTTCATTGTTAATATATAATTTAGTTTAATAAAGGAACAATTCTTTGTAGCTTCAACATAACTTACACTTATGCACCAACCATATGTTTTTCACAAAGCACATTCACAATTACAAACAAAGAAGGCCCCACACTTAGTTTCAAAAGTTGCACCATTGGGCACTAATATGTATAACAATATGACGATACCAAGGTCCATGTCGACATAACACCAATAAAATATAAGCTGAATTTACTAACTTTTGAAATTTAGATTAACAATATTCACTTCCAAATATCATCACTACTTGAACGTCACAGTAACTTGATCTACAAGAAATGATATCTCCTTCAGGTATATAAATCATGAGTTGAGGCATCAGCAAGCTGATTATTTTGTTTTCTCTTGTTTGTTATCTTGAATGCAGTTTGTTTTTAAATATTTTTTCTTCCGATTACGTGTTATCAAAAATAAGATGTTGTGCGGCTATTTGTTTCATTTTTGCAATGCTGACATTGAATTTCACAATGGGTCAGAATAAACAAATCTGCTGTTTGTGGTGATAGAGAGAATAAAAAACTTGCCTAGAAAGTGCAATAACAGGATGTTTGTCTGCTTCTATGTTGTCTGCGAAGTGGGTTTGTATAGCATATGGAACCTGAATTACATAGCATAACCATAATTAGAATTTGCAGTCACAGGATTGACTGGTCTTAGATGCAAAAAATGCCACAGAGCCAATTATAGAAAGAATAAGTGAATTGTATCTATAAGAGAAACTGATATGTTGACATTTGAAAAGAGGCAATGACATTGGCAACAAAAATACCAGCTAATGTAAATAATGTATAAGTAAAATATGAAGAAAGAGGATATAATTTTTGTCTTTACTGTGTAAATAATTTTCCAACAAGCGCAGCTGTAACATGTACTAGAAATAAAAGTTCCCTAAACAATCAAGGCATAAAATCAATAATATGAAGGAGGTCATTAAAGTACAGCATTAAATTTACAATTATTTGTTAATGGCAGTACATAAACTCCCACCAGCATATGGAGCAGCCAGGATGTTTCAGCATGTTAAAGCATATAATATCTGACTAATAAACAAGTATTTTATCATATAAATGCAACACATTCTCGGTTAACATTGAATATCAGACAGATAGCAAATGAAGTACATATACAAAATTGCAAAGTTTCATTGATACATATAAGCAAGCACTGCCACCAAAAATTTATGTGAATGGACAAAGTAATCAGAAAATTTCATATCAGCTTATTGGCAATAGAAAAGTTCAGAAACAGAATGATTAATTACTTACAATGGGTGTTTCTCCCTCCCCTTCATCTGCGAGTACATGCCCAGCAATCAGTAGAAGTGAATAAACTTCCTCCAAAGTTTCAGTTGGATCAATAACGCCCCTGCCCTACAAACAAAGTGAATAATCTGAGATATGAGTAAATGGTCTATGGATGAATACCTTCAATAAATTATGTAAGCATCTTGAAGAAGGTTAAATGGAACATCTGATAGATCATTACCCCAAAATAAAAATAAAAAAAAATAAAAAAATAAAAAAAAAAAAGAGAAAAAGAAAAGAGAGGAAGTCATCATAAAGCAGCTATATATTAGCAATGCAGAGCGGTGGCACTTAGATCGCAGAGGTGTGAATTCGACAGATAGGCATCAAATTGATCCAACATTTCAACTAATCACTAAACAGGAAATCTATGTAAAAAACAAAAGGTGGTTCCAACTATGCAATCAGAAGAGCAATTCTACGTTTGGTACATGTTTTGTACTTCTAAAATATGAGTCTTCCATTACACAAGTCCACTCCAGCTAGACACACCAACAACTTCCTTCCTCTATTTGCTAATCCACACCACTCGACCCTACAGCGTAAAAGCACAAGGAACGTTCTTAATTACGTTTCTTTTTTTTTTGATAAGTCAAATTTTATTAAAAAAACAAGTATGAGGCGCCCCTAAGTACACAGGGAATATACAAAAGGAACACTTAAAAAGCGAAAACAAAAAGAAAGCACAAACCTGCAAAAACCAAAAGCAACACCCACAACGAAACCCCCACCACAACTACAAGAAAACATCCCAAAAAGAAACTGCAAAACACCAAAAACCCTCAAACCTGAAACCCACACGCTACGCTCCACACTGAACATTCTTAATTACTAGGAACAGAATATGCAAGATGAAATCCACAAACCATTAAAATCTTATCAAACCAGATCAAATATATCAATCAAATATGTAGACAGCACATAACCACCTCCAAAAATAAGCTGTTCTAGATTAGATCCCCAAACCAGAACTGAATCACATGACCAGTTGTAAGAACTAAGAACACTTTTTTTATTATTTCACTTGCTTAAAAAAAAAAAAAAAAGAACTAAGAACCTCTTTACATAACTCATTTCTTTACCTTAGTTCACCCCCCACCCCTCTCTCTCTCTAATTCTAATATCTTTACTCAAGTTATTTCTCCCTGCATAACTAATTTCTCCTCCCACCTGTTCTTAGAAGGCAACCCTCTGAAGCTAAGAAACTTGAAAAAGGTCAGAGGTTTAAGCCTCACCTAAATATTTTAGGCATTTTCTCAATTATGCTTTTCAAGATTCTGACTCGACCTTGAGGTGAGGGAACTTATGCTGGCTAACTGTCTATCAATGGTCATGAGGGAGGTGCTGGTTCAAGTGAGATCCAATGTCATTCCTTAATGAACAGGTTCCAGCCAAGAAGTGGCTTTAGATGAAAAAGGACAGTTTGATGAGGTAATCCCAGCTATCGATTAGGGTCAGAAAAGAAGGCGAAGGCATATCTGATCCCAACTTAATCATTTAGCATTCCCTACCTACTATCTTGCATCATAATAAACTAAACAGAAAGTTTATCATCTCAAGGAGTGAAGATTCCTAATTGACAGACAGAAATTTTTGTACCATCAAATAACATCAAAAGTGTTGGTTTCAGAAGATAGAACCCTATTTTATTGAAACGTATTATGCTAAACAGAATAAACTTATATTATTGCACTTACTGCAGTATTGGTAATTCAGTAGGGAGCTTCCACAAATCAAAGTTTTGCGCATTTCACAACATGTGCCGACAAAGTTAAGGTCATGTTATTAATTCATAACAAAAACTTTTCAAGTACTACTTTTTTTTTTTTTTTTTTGATAAGATTTTATTAAAAAGAAAAGAGCCCCTACGTATATTGGGAGTATACACAAGGAACTGCAAAAAAGGCCCAAACCCAATACAACAAGACACCCCTACAAAGATCCCAAACCCAAAACAACAAGCCACCCCTAAACCCACAAACACGCCCTGTTTTTAATCCGGCTAGACCCAATGCTTCTAACATCAAAGTTAAGAGAGCATTCCAAATTCTTCCGCTCCCTCCATCCCTTTGATTTTAAAACAGAACCCACTTCTTCCACAAACACGCCCTCTCGTTGATGTCCCTCTTCGATGTCACTCAGCAGATCGAAAAACTCTCTCATCTTCACCACACGAGATCCCCAAAAATGGAGCGATCGCCATCGCATCAGCCATAGCCTCAGGATAACCATTAGCCCTCACAACTCCATCCTCACCCTCAACCTCCGAGATGTTCCATGGCAGGGCGAAGACTTCTCCAAGCATTTTACTCCTCTCAGATGATTCCCCAGCCTCCGCTAAGCTCACAGGCAGGGGAGACCGACAAGAAACCCCGCCATAGGGGCAAGGCTTGAGAAAGCCCCGCCGAAGCATACCCCTCGCCGAAGAAGAATGATCCGAAGACTTGTCAGATTGAGAACCAAGCCCATCATCGGCCTCAACTGAGGAAGTCAGGAGAGGGTCCCCCATCTTGGCCGCCGTCAAGCCAACGGGCTCAAATGCCAAAAACAACCCAAAAGAACCACCGGTAACCGAGCACTGATTACCGACCAGCGGTACAAGCCCCAAGTGCAATGCAGATCGTCTCACCCACAAGCTGACCCATATCCAACTTAGAAGCCCTCTTGACCTTATGCTTACGATTGTAGGAGTGCAAGGGCTTGGTCGTCTTCCGAGGAGAATCAGCCGCCGAAATGACACACGGTCTCACAGAGACACCAACCTCGGCTAGAGGAGCAGACCCCTCGTAACTGAAGAAACCATTCTTCTCAGCCAGCACAGATGTCTCCGGAGAAACGTGAGAACACCCCTACGCCGGGTCCGCTTCAGAAATCGACGACGACCCAAGACCCACCTTGAAAATCTTCGGCAACTCAGAACGGAGAACCTGAGTCGAAAACAAGGCAAACCCATCGAGAGAACCAACCAGATCCACGGCTGCCGACGCCTGGGTCATCGTCAATCTGTGCTGCTTCCGTCTCTGAGTTGAGCAAGAAGAACTCGGATCCAGACCAGCCTTCAAGGCCTTAGGCAATTTAAAACAAAAAGGGCCTGAAATGGGCTTCAAGCCCAAACCCAAAGCCTTCCACCCATTCTTCACATGCCCCAAAGCCCGACCCAGGTCACAAATGGATTGATCCACCAACGCCAGCCAACCCGCAACATCTTCTGCCCTGCCGGAAGAGCATGCGGACCCAAGAAGGCGACAATCACGAATACTAGGACTGTCTTCTTCGCCGGGAACGAAGAGTGCATCGAAAGACGCCATCTCCAGCTCGAAGAAATCCACTGCCGATCTCAACACCGGTGATATCTCAGGCGTCCCCAAGGGAAAAAGGTCTAGCTCTGCCGTAGATCCAGCAAAACCCAACAACCCAATCACGACCGGGCGCTTCAAAACCGAAGAAGGGACCACCGAGTGAACCACTACCGCGAACGACGGAGTGGCACCAGCATCAACACCCCTCACAAAAGATGAGGACCCAATCTTGGATCCAAAGAAGGCCAGTGCTTTGCTCAGCTCCCCAGAGACACGGCTCCAACCCTGCCCAGCACGGCCCTCAGGGAATAGGACCATCCCTTTCCAACCTCCCTCAGCATAAACCGCCACCTCCAAGAAACGCCCGGCCTTATTCCCGCCTCTCCAAACAATTACCGCCTTGGACCCCTCCCTAAAATTCAATAAAATCCTCAACCCCAGTATTCCGTAGCACCCATTCCACCTTCGAGACCAACCAAACGACGCACAGAGACCCCAAGCAAATAGCTCCTGAAAACCCTTTCCTTCTTTCCTCCACCCACCAAAGATCTGACTTCCCATCCACCACCGAAAAGACAAAGGATTTGGCCTCCACGAAGAATCGGCTCTCCATCTCCAAACACAACCTTGGCCCCTGGACGGGCACCCACCAGCCGAGCCTCCGCGTCCTGCTCACATCATCGCCTGACAAGGAAACCCTGGCTTTCTACAAAACCACAACCACACCGACGACCAACACTCCACCTGAAACCACACCAGTCGGAACGAACCCTGGACCTAGAGCCAAACCAATACGATCACGTAGCGTGACGTGCCTCCACTAGGAGAGAGGTTTTAAACTAAATTTAGTATTTTGTTTCTGGGAGTTTCAAGTACTACTTATCAAAAAAAAAAAAAATCAAGTACTAATACAAATATTTCAAACTCAAATAGATTCTACCAACTTGCTTTACAACATCATTCTAACTAATTCCCATGCCATGAATTGTTTTTACTGCAGAAATCATTGAATATGGTATTCACTTCATTCAGTCGCCATATTCGTATATACCTCGCACGACCTATGAAGTTATGAACGAAGTTCCAAATGGATGGTGTTGTAGCCCCTACTATTAGTCGTCTATAGGGATCTGAGATTTAGTATTGACCAAACTTCATTCAGTCACTTTAGAAGTCACATAAAGTATGTAATTCTAACAGGTTGATTCCATCTCCTTGACTTTGTCGACATTAAGTAGCAGCAAGAAGGACCCAAACTGGAATTTCCCTATATGTTTGCACCTATAGCTGAAACTACAGCTTTTCTTTTTTCTTTATTTGATGAGGTGTATGGGATTCTCTAAACTAGAGTTAACTAAAAGTCTTAAGCCCCTCCTCATCCAAGAATTAAGTTAACACAAAATCTGCTAATAAAAAAGACAAAGAAAAAAGATCAACTAAAGGAAGTTCACAAGAAAGTGCATATTATTATAGTAAACCTTGCTAAGAAATATCATTCTACCTGATCTTAGATCTAAGCATTTCTTTTTAATAAAAAAAGAACTTGACCAAATATATAATCAAATCCACAGAAAACAGTGAAAATCTTCTCCTCCTGAGCAAGATACCACTATTATTATTAAAATTAAGATGATATTAACCAATGGTAGATCTCCAAATGTTGCAAGTCTTTCATCAATTTTATCTTAATATAAATATACGGTCCCATCAAATAAAAAACTATTTACATTAGAAACTCAATATCTTTTCAGGAAATTAAGAAAGAAAATAATATCAAGCACAGAACTCCAGATAACAAGATTTTTCACATAACTCCGCAAACCACAACAGAAGTGAGCATATGAACCTTTGTTCAATTTCCAAATTTTTTCTTAATGTATTGTTTTCTATTACAAAACCTAATCATTATAGCGCAATGCAAGCGATAGGCTACAACTAATGCAAATCATAATCTGTCAGACCACATGACCAATTCTAGGAAATAAGAACCCTTGCAATTTCAATCAGGATAATCAGTTAGCACCAAATATTTGCTTACAATGAAAATGTCTTTCAAAATGAAGATTAAAACCACCTGATTAAGCCGTGAAAAGCGTTCAGAAAATAGCCTCATGAGCAAAGGAATCGTGACATCACTTGCTGCTCTCGCAATGAGAGCATAGGAGCTTAACCTTTCATCCATGGCTGTAAGAACCACACAACAATAATTTAAAGTGAAATTAGGCCAAACATTAAAGATAAAGATGATGATAACAAATAGAAAAGAACAAGAGTCATTATCATGGGGAATCACCATTTAACACGGATTGAGACCTAGTACTATTGTAAAAATTGAGTAAAAACGACAACTAAAGGAGCCTAGTATATACAAGTTTCGATATCATTTTCCAATACCAGAGATTGAAGCGTGAAGGTAGTCAGAGTCAACATCATCAGTCAATGCTGAAGAAGCTGCCGCTATAACACACAATAACATTCACTGTTATGACCAGATAATACCACCAGAGAATTTGATTGCTAAGTAGAAAAGCAAAGATGAAGCAACATAGCATGTAATATGTCAGAATTACCTTTTAGCTCAGACTCTACAATCAAGGCAAAGAGATTGCCTGCAGCACTTATCCCTTCAGGAGGAAGCATTGCATTCCCACCAGTATTATCCAATGGCTGAAGAAGAATTGTAGAAATTCTTTAGTTCTATGACCAATGCCAAACAGCTAGAAATAGGCACACACCACAATGATTACACCGTCATAAACAAACTGTAAAATATCATCAATGACAACAATGCTAGTAACCTAGAATGAGCACTGAACAATTCTGGCATAACGTCACCCGCATAATCTTTCAAAACCAGTAGTTATTGATGAACTAATAAATACGAAAACATTGTGCTTGTCTTACACAAATTGTAACAAGATAAAATATGCTAAAAGAGAAATAGATGCTTATTATAGTGCATTAAAGGCATATACCACAAGAAGGGCACTCCAGGTATCTAATAAGATATCACGTGCCACCCAGCTCCATGTCTCCTCTTCAGTATTGTTAATCGTAAGGACTTTAACAACCTCACACATCAAGCTGGATAACAATGTAACAGTGCCAAAGGGCCTGAACATCAAGGCAAAAAGTTTAGCCAAGAACACATAATATATCTGTCAAAGATGCAAGCTCCATCATATGAATTGCAAAAATCTTCTACTCTGTTACTAACCTTATCGACTTCAACAGTTGATCAAACACAAAGGGAGTTGTTACATTTGCAATAGATAACAGTGCACGGCAACCATCAAGCATCTCACTGAAAAAAAAAACAAAACAAAAGAATTAACGTGACAGTTTGCTAGGGTGCATATATATAGATTCATATGGATGAAAAAATGGTTGATTTACAAAAATATGACCTTTCACTTTTTCCACATTCAATCAATTTTGAAACAGCATCAGGGGGATCAATCCACTCTAGTATCCCAGAGAGCAGCTGCAGCAAATGATGTTTGTGCATTTGCCCATTATCTACAACAATGAACAGCTTAATCACTAAAACATATATTTTTCACAATCAAGAATCTCTATCCAGTGAAAATTTGAAGCAAAAACAGATCTTTTATCAGTGATACATAAACTTCACTGATCTCAGATAATTAGTCAATTAACCATTAAAAGTATATCCCTGTAAAAGAGATTCCAGCAAATACTCTAATCATAAATTGAATGTTGCCCTCAGCCTATTTGACCATCATGCAACCTCAATTCACAGGAAGAGAAGAAAACATCCACCTGGAACTGACAATCTAAAAATGAAAAAGTTACAGAAAATCTAAGAAAGTAGGGATTCTGCCTTGCGTAGCCTTCCAATTAAGCTTATCCCCAGAGGTTCAACAGCATCGAAAGTACTGTTATTCAATTCCTACCAACTAGTAGAGATACCCTTAAGTAGTGGTTGGGCAGTGATCTTTGCACTAGCAGGCATAGAACTCATAGGGATGCCTGGGATGGTGTCCTTTCAAGCAGACAAAAAATCTGCTAGATGACCAAGGGGTGAAGGCAGCATTGCAACCATGATCAGCTATAGCAAAATTAGTTCAAATTATTTCATAAGCAAATGCTTTGGAAGATCTGATTCTTCTCGACTGCAATTTCTGGCCCAACATTCTGGGTGTGCCATGGGGGCATAGTTTAGCAATAATGGGATGCAGGCATTAGTAATACATGATGATCCTAGTAAAGAGACAATGGCATATTGGCAAATGTCATCATCATCATGCAGACAAAGCTGTTGGATTTCTTTGGAAAGCATGGACTGTTTCGGGTATTGTCTTGAGAGGGAGCCTTGAAGTTTGAGAGCGAAGAGGAATTCATGGATATCTCAGTGTTTCCATGTTTCTTTTTCCTGCCACAACCATAGGAGGCCCTCAAAGCTTAGGCTTCACCGTGCACGGTAAGAACCTTGGCGCTGCTTTAACCGCAACTTCTGCTGCTGTTAGCATGATTTTTGCCTACTTGTGAAGGCATCATAGAGTTGTTTTGATCCAGTTAGACTTCTGAAAAGTTGTATCATTTTGGAGTTCCAATTTTTCTGGATTTCTTTCACGAACTTTTAGATATTCTTAGTGTAAATTATAGTGTCTTGGGAGTGTTTTGAGTATTTTGAAGACTGTTTTTGGTGCTTCATTGGCTGCTACTTGTCTGTTGAAAAACTGTGTGGCCTTATCAATTGGATAGAATACCATGGTGGCTTATTCTGCTTGCCCATATACAACGGTCAGTCAGGTTCATATAAGAACATGGTATCATCTACGAACTAGTAGGAGATCTCCATCACTCCACTATCCCCACCCACAACTGAAAACCAACAAGGTGTGTTATTATCCTACTAGGGATCTCCATTACCTAAATGAAGAGAAGAGGTCATGATTCATCTGTAGGCTCAAACTTCTGGAACTTAGAAGAAGCAAGGACTAATGATGAGCAAAATTGAGAATCAACTGTTGAAATCCAAACACCTCTTTCAATGGTTAGCAAATGCCTTAGCCAAAAGTCAGAAACACTATCTCCTAAACTAATAAGCAAAAATTCTCTTTTTTTTTTTTTTGAAAAGCAATTCAATCTCATTAGACAAGCACACATAGGCATAACCCTAATACAAAGAAAGTATACAAGAGAAACCCAACCCCCCTTAAGGAGAAAAAGAAAAACGCAAGTCCAAAAACTCGAAAAAAAAAAATATATATATATATATAGAAAAAATAAAAAAATAAAAAAAACTATTATGCGTTGCTACACGTGTAAAGGAAATTGAACATTATATTTTCAGCTTTACCGCCGCGGTCTCTAGATCTTCAAAACTCCTTGCATTCTGCTCTCTCCAAACACACTACATTAAATACAAAGAAGTCAACCGCCAAACTTCCAAAATGTTCTAGTGTCCCACTTGACCTCCCCAGCTCACCAACAATTCTCTCACCTTTTTAGGCATAACCCAAACAACACCAAACCAATTGAAAAGTAAACTTCATAATTCTCTTGCTACTTCACAATGAAGAAGAAGGTGATCAATGGACTCCTCACTCTTCTTGCACATATGACATCAATCCACCGCTATGACGTTTCACTTCCTCAAACAATCCAAAGTCAATATTTCATTTAAGGCCGCCGTCCACACAAAGAACGCCACTCTCAAATGAGATTTAACTTTCTAAATACTCTTCCAAGGAAAAGGGGAACCAGTAGGTATGGATGACACATGATAATCTGACCTCACTTCAAACTTTCTCCATTTGGAAGGGATCCTACATATTCTATCCACACCTCCGTGCCTTATTCCGTGAGAAAAAACATTTCAAAGAAAGAAGAGACCAAATCTACCTCCCAACATGTACAGATCTAGTAAAAAATCTATCCCATTTTTGAAGAGTTTCATTTCGAAACTGCATATGATCCGCCCCCCATGCTTCCTTACAATGTGCAATACTAAAAAATTCCTAATAAGATATCTTTAAGGGTTGTTCCCTATACCACACATCATACCAAAACTTGACCTTTGACCCATCTTACACCTCATATCTAACAAACTTTGATAAAACTTCTCACCCCTACTTATATATTTTTACACTTTCCACACTGAATGGCCCTACTACCTCTTTAGAACATTAACCTTCCCTTAAGTTATCATATTTATTTTCCACCACCTCCACAAAGCCTCCATCTTCGTAGCTAACACCATGAATTGGGTTTCTAACCCCCAACCCACTTGATTTCATCATAGTACAAATTCTTGACCAATTCACTAAATGAAACTTAAACTCATCACCAATTCCACCCCATAAAAAATCTCTTTGAAGTCGTTCAAGCCTATTAGAACACCCACTGGAATCGGGCAAACCGACATATAATAACTAGGCAATTGGAAAGAGTGCTTTTTTATCAAAGTCAATCTACATCCCTTCAATAAATAAAGCATCTTCCAACCACCCAAACGACATTCCACTTTTTCAATAATGCCATTCCAAATAAATGCAGCCTTGTATGAAGCTCCCAATGGCTGATCCAAGTACTTCAACAGCAAAAAAGTTACTCTACAACCAACAATATGAGCCCAACCTTCAACATCACCAACATCGCCAACACGACGTAGCTCTGATTTCACCAAATTAATCTTCAACCCCAAAACCGCTTCCAAACATAAGAATAGACATCGCAGATGACGAAGTTCTTCAAAATTTGCCTCACAAAATAAATGAGACACTAATAGCTCTTCCTTATTCCTTAACCCCATTGAAAATCCTAATAAGAGTCCCCCCATTATCGCAGGCATCATCTTAACTAGTGCCTCCAAAATAACCACAAACAATAACAAGGAAAACGGATCCCTCTGTCTCAATCCACAAAAACTACTATAAAATCAAACCAGAGAACCATTAATAAGAATGGACAACTAGACCATAGAAATACAATGCGCTATCCAATTTCTCCATTTCCCCCAGAGCCACATCTCTTCAACAAATATATCAAAGACTCTCAATTAACATGATCACGAGCCTTCTCCAAGTCCAATTTACACAACACTCTAGGTTCCCAAAATCTAATCCGACTATCTAGACATTCATTAACAACCAGAATTGAATCCAAAATTTGTCTACCTTTGATGAACACATTCTTTGAACTTGAAATAGCCTTCTTCCGAAAAAACGATTTTAGCCTTTTCGCTAGGACCTTAGAAATATATATATATATAATATTAATATATATATATATATATATAAGTAAGCATAATCTCATTAAAAGCGTAAAGTGCAACCATGGTACACAAGAAATATACAAAAGAAATGCCTAATTAGGAGAAGAGAAAAATACAAGGATTTATTATAACTAAGCACTAAAGGAGCCAAATAAGCAGCTATCCAAGTGAAGAGAGTATAAAAGAAGAAGGTCTTGAGCTCCTCTAAAGTCCTTTATTGGTCCTCAAAATTTCTATCATTTCACTCCCTCCACAGACACCAGAAAAGATAAGAAAGCACCATCTTCCACACAGCAGCACTCCGAGAGCGACCGCCCATCCACCAAGAAGCAAATAAATTAATCATCCGAAGAGGCATAACCCAAGACAACCCAAAGCAGCTGAAAATAACATTCCATAAGGCGCAAGAAACCTTACAATGGTGAAGAAGATGGTCCAAGACTCCCCATTCTTTTTGCACATGCAGCACCTATCAACCACAATGACATGCATCTTCCTAAGATTGTCCATGGTAAGAATCTTCCATAGAGCCGCCAACCAAGCAAAGAACGCCACTTTCAAAAGAACCTTAGTCTACCAAATACTTTTTTAGGGGAAAGAAACGTCGTATTTATAAGTAAGGACCCTATAAAAGAATCTAACATCAAACTTCCCTTTGTGAGAAGGGGCCCATCAAAGCTTGTCTTCTCCTTCCCTTCTCACTCTATGGGAATACAACAAAGTGTAGAAGGAAGCAAAAAATCCACCTCTCAATCGTGCACCGCTCAGATAAAGCTAACACCCCACTGAAGGGAACCACTGGAGACGTCCAAGTGAGCTGCAACACACGCATCCTTATCACAAGCAATGCCATATAAAACCGGAAAAGCTTCCTTGAGGGCCAACTCTCCGCACCACACATCATCCCAGAATTTGATCTTGGATCCGTCACTCAACTCAAATCTGGTATAACTACAAAACAAACTCCACCCCCTCCTTATATGCTTCCAAAGTCCCACTCTGTGCGGTCTTGAGGGATCAATAGAACACCCACCCTAATCACTACAAAATTTAGCATCCACAACACTTCCACTAAGCCTCTCTCTCATGCACATAACGTCACAATCACTTCCTTAAAAGGGCCCTGTTGAAGGTCTTCAAGTTTCGAATCCCCAAACCTCCCTAAAAAATAGAAGAGTAAACCTTGGACCAACTAACCAGATGATATTTGAATTCTTCACTTAACCCACCCCATAAAAAATCTCTTATAAACACCACTCACTAAACTAATAGAACGGAAATCCTTAATGTCCATAGCATCGGCGTTCTTTGGGATAAAGGACATAAAAGTTGCATTAATACTTTTTTCAAACTTCCATCAACTAAGAAACTCCTTAAAAACTGCCAAGATGTCTTTCAAAAAACCCCAACACTTCTCGAAAAAATGCATAGAGAAACCATCAAGACCTGACGCCTTGTCATCATTCAAATCCCTCACCATCTCCCACACTTCATGCTTCTCAAAATCTCTCATCTGCATCATTGGAAAGGAACAAAAGGTCATCCAATTTTGGTCACCAACTAAACTATTCAAAATAAAGCCGATTGTAGAATTACACTATATGCTCCCTTATTTCTATAGAATCAGAAACCATAGACATGTTAATAACTAAAGAATTCACATAGTTATTTCTTTGATGTGAATTTGCCACCCAGCGGAAAGATTTAGTGTTTTTTATCCCCTTTCTCAACTACAGGGCCCTTGACTTCTGCCTCCAACTTAATTCTTCAAGAAGGATAAATCTCTCCAATTCCTTGGAAATATCTTCTTTCCTCCATTAAAGGCCAAAAACCTCATTCCATTTTTTCAAATCCGATTTCATGGCTTTCAACTTACATATCTGCACATAACTAGGAGATCCTTGAAAGCTGTAGGACATCCACCATGTTGTCACCTACTCCACAAAACCCTATGTCTTTGGCCACATATTTTCAAACTTAAAATACCTACTACCCCTACCCAAAACACCACAATCCAACATCAAAGGAAAATGGTCTGACAGGATTCTAGGAAATATTTTCTACTTCCTTTGGCACATGAATAACAAAAGAAGCATCTAGACACTTTTTATGTGTACCATAACAAGGAAACATTAAAAATAAATAAAAATAAAAAAAGCACACGACATCTTCCTCCACCATCCTTAAACACGTTTGGCAGAAAGGCCATGGTAACTAGATCAAGATACAGGGCCTTATCCCCATTAAGATCTCCGTCAGTTCTAACAATTACCTTATCTTCAATCAGACTCTCTAGCCACTCCCTACCCTCTAATGGCTGAGAAAGGAATGAAGATTCGCATCGAACCAAATTATGTCTTCATCTCTCTTTCCTTTAAAGAAAGGCCATCAGATTGAACATTCCCAACAAACTTTGCTCTTCTATGCGAACGCCTAAGCTGATGCAAAAACATAAGTGTTGTTAGCACCCTATGAAAGCCAAGCCAACCTCAATTTCTGCCACTAACAAGTCTGCATTTGAAATAACCTTTTCAAATCAAACTTGAGTTCCTTCCACACCATTCGTCTTGAGATAAATATGAAGCCCCCTCCTCTGTGTCCAAAATCTAAATCTCATCAGGCACCCTACCCTTCCAAACCCCTAAATCCCAAAAGCTCCTTCCATTTCTATGAGTCATCTTTCAAGGCTTTATTTTTATACAAAATACACACTCATTCTCTGGAAAATTCCTTGTATCTTTACAAATGTCAATGTTCCCATCATAATTAACATGCTTAGCAGGGTGGGAATTCTCATTAAAGTTTAAAATTTAACTCTTCTTTTTCATCAGGAGTACTAGATTAAACCCCATTGAAGCCCACCAACATCAATGATAAGGTGATTTGACTATTAACATGGCACCTCACGAGGCACATTAGCAGGAGAAAAAATTTCATATTTTACTAAATGAAGCTAATGTAGCTAATGTAGTTTATCATGAAAGTGTTTGTAAGTCAAGAAACGTTGAACTATTTTAAGATCTGAAAAAGAAAAAAAAAAATCAAAAGAAATGCTCCAAAGATCCCAAAGTTGTAACTTGTTGGGAATAAGTTTAACTAGATCACATTCAAGTTGAAGGCGAAAAAGGAAGCAAAACAATTATAAATGATTCTTCTCAAATCTATTAAAATTAGTGTACCTTAGTATGAACCCATACATATGAGCAGTAAGATACAAATATTAGCATTTATAATAAGAAAATTCTTGACAACATATATTACGGGCAACAAATAGTGATTAAGTCAACAAAAGCAAGCTTTTGACAGATTCAATCAGCATAAGATAAGGCTACAAGTACGTCAACGACAAGCTCAACGTGAGTAGGCAGAAACACTTGTACCAGAAAGAAAAATGGTTCCTGTCAATGAGCAGAACTGTACAATTAGCTTTCGAGCAGAGACTGCAATAGGGCAGTCAAGCCAGTAACCTTCACATGAAAACTTATGTCGAAGTGCCGCATATAAGCTCAGGAGCCACCCAATATGGCCACTTGAAATCAAAATGTCACGCCAAGCAGGACCAGGCTACATGCAGCATAAAAAGAAAACCCAGAGAAAGTAAATGACTAAAACGTAATGAGTTAAAAATGCTATGCTATGATTGTCAAGTGTTTTGAAAAGCATGTATTTTGATTTGAAAAGGTTATTAATGTAATAGTAAGTTGAGAAGTGTTTTTGGTGGGTCCACATTTGAAAAATATTGTCCGTAGGGTCCACTTAAGAAAACTGTTCGGTAAAATTTTTTATAAGTGTTTTATGTTTTCAAAGAAACAAACACTAAACATACTTATTTTGAGAAAACACAAACTTATTTCTTAAGGTGTAAGGCAAAAAAAAAAAAAGGTGAGAGAGAGGTCATGCGGCCACCCTCAGTAGCGGAGAGGGGTGGTCGCGTTCCGTCCTATTGAGGTGGCTATGCACCAGGACAGAGGTGGCCGCGCGGACTACGGTGGCTATGCAGCCACCTCTCCCTATTTTTATAATTTTTTAAGTAAAAAGTCAGCCTTCACATGAAAAAATAGGCATTAGTTTTCTCAAAATATTCCTGTAAGGAGTGGAAAGTTTTCTAAAATGTGTGTTGTGTTTGTTTTTTGAAAAGTGTTGTGTTTTAAAAAGTGATTTGTTTTTAACAACAAAAAACAGTTTTTGAAAAGTTTAACAAACACAGTGTATAGTTGCGTGATCTAGCAAAAGATTTTATTTTATATTTTTTTTTTGTAAGCAAATTATCAATAAAAGCGCAACCCTTGTACACAAAAAAAGATTTTGCAAGTAACATAATATGAAGTTTAAGACAACACCGACCAAGTGCTGTCAACAGAGCATTGATGTAGACTAGATTATTATTATTATTTTGGAAAAATACACACCCCTCAAATTACCACCTCATTGTCAATGTTCTCCCAAACTACTAATTGTGTCAATGTGCCCCCCTAAACTAACAAAATAATGTCCATGTCTTCCCCTAAGGCTAGCAAAAAGACAAAACTGACATTAAAAAATTTTCAATAAGACAAAAATATCCTTACAAATTTGAAAAAAAAAAATTAATTGTTTAAAAAAAAAAACAAAAAATTAAAGAAAAGAAAATTTTAAATGACCCCTTTGGTTTTTATTTTTTTCCCTTTTTTTAATTTTTTTAATTTTTTTTTTATAGTTTTTTGTTGTAGTTTTAAGAATTTTTTTTAATTTTATGATGAGTATTTTTGTCATTAAAAGACATTGACATTGTGTTGATAGTTAGGGGGGACATTAACAATGGGGTGATAGTTTGAGGAGCGTATGTGTACTTTTTTTTTTTTTATAAATAATCGAAATATTATTAAAAGGCACAAAAAATGCAACCCAGATACACATAAAGTAGACTAGACTATAATTATATTGCTAAGGTTACCTCTTTTTTCTTTTTTTTCCTTTTTTCAAGTTTTCAGTTCTTTTTTATTTGGAAAGTAATTGTAAGGATAGCGGGAAGCAGGAATTTATTATGCATCTATTAGGATGACAACCACAATCTTCAATCTCTTATAAGTGCTTCCAATGAGCATCTTAAGTTTAAGATTTCCTGCTGCTAATCACACACACACACACACAAAGCTCAAAGCTCGTTACCTGCACTAAGGTACACTCAAATCTCTTAAGTGAATCAATATCATGCCTAGCTCCGGCAGAGAAAACATTTATACTGGCTTTCATGCTATTGTTGTTGTACCAAAAATCCCAGTTCAGGATCTGAAGCATGAGACGGAGTGCAGCATTACAAACTTTAACGTCAGGTACAACAGAGTTGGATTCAATTATCCTATTTGTGACACATAAAGCAGCATCTCGAGCCCAACAGTAGAACATCTATTATTATATGGCATCAAAACAACAATGACCAATGTCAGAAGAAACAAATGAGAAGCATAAAATGAAGTCCATGTATTATTAACAACAGCTCATTCCCGAAGGAAAGCTAAAAGAGGCTTGCAAACAGAAACTGAAAGAACCTTCAAATAGTCTATCTCTAATGACCTCCGGCATTGTTCATGAAACTCCCTAGGAAGGGCCATGGCACTTGAAGTAGAGGGTGAAAATTCAGATACCTGAACAGAAATACATTCATACTCCTTTATCTGGTAAAATGCTATAAGCTGAAGCAAAAACTAGTCAAAACTAGTATACATAAAAAATAAAATAAAATAAATAAAAAATTATAAACAATCCAATCTCATAAAGAAGCACCGAGGGGCGCAACACATGTACACAGGAAGTATACAAGAGAAACATCCAATTAAGAAAAATAAGAACACATCAAAATTCTAAGAATTACAAAAATGAGAATAGTTGTAAGCAATCATCCAAACATAAAGAGATTTGAGCATAATGGGTTTTAGTTCTGTCACCACCAATCCACCACTATAATGCGTTTCTTTCTTCCCTAAAGCTGTTGTCCAAACAAAGAGTGCCACTTTTGACGAAGCCTTAGGGTTAGTTTGGGAACCACATCTAACTCCACCCAACTCAATTCTTTTCAAAAATCAACTTTTTTGCACAACTCAAATTTATTCAACTCAACTCAAATTTATTCAACCCTACTCAAAAAATTATATTTCTATTCTAAAAAAAAAAATTAATGGAGGGGTGGTCGAGCCATCCCCAAGCAATTTTTGGGGGTGGCCGAGCAACCCCCTGGGGTTGGTTCGGCAATCCCAAATTTTTTTTTCTTCAGTTTTTTTTTTTTTAGAATTTAAATATAATTTTTTTAATTTTACTTTTTCCAAATATATTCACCTACTCAAACTTTTTTTTTTTTTAATAATACTTCTCTTACTTCTCAAAAAAAAAATTCCAATTTTTGTATTCTTGGTATCCGTGAAGTCAACAAAGAATCAAATAAAATCGAACACCCAAACGAAATTCCTCCAAATGTTCTTCCAAGGAAAGGGAGAGCCATATGGGGGAATTAGCGCCTTCTAAATAGATCTAACCTCAAAACCTTTTGAAAGGAATCAAAAAAAATAAACGACTCTCCCAAAAGAGCTCGGTTAAGAAAAAACAAATTCCTAACCCTCAAGCCACCTGAGAATATTGGGGTGCAAATTTTTGACACACTAATTTGAATTGATCACCAACTCCGCCCCACAAGAAATCCCATTGAAGTTTCTCTATATGATTAGCAAACAATAACATGGATCTAGAAAAGAGAGAAAAAAACCCTTACACAAATAAAGCCACTTTCAACCTACCAAACAACGTTCCATCTTTATAATCATACCATCCCAGATTGGTTTTGCTTTGAAAGGAGTCCCCAACAGAAGACCCAAATACTTCATAAGCAAAGAAGAAATCATACAACCAAGGATACAAGCTAAGCCTTCAACATGTTCCACGATGCCAACATGACTAACTTTGATTTAGCCAAGTTAATTTTCAAACTTGAGGTACCTTCAAAGCATAAGAGAAAAGAACGCAAATGAATTCAGAGAACTCCACCACTGCTGGGGAGGATTGGGAATCACACAATCTCTTGCTCAAAAAATGATAATATAGAATTACCCCCAATGCACCATGAAATATTGCACCAACCAAGCAATCCTACCAATTCATCCCATAACAGCCTTCTTTCATAGTCGATATTAGGACGATAAAAACCCGGAAAAGCCCATTTAAAATTAATCTTGACATTTCTAAAGGAGCAAGCAACAGTAAAGTTCCCCACACACTCCACAAGGTTTTCCACCACCCTCCTATCCCACATCAACAAGATCCCTCTAGAAGCCCCTCCCACACCCAAGTAACACCAATCAACATGTTGACAACCCCAAAAACTGCACACAAGCCTTGATAAATGCTCTAATTTAGATTCTTGTAAACATATAATGCCTTCCATTCTCTGAGTAGATTCCTTGATGCCCAAACGTTTATCCCTCTCATTCAACCCTCTAACATTCCAAGACAAGATTTTCGGCTTCACAAACAACAGGAAAATCCTTGCCCTTACCTCTGTCTGTGCTATAGTAACCTCCCTTGAGATCATAATTAATAGAACATAATTTGTTAATTTGCGGTTGCCTCTTTGCACTGACTTAGAATGAGAAATAGAGGATCTAATTGGTTGGTTACAACTCACTTTGATGGCAATGAACATAGCATTTGCTCTTTTTCAAACCCCTAACATCAGAGCCCCACAAAATGACTTCCTTTGATGCTTTGAGTCCCCTTCAAATCACTTCCAAAACACTCAACAGAATCCTCTAAGATTTGCGGAGAAGCTACCGGCAGCCCAGGGAGCTGGGCAGAAGGAATGATCAAACCCGAAACCGCACCTGAACCTAACAAAGAGGCCCCAACCAGCAATTTCACGTTCCACTTAAAAATGAATTTGGGTCTGGGCCGAAACGGGCGTTTAGCCCGAAAACCATTAATAAGCAATGGGCCTTTTCCTCTACCTATAAGATTGGCCCAAATGAGTGTCTAAGGCTTGAGGCCAACAGGAGACTCTTGGGAAGCACGGGTCCTCTCTGCTGAGTTAGGCTTCAGCTCAGCAACAGCAGCCCAATCTGGGCCAACTCTGTTCTTAGAACCATAAGGACCCAGGCCCACATCAATCCTATCAATTAACCGGTCTACTTCCCCTTTAAGAAACTCCAGCACATTCCTCAGGTTTTGAAAATCAAAGCTCCAGCACATTCCTCAGGTTTTGAAAATCAAAGCTGACGCCCTTATCACCCCTAGAGCCACTTACGCAGTCTGCACCACAGTCTGACCCTCTGTACCTTCGGCTCGATATTATTGGAAAAACTAGAAGAACCACTACGCGTCGTGGTGTTCGCAGAAATTTTCCCCAACCCAACTAACGCTTTCGCATACAACCGTTTACCAACATCCTCAGCCAAAGCTTTCAACACCAGCACTGTTAGAAACAAACCCATGCTAGACTATGGGTAACCACCTTGAGAAAACCTGGGAGGTTTTGATCTGATTCCAGCGCCGTTGGACAACTAGATAGATTCTAAAAACTTTCACAACTCAAGAGTGAAAACTCTCCAGCCCCTACCACCTCTTCCTTCCAGTATGATAGCAAAATCTCTCCGACCACCAACTCCATACTCCACAACTGCCAAGAAACGACCATGTTTGTTTGAGCAGCGCCGGGCAATGAAGGCTTTATTTCCAACCCTGGAAGACTTCACAAACTCCTTCAACCCCTCCCCTTGCAACAGATCCTCCACGCTGGCGAACAGCCAAACCACACTAACTTTACCCAAGAAGACTGAATGTAAGATTCCCTACTTCTTTCATAAATCCGTAAAACAGAGACCCACTCCTCAACCGCGAACTGGAAAGACTTGGATTCGACCAAAAACAATCACAACTTCCCCATTCTGATTACCTTTTAGTGTGTCTTTGCATGACATCCGACATAGGATCCTATCTAAAGTTCTTCAGTTTAATTCTCAGCCAACCTTTCTCCACATAATTTTCCTCATACTCTTTCTCTTCTTGTAGTACTTTGAATATAACTAACTTTGTGACTCTGCATTGGGGAATTCCAGGTTTGATTTAACCCCCCAAATACATAAGTGGGGAAGAAGCACTGTCTGTGGGCCACGAGCCACAATTTTTTTGATAAGTAAGATCAAATATATTATAAAAAGCGTAAGGCGCCCCTACGTACACAGGGAGTATACACAAGGACCACCAAAAAGAAAAAGAAAAACAACCCAAACAAGAACCCAAAACACCGCAAAGAAACCCACCCACTACAAAGCAACCCTAAACCCGCATACACATCTTATTTTTCCCCGGCTAGACCCAATGTTTCCAACATCAAAATTGAGAGAGCATTCCAAATTTTTCAGCTCCCTCCACCCCTTCGGCTTCAAAACAGAACCCCATCCACTCGCTGCTGATGCTCTTCAATTTCACTCATCAGATCCAAAAACCTTTTTTTATTGTCCCCAAAAGAAATCCCTAGAGCTTGAGCGATCTCCAACGAACTAACCACTGCCTCAAAGTAACCATTAATCAAATCACTCTTCTCTGAAGAATCTCCAATCTCCGAGATGGTCTTCGGGAAACAAGAGCTCGGCCGGAGAAAGCCCCGCTTAAGGAGACCCCTCGCCGGAGGAGATTGAGAAGGGCTTGACAGTCGAAGAACCATCTGCGAAAGCCCGAAAAGAACCCTCCATCTTGGACCCCGCCAAGCCAACGGGCTCAAACGCTGCAAAACAACCCAGATAC
Organism: Betula pendula; assembly: GCA_900184695.1. NCBI lineage: Eukaryota > Viridiplantae > Streptophyta > Magnoliopsida > Fagales > Betulaceae > Betula > Betula pendula. The sequence continues at coordinate 127,688 of FXXK01000090.1, read as the reverse complement.
CCCACCCGAGACTGAAGACCGACTACCTACCAACGGGCAGCGGCAGGCGCGGACTCTGATCAGCTCCCCCGCAAGCTGACCCAAATCCATCTTTGAAGCCCTCTGAATCTTGTGTTTACGATTGTAGAAGTACAAGGGCTTAGACGACTTCTGGGCGATCACTACCGCCGAAGGGTTGCACGGCCTCACAGAAAGACCATCGCCAGCTAGAGAAACAGACCCCTCGAACCTGAAACGACCCTTCTTCCCTGTCGGTTCTGTGAGTAGAAAAGTAAAAGAAGAGAGTATATTCCTAATTCTTGAATTATATTCCATACGGTTACATAGATTTAAATAGAAGAGACCTAAAAATTAATACGGAAAGAAATAATGAAATATTACAATCAGATCAAATAAAAATAAAATCAGAATAAAAACATAATCAAATCAAGAGAGAAATCAGGGAGATAATATTTTCATCTTCAACACTCCCCCTCAAGCTGAGTCAGATATGTCTCGCATGCTTAGCTTGCATAAGCCTGAATGAAAAACACTGCTAGATACTCCATTTTGTCTGCGTTGTTCTCTTGTCTTCACATATGGTGTTCAGATGATCTGCTGAATGACCTCCTAGACTTCTTTTAAGACAGCCACGAAATCTCCAACAACTCTCCCGACATCTTGAGCATTGTGCGCGAAAAGTTGGATTTTTATTATGGGAGATCACCTGACTCTCTATCCCCATTTTTGTGAGTTTCAGACATCCAACTAAATGGCTCATTTTTGCGTGGGGGGTTGAATTCTCACTATAGTAGGTCAATGGACTCTCTATCCCCATTTTTTGTGAGTTTAGTCATCCAACTAAATAGCTCTAGTACAAAGCACTTAGGCTCGAGGGAGATTAAAAATGAACTCTTTATCATCCATACTACCAACAACGTTTGGAGAAACTAACGATAACAACTTATAAATTACCCTAGTACTCCCCCTTAGCAACAAACCTGATGGATGCTCCATGTAGTGGTTGCTCCATGTAGCCCAATTGGGCGATAAACCACCTCAACCAACACATACTGGGCTTGAACCTCACTGAATTGACCAGAATATGTTGTGAACCGGCAGTAACCGCACTGAACCAGACAGGAAATGCACTGAACCAGCAGGAAAAGCGCTCTGAACCGACAGGAAAAGTGCTCTAAACCGTCAGGAAAAGCTCAAACTGTCAGGAAAAGCTCTGAACCAGTAGGAAACGCATTGAACCAGTCAGGAAATGAACTGAACCGGTCTTAGAACAATTTAAACTGGATAAGACACCACTGAACCAGTCAAAATACACTGTACTGGCAAGAAAAACCCAGTAAACCGGACATAAAATACACTGAACTGGATCGAAAACCACTACACCGGTCAGAATAGGCTCTAAACCGGGAAGAAACCCAATGAACCGGTAAGAAAAGACAAAAATCAAGGAAAATTTACTGAACCGGAAAATAAGCATTAAACCAAGGTAATCCTTATCCTCAATAAGGATATCCTTATTCCCGATAAGGAATAGCAACCACCAGCAGCCAAACAGAGACCGCCTTCTTCAACCACACGCCGTAAACTGCCGCAAAGACCAAATCTCGCCATAAACGACCACAACTTGTCGGCAACAGCATTAAAGTTGCCAGAGAACTCAAAATATGCCGGAAAAAGGCCACAAAAGCTGTCATAAACAACTAAAACCACCGATAATTGCCGGATATCGCCAGAAATTCATTTCCTTGTACATTTCTCTTCCTCTTCTTAGGTGGTCCTTTGTATAGTTCCTATGTGTCAGGGCTGCGTTTTTGCACTTTTAATAAAATTTCTCTTACTTATAAAAAAAAAAAGAAATTAACTGGATATAGGAAGACGTTGCCGCAAACGATTAGAAACTGTTGGAGACCACTAGGAAAGCACCCACTAAGGCCACTGAGAACCAACAACACCACAACCACCGTCAAAGACCAATGCACATAGCCAAGCACCGAGAACCACAGTGAAAACGCACGGCTAACTTTTTTTTTCACACCAAAGCTCACGATGAATAGCTCTTTTAGAGCTTCAACACGGGTGGTGCTGCCAACAAAGAAGACTCAACAAGTCGTGATGGGATAAAAACCAAACATGAGGTTTAGACAAGATCTAAACAAGCTCTGATACCGTGTAGAAAACTAAACGAAGAGAAAATATTCTTAATTCCTTAGTTATATTCCATAAGGTTACATAGGTTTAAATAGAAGAGACCTAAAAAGTAATATGAAAAGAAATAATGAAATATTACAATTAGATCAAATAAAAATAAAATCATAATAAAAACAATATCAAATCAAGAGAGAAATCAGGGAGAGAATATTTTCATCTTCAACAATCTACCCACACCCCCACCCACCAAACAGGGTTAGGAAAAAGAAAAGGGAAGACTCTTTAAGTTTGTGAACAATATTGAGAAATGTTTCCGCATGTTTCTACATATAAAACATGATAATCGATAAATTGAAATTTACCAAAGATTCCAGGAAATTGACTCCAATGAATTGCACGTCTACGCCATGAATGCCAAGAATAGCTTGGTTTACCTGTAATTGTGAAAGTGTTAGTTTGCCGAGAAAAACATTGAAGGTAAATTTCCCAATATATCCAACAAATACTTCAAGTGCAGATGTTGTGGTGATTCTATTACTTTCAAATTTTGTTAAAACCAAATACATTAATTTGGAAACAATAAAGATAAAAGAGTTTAGACTTTAGAGGACGTGCAATAATATTTGATTGGTAATTAGATTCTCCTCTTTCTCACTTTCTCTCTCTCCCTCTCTCCACTAGCAGTGGCGCGTGGTCACACGTCTCACTAGTTTGCAGCCTCGAATCGTCTCAAAGGTTGTTGAAGTTCCCTCCTCTTCTTTGGGTGGCTTTCTCGCCATCGTAGGGAGTGGTTCTTGGCTGTCTTCCTCTTAGTCAATGAAGCTTCTCGTCTTCTCAACAGATCTTGAGTCACCGTAGAGCAGTAGCGTGTTCTCAGTAGCTTTTGTCTCCTTCACACAGCGGCAATGTAGGAGGTACGTGGAGGCGCGTTCCCTCTTGGTGGATCTTGTAGATGGAGAGGTGGTTTACCGTGGAGGCCAAATCCTTTCAGTTCTCGATGGTGGAAGGTGCATTTGGGCCCCTTGTGCATTGCCTGGTTGGCTTCGACGCTGGATGAGCTGTTAAGATGCCCTGGTGTTAAAGATTTCGCCAAATATTTTCGGAAGGGTTTGAAGGTTTCTATCGCTCGGAGAGATGGCAACTGATTTGGCCAGTACCTGGAGGTGGCAGTGTACGCGAAGGGCGGCCGGACAGGGCATGTTTTGATACATGACGGTCGTAAGGTAGGGGTTGGCGCCATTTCACCACCGAGCTAAGCAAGGTGGAGGCCTTCTTCAATGCCTCGGTTGTTTTGACTGCAGGGGTTGTACGCTCGACGTCTAGTGTTGCTTCTTCGGCGGAGAAGCATAGGCATAGACCGTTGATTGCAGAGGTGGTGCAGTTGGAGGCTTGCTCGTCTGCCTCGGAGAAGGGACCGATGGGTGCCGTGGGGATCCGGTGGGTAAGGACCCCCCTGTCACAGTAGCAGCGATGAGTCACTGCAGCGTAGATTTCTCTGATCTAGGGCTGGATTTCTGCCTGTTTGGCATTGCAGAAGAGGGAGCAAGGATGTAGCATGGAAAGGATATCTTTTGGGCTTGGAAGGATATTATTGGCAATTTTAAAAAAGAAGTGGACAAGGTCTTGAAGGCTTTTTGGATAGGATTGTGGAGATTAGGCCTTTGTAGAAGTATTCTCCCTCTAAGCCCGTTGGGCATAAGAAAGGCTTGAGGCTGCGGCCCTTTAAGCTTAAGCCCAAGCCCAAGCCCAAGATTAAGGATAAGCCCGTTTTCAAGAGGGCTTCTTGTCTGGATTCTGAAGGGGTTCTTGGGCTCATTCCTAGGTCAGAAGGTGCTAGTTCGCGGGCGTCCCGGCCAAAGGCTCTTATGGCCTTCAGTGGTTCTTTGGAGGCGCCGCTGAAGGAGGGGCCTGCTCCAGAAATCTTGTTTGGTGTTTCCGGTACGACTGGGTTGCTCCAACTAGGCCGAAGCTGTTTGAGCACGCCACTAGTCTCATTTTGGTTTCACCGGAGCCATGTGTGCCAGTAAGCCTTGGATCTAACCCATCTGCCAAGGCAAGAGAGATCCAGCTTGATGGGGTTGCTTTGTCTCTTCAGTGTTTGCTGGTAGGTACTATGTTTTCATCGACGCCCAAACCCAAGCCTTTGAAATTCTACAACCGTAAGTCCAAATTCTACAACCGTAAGTCCAAGGGCAGTAGTTTCTCGAAATTGGATGATAGCCTGATCACCGAGGCTATGTCGATGTTCAGTGCTCTGCCTGCTGAGGCTTCGGTCATGATCGTAGCCCAGACTTCGCCGAAGGTTGCTCATGATTCGGATATCGGGAGTACTGTTGTCAAGAATTACCCCCCGACGAGGGGTCTTTTATGGCAGGGATTTCTTAACACGAGTTCCTCTGCTGCAGCACTTTGTGGTTCGCCTGAGCTGGGTTTGGTTTGTTCCTAGATATCGGCGGCTGATCAGTCGTTTCCGGCAAGTCTGACTTCGTCATCGGCATTGGTAGTGAGGGATGATATGGATTCTTTTCCTCCTGTCACTCCCTTGGATTGGGCTCATTTTTGTTAAGGATATTGGTCTGATGGTAGAGCTTTTTTTGTGAAAGGTAGGAGGATCAAACTTTGGGTCTCCTGACAGCCATTGAAAAGGATCATTTTCGGGAGGCTAAGGGTGCTTGTTCCAGAGGTCAAAGGAAGCTTCTTATAGAGGCTAAGGGTACTTTTTTTTTATATAGGTAATGTATATTGAAACAAAGCGCAAAGGGGCGCAACCCTAACACACAGGAAGTATACAAGAGAACCCCTATCTGAAAGGAAAAGAAGAATATAAATCTAGAAACTCAGAAAAAATAAAAACATGCGTAGTATTCCAAGCCACTCGCCAATTATACAAAGTTTGCAACAACTGCCTCTTCAACACTGTCAAGCCAATCTCTCGATCTTCGAAACTCCTTGCATTCCTCTCACGCCAAAGACACCACATCAAGCACAAAGGAACCAACCTCCATAATTGCAAAACCTGTCAATTACCCAATTGTCCCCTCCCACAATCCAACAGCTCACTCACCCTACGAGGCATCACCCACACAACACCAAATAACTGCAAACACACCTTCCACATCTCTGAAGCAACCTCACAATGAATGAACAAATGATCGATAGACTCCCCACTCCTTTTACACAAGCAATACCACTCCAACACAATGATATTCCTCTTCCGTAAATTATCCAAAGTTAAGATCTTCTCTAAAATCACCGTCCACACGAAAAAGGTCACTCTCGGGGTCGCCTTAACTTTCTAGATACCCTTCCACGGAAACGCTGCCTGTACGGTAGAAGTAGGATGAGAGAGAACCTGATAGTACGATTTCACCTCAAAGAATTTCCTTTTTGAAGGAATCCAACACATTTAATCCTCTCATCCAAGCCTTACTCTCTGCGAATACAGCAACTCAAAGAAACGAGACACCAGTTCCACCTCCCAATCCTGAACCGGACGAGTAAAAAGTACATGCCAATGAATGGAGCCATTGTGAATCTGCATAGTCTCTGCTACCCACACATCCTTTCCACAAGCAATGGTGAACAATTCCGGAAAAATGTTCTTCAACGGCTATTCCCCACACCAAACATCATGCCAAAACAAAACTTTGGAACCATCCCCTACCTCATTGCGTACATTATTCACAAAACCAGCCCACCCCCTTCTTATACATTTCTGGAAAAATGTCCCCCTACCTCCTTCGAGCACCAACCTCCACTCAAACTGTCATATTTGACATCCACCACCTTCCGCCACAAAGCATCCCTTTCCGTAGCAAACCTCCATAGCCACTTACCCAACAAGGCTCTATTAAAGAGAACCATCTTTCTCACCCCTAAACCCCCTGTCATCTTTGGAGTACAAATCTACGACCAATTCACCAAATGAAACTTGAATTCATCGCCCAATCCACCCCACAAAAAATCCCTCTGAAGTTTTTCCAGACGATTAGCTACTACCACTGGAATAGGAAACAGAGATAAGTAATATGTTAAAAGATTAGAGAGGGTACTTTTAATCAAAGTTAACCTCCCTCCCTTGGAAAGATACATTCTCTTCCATCTTGCCAATCTAGACTCCATCTTCTCAATGATACCACTCCAAATTGCGGATGCTTTATAATGAGCACCCAAAGGAAGACCTAAATACTTCATCAGCAAAGCAGCCACCCCACACCCAATAATGCTAGCCAACTCCACCACATTCTCCACTTCACCTATGGGAACAATCTCGGATTTAGACAAATTTATCTTCAAACCCGAAACCGCTTCAAAACATAGAAACAAGCACCTCAAATCGCGAAAGTGTGCCACATTAGGCTCACAAAAAATCAAAGTATCATCCGCAAATAACAAATAAGATACTATCAAGGCCTCATTATTTCTTGAACCCATCGAGAAACTGGATAGCAAACCTCACTCCACAGACAAAGATAGCATCCTACTCAAAGCCTCCATAACAAGCACAAACAATAACGGAAACAAAGGATCCCCTTGTCGGATACCTCGGGAGCTACCGAAAAACCCCGCAGGCGATCCATTAATGAGAATGGAAAAACATACCGTAGAGATGCAATGCTGAATCCATCCACACCATCTCACCCCAAAACCACACCTCTACAGCAAATATATCACAAAATCCCAGTTCACATGATCATAAGCCTTCTCCAAGTCCAACTTGCACAATATTCTAGGGTCCCCAGAGCGAATCCGAATATCCAAACATTCATTGGCCACCAAAACAGCATCCAGAATTTGCCGACCCTTGATAAAAGCATGCTGAGAATTAGACACAATCTTTCTCAAAACTGATTTCAGTCTATTCGCCAGAACTTTGGAGATAATTTTGTATACCCCACCAACTAAACTGATAGGCCGAAAGTCCTTCATCTCCACCGCCCCAGCTTTCTTAGGAATCAAAGATACAAATGTAGCATTAAAGCTTTTCTCAAATTTTCCCCTACCATGTAACTCCTAAAACACCACCATAATGTCTACCTTCAAGACCTCCCAACAATGCTAAAAAAATGCCAAAGAAAAGCCATCAGGGCCCGGTGCCTTGTCCCCCTTGTCTCCTTTAAAATTTCTCACCACCTCCCCCACTTCACCTTCTTCAAAATCTCTTTCCATCCAGGATTGCTCCTCATCATCAATGGAAGAAAACGATAAATCGTCCACCTTTGGTCACCACAAATATTGTTCAAAATACATGTTTTTATAATACTCCACAATGTGATTCTTAATCTCATCCGATTCAACAATCGTGTTCCCTTCTACCACCAAGGACTCAATAGAATTATGTCTTCTATTTGAATTTGCCAAGTGATGAAAAAACTTTGTATTATGGCCCCCCTCTCTTAACCACAAAGCCCTAGATTTTTGTCTCCAGCTCACTTCTTCAAGAATAGCACTCCGCTCCAATTCCTTAGAATACTCAACTCTCTTAAGCTTTTCATCCTCATCTAAAGCCCTCCTCTCAGCCACCAAATCCAGCTCATTAAGGCCCTCCACCATCTCCTTTTTCCTCTTCCCTACATCCCCAAAAACCTCCGCATTCCACTTTCTAAGATCCGCTTTCAAAGCTTTCAATTTCTGGGCCAACACGTAACTAGCAGTTCCCGCGTCTTTAAGGCGGGGAAAAGGCAAGGCTCAAGTTTTTTAGCATTGGGCGTTTCGTGTCATTCTCGGTTTGAAGGGCTTTAGGTGTTTTGTGGGTTTCTGGTGATTTGTGAATTTTTGGTGTTTTGCGGGTTTTTGGTGTTTCGTGGGTTTCTCTTTTTCTCATTCTAGATAGGTGCTATCCTTTGTATACTGTTGGTATACCTAGGTCCGCCTTACACTTTTTATAAAACTTTTCCCTTATATATCAAAAAAAAAAAAAAAGATAAAAGAGAGGAAATTTGTTGGCCCAACATGGAGTAACTGAAAAAGTAAAGAGGAAGCATCAGTTAAAGAAATTACTCTACTTTTCACTCTCTCCCTCACTCCCTTTGCTAGTGGTGGCACGTGTCAGCGAGTTCCGCTAGTTTTAAGGTTTGGTTCGTTTTCAATCTTCCTCTTTTTCTTCTTTCTCAGAGTTCCTCCTCCTTTCGTTCTTGTTATTTTTTTGGCTTCTCCTTCCTAGCGGCACTTGGAGGTTTGTCACGCTACACTTTAGCTTTGGCCTTTCACATATCAGTGCATCATATCCTGGTGCTTTGAGGATGTAGTTCTCAGTGCAATTTGGGGTGGTCTTGCTATAGATGGTCTTTCTATGTTGTTTTGTTGTGGAAGCCAAAAAGCTCGAGCTTTCAGTGGGGGAAGGGTCCTCAATTCTTCGTTTGGAGGAAAGGCAGAGAGGTAATTCTCATGTTGCATTTTTGGGGTCTTTGTGTTCTGGTTGGTTGTTGATAAGTGCTGAATGTTATACATTCAAGCCCCTTAACTCGCATATGTTATACCTTAGTTTATATTGTTTTCTAATATTTTAGTGTGTTTTAGTGTTTTATCTTATTTTGTAGAGCCTAATGGAAAACACATGCAAAATCATCAAAATTAGGCTCAAAATGCATTAAGGGAAGTTGTAAGAGCTCAAAAATGCCATTGGATCGATCCACAGGAAGCTGGGATCGATCGCAAGAAAGCTGGGATCGATCCCAGGCTTGGGATCGATCGCAAAAATCTGGGATCGATCGTAGTCGCATCCAGATCAGTTCCGCAACTGACCTTCACGTACTGTTTTGGTCATATCTCCCAGTACAAAACTCGGATTGAGGCAAGGTCAGGGGCGTTGGAAAGAAGACTTCAAGACGCACAAATGCTATTTTATGTGAAAGATCATATTCAGACGTCTTGGGGGTCAAAAATGTGTGTGAAGTTCCAGAACTTTCTGGAAGCGGAAATATCAACAAATATCTTAAAACCCAGAAAAGTTATCAACAATTGCGGCTTGCCAGCTATGGTGGGCGCCGAATTCTTCTCCTGGAGGACTCTAAAACAGCTGGAACATGAGATATTTGGCTAGATCTTTCTCTAAGAAAGATCAAGGCTTCCCTTTGCTTATATATGTAATTTTCGTCCAAGAACAAAGGGAGTTCGGCCAGTGTGTTTTGAGCTCGTTTTTAGCCTTGTATAGAGTAGTTTTTTTGTTCCTTTTATTGTTAATTTAAGTGGTAGAACTCAACCCATAACTCCCATGTTCCTTAGGAGATGGATTTCTTCAAATCCATTGAAGAAATCCGAATCTTAGAGGAAGGAATCCCACTTAGGGTTTGATGTTGTAATTATTTTCTTGGGGTTATGGTTTGAGGTAGATTGTATTTAGGTATGGATTTTGTATAAATGGTATAATGATTGCATTTGCTTAAGGATTTGTTCTTAATGAATACCATTTGAGATAGAAAATTTTCTTTGTCTATGAAGAATTGTTTGAGTCTTGAATGATTACCATGCTATGCAATGATGCTTTTTGACTTAATGTTATGTGAGTTTGATAGGGCATGCTAGGACCACATCCATTCCATGTTAGCTTAACTTAGAATAGAGGGAAAGAGGGGTGGAACCTATGATGCTTTATGCTTATTTCATGATAATTGGGTAGGCTATTAAGAGGATTTATATCGTATGCTAGGGAACACGGTTATCTCACATGTAGGTTTAGATTTCTGTCATTTAAATTTATGTCATTTAGGTGATGGACTAGTGCGGGCTATGATGCTTTATCATTTTCTTTTGATAGTAAATTCTTGATGAGATTGTTGTAAGGATTGACAACCTTTACACGCTCATATTATGCCTTTGTTAAAGATCCGAAGTTAGATACAATCTGCATTCTATCTTTACTTTACTTTACATGTCATTTACATTTATGTCTTTTACACTTGATGTCATTTACATTTATGTCATTTCAATTATGTCATTTAAAGTTTATCATTTATCTTTAAGTCATTTATGTTTATGTCTTTTAGTTTTTAAAACAAAACCCTTTTGTTTCATGAGTTGAGTCGGAGAACACCTCGAAGGCTCGACGAACGACCATCACAGTCTCTGCGGATCGATACCCTCTTTTTAGAACTATCCTGCAAAGGTGTGATCTAACGCGGAGCGGTTAATTATAAATGTAAAATCGGTAGCGCTCGCGGACTACCAGTTTTTGGCGCCGTTGCCGGGGACTGTTGCACGGTTGTTTGTTTGAGTTTTTGAGGTTGTATCTAGTTTAATTCTGTAAATACTGTTTATACTGTTCATATGGTAGTTTTGTACATAATTCGTTTCTGTTTTAGTTTGTGTTTCATTTTTTTGGTTCTGGTTTTTGTCTGTTTCTGCAGTTTCTGTTCTGCAGAATGGCTGGGATCGATCGTAGATTACCTGGGATCGATCGTAGGCCGTCAGAAGTTCACCAGGGATCGATCGTAACCCCCCTGGGATCGATCGTAACCCTGCTGGGCAGTAGCACTGAAGCTACTGCTGCAAGGCAGGAACTAAACTTGGTTGGATCGATCGTAGGCTCCTGGGATCGATCGTAACCTCTCTGATCAGTAGTACTGAAGCTACTGCTGCAACCAGAAACTAATATTTATTTTATTCCTTTACTTTTATTTTGCTTTAATTGTGTTGTATATATTCTGTTTAAGGGTGTACTGTTTCTGTTTCAGTTTTATTTTCTTCAGTCTGTTCTGTTCTGCTGCTGCTGTTTCTGTTCTGCAGAATTAGGCTGGGATCGATCGTGGAATTCGTGGATCGATCGTAGCTGGGATCGATCGTAAACTCTTGGGGATCGATCGCAGGACTGCTGACCAGTAGCACTGAGGCTACTCTGCCAACCAGAAACTAGTACCTTCTTTAAATTTCTCTTTTACTTTGTTTTATATTTGTGTTGTATATATTATTAGGTTGTTGTTAGTTTATGTTTTTTTTTGTTTTTGTTTTAGGAATTTTTGATAGTTTCTGCATAATTATATTTTTAAGGGGGATCGATCCCCAACATATGGATCGATCCCCACACCTCCAAACTGCCGCACCGAAGCTGCTGCAGTACAGAAACTTATCTTCTAATTTTTCTTTCATTTCAATTTTTTTGTTTGTATTATGTTATGTATAAATTGTTATTTGCTTTTGTTTTCATATTATATTCATTTCTCTTTGTTTTTCTTTTATTTTGTTTTTTGTTTTGTTTGTTTTTATTTTATTTGGTTTCTATTTGTTTTTATTTTTGCTTTAGATTGTTTTGTTTTGCCTTAAGCAGTACTGAAGCTGCTATATTTGTTTTCTTCTTTTATTTTTATTTGTGTACTTTTCTTTTTCTTTGTTTGTATTTTTTATTTTAGCATTGTAGTGCATCATACCTGACAGCAATACTGAGGTTGCTGTTTGCATTGCCATCTATTTTCTTGGTGTGTTTTTCTGTTTTTACTTTCCATTTCAGGTTCAGCTAAGGTAGCTGGGCGTTTGAGCGCCAACATCTGACGCTCGAGCGCCACATCCCAGAGCCACGGTACTGATGCCGCTAAAAGAGGCGACGCTCGAACCATGGCGAGCGCCCCAACCCAGCTTAGTGGCACTGAAGCACTCCATAAACTGCACGGCAGTAACTTGAAAATTTTTATTTGTTTTTCATTTGTGTGTTTTATTTTTGTTTGCTATTTTTAGTTTTTGTTTGTTTTATATTTAGTTTTTCCCTTGTTTTGTTTAATTTTTTGCTTTTCAGGATAAGTGTTCTTACGTCCAAGTTTTGGGGGTATGCTATGAGCCATACCTTCCAATCAGGTTTTCTTCTATCCCTGATATTATGCTTCAATTTTATAAACACATTGAGGACAATGTGTGATTTAAGTTTGGGGGTATGGAAAGACACTTGTCTAAAAACCAAAAATCCAAAAAAATTTTTAATTTTTTGCAACATGTTCATATTATTCCTTAGAATGTTGTTGATCTTTAATTTTGATTTACATTTCATTGGTGAGCTTAAAAGAGACGACACATGATCATGCAGTTAGAATTGTAAAATCTTTTTACTTACTCTTGGCTTTTGAGAATTCAATTGTTTCACATTGATATTCACGAGCACATTGGCACATGGATTGTGAGGTATGAGCCTTAAATGACAACATGCTTGTTTTCAATACCTCTGATGCAATTGGATGACTTGTTAGATGGTGACCTGGGCAATAAAATGATGGTATGTATATGAAAAAAAAAAAAAAAAAAAAAAAAAAAAATTCATACAGCTAGTTTGACTTTGTAGCCTAGTTGACTCGAGTTATTATAGCCTTAGAGATGTCTCTACATCTAGTGCCCTAAAGCCATTTGGTTTGGGAGTCATTGGCATAACTCGCTACATGGGTCAACTAGAAAAGCTTAATGGAGTTAGGCTAATAGCTGTGTAAATATATTTGTAAAAAAAAAAAAAAAAAAGAGAAGTCGGTAATAAATAACCTTTGCTGTTGTTTCATTTGATAAGGAGTTTAGTGAATTTTTGAGGTATTGAGCCATGTGTTGTTGCTATTATTTTGAAACCTCATATCTATGTGCTGATTTCACTTTACACCAGTTGGAACATGTATGAAATCTCAGCTAGCCATCAATAAGTAATTTATTTTTGTAAATCCTAAATTGTTGTGAAGATGGAGTTTGTTAGTTTAGCTTACCACTCGCATGTGAACCATAATTTTTGCTGATGCTTTATTCTGTGTGTAATATGACATGAAAATGTTTGTGGGTACATTTCTGTTAAACCTCACGAGACTGTCACTCGTCCACTAGGAGGCCTAGGGGTTTAAAAGGCTTGTTGCATGTGCTAAATGAATCGTGTTTCCTACGACAAAGGAGGTAGAATAGTTGTTTATATTTTGCTTTATTTCATTTATAGTTGTAATGCTAAGGGACTAGCATTTATGTAAGTTGTGGGTGTGATAAGTGCTGAATGTTATACATTCAAGCCCCTTAACTCGCATATGTTATTACTTAGTTTATATTGTTTTCTAATATTTTGTGTGTTTTAGTGTTTTATCTTATTTTGTAGAGCCTATTGAAACAACATGCAAAATCATCAAAATTAGGCTCAAAATGCATTAAGGGAAGTTGTAAGAGCTCAAAAATGCCATTGGATCGATCCACAGGAAGCTGGGATCGATCGCAAGAAAGCTGGGATCGATCCCAGGCTTGGGATCGATCGCAAAAATCTGGGATCGATCGTAGTCGCATCCAGATCAGTTCCGCAACTGACCTTCACGTACTGTTTTGGTCATATTCTCCAGTACAAAACTCGGATTGAGGCAAGGTCAGGGGCGTTGGAAAGAAGACTTCAAGACGCACAAATGCTATTTTATGTGAAAGATCATATTCAGACGTCTTGGGGGTCAAAAATGTGTGTGAAGTTCCAGAACTTTCTGGAAGCGGAAATATCAACAAATATCTTAAAACCCAGAAAAGTTATCAACAATTGCGGCTTGCCAGCTATGGTGGGCGCCGGATTCTTCTCCTGGAGGACTCTAAAACAGCTGGAACATGAGATATTTGGCTAGATCTTTCTCTAAGAAAGATCAAGGTTTCCTTTGCTTATATATGTAATTTTGTCAAGAACAAAGGGAGTTCGGCCAGTGTGTTTTGAGCTCGTTTTTAGCCTTGTATAGAGTAGTTTTTTTGTTCCTTTTATTGTTTAATTTAAGTGGTAGAACTCAACCCAACTCCCATGTTCCTTAGGAGATGGATTTCTTCAAATCCATTGAAGAAATCCGAATCTTAGAGGAAGGAATCCCACTTAGGGTTTGATGTAATTATTTTCTTGGGGTTATGGTTTGAGGTAGATTGTATTTAGGTATGGATTTTGTATAAATGGTTATAATGATTGCATTTGCTTAAGGATTTGTTCTTAATGAAATACCATTTTGAGATAGAAAATTGTTCTTTGTCTATGAAGAATTGTTTGAGTCTTGAATGATTACCATGCTATGCAATGATGCTTTTTGACTTAATGTTATGTGAGTTTGGTAGGGCATGCTAGGGACCACAACTCAATTCCATGTTTAGCTTAACTTAGAATAGAGGGAAAGAGGGGTGGAAACCTATGATGCTTTATGCTTATTTCATGATAATTGGGTAGGCTATTAAGAGGATTTATATCGTATGCTAGGGAACACGAGTTATCTCACATGTAGGTTTAGATTTCTGTCATTTAAATTTATGTCATTTAGGTGAGTGACTAGTGCGAGCTATGATGCTTTATCATTTTCTTTTGATAGTAATTCTTGATGAGATTGTTGTAAGGATTGACAACCTTTACACGCTCATATTATGCCTTTGTTAAAGATCCGAAGTTAGATTAATCTGCATTCTATCTTTATCTTTACTTTACATGTCATTTACATTTATGTCTTTACACTTGATGTCATTTACTTTATGTCTTTCAATTATGTCATTTAAAGTTTATGTCATTATCTTTAAGTCATTTATGTTTATGTCTTTTAGTTTTTAAAACAAAACCCTTTTGTTTCATGAGTTGAGTCGGAGACCTCGAAGGCTCGCGAACGACCATCACAGTCTCTGCGGATCGATACCTCTTTTTTAAGAACTATCCTGCAAGGTGTGATTAAGCGAGCGTTTAATTTAATGTATAAACTCAGTAGCGCTGCGCGACTTACCGTTGTCTTCTATGATGGAGGAGTTGGTGCGCAACTCTAATTCAAAAGACTTCATCAAGTCATTTAGGGAGGGCTCAAAAGTGACAATCATTCAGAGAGGTTCAAATATGTCTGGCCAGTGTTTGGAGGTAGCGATGTACGCGGTGGGTGGCTGCAGAGGTCTTATTATGGTACCTAAGGGTCGAGAAGGCCGGGGATGGAGCCGCTTTGCCACCGAAATGAGCAAGGTCAAGATATATTTTGAGTCCATGGTTGGTTCATCCGCTTTGATGCTGGGAACGCCATTTGCTGATCTCTCTTCATTGGGGAAGAAAGATGGGCCTGGGCTCGGTGTAAGGTCTTTCATGGGTGGTGAGACATCGTCGTATGGGAGGTGGTGCACTCAGCAGGAAGCTCTTTTGTCAAGAAGATTGGGTCTCTGGATAAGACAGTAATTGTGTGAGGCTTTGATCACTTCCCGTTGAAGGTATCAGAAGAAATCAAGGTGGTAAGATCGGCGGTGATCTGCTTCAATCTGGAGAAGCAGCCGCTTGGACCACGGAACAAGAACCATCCTAAAGAAGACAAACTCAGTGTTCAGGGCAGCTCTGTTTGAGGTTCGACTGGCTCAGCGCTGTGTGCTACAGAGGATGACATGAAGGGTTTCAGCTCAAAGAAAGTATACAAGGCACAAGAGCCGAAACAAGAGAGCAAAGGTCAAAAAATCCACAACTAAAGGTTTTATGTTGAACCAAAAGAACTAAAAGGTTACCTCATTGACATGCAATGACAGAACTTGCAGATTTTTTATCTTTTTTTTCTACAGATATCCTTGTTTAGTTCCCCACAAAAATATCCACTTAAAAAATAGGAAGAAAAAAAATGACGATGATAGAAGAAATAGGTTCTGGTAAAAAAATGTAGAAAGAAAAAAGCATATACACCTTATTGTGTAATATATGTGTGTGCGCACGTGTACACTGATACCTGATTAAAAAAAGCCTCCTTCTCCACAGCCGTAAAATCAAGCCTACACAAATAAACAATTGTGAATTAAAAACAAGGTTTCCTTTTCTTAAGAGACTAAGCTGGAAATCTAAGCAATTGTGAATTCAATGTTACAAAAGTTTAGTGAAATACAAAATTGCAACAAAGGCTGGAAAAATTTTATATATTGAAGGCTGTAGAAAGCATTTTCATCAGACAAAATCCAGACTTCAATATGTCCCACAAATTTGCTTGTCATCCACATAGAAGGCAGAAACTAGGCCTGGATCACACCATTTTCATCGAAAACACAGAACATGTGCACAGAGCATTAAATAAAGGATGGCAACTCATGTCACATATCTAACTCAAGGACATGGTCTACATCCATTTAACATAAGGTAGCAATATCATAAATAAGATAGAGCTGCTGCCAACAACGGGTTCCATACATGTGCCTCGTGGCAAAAATATAAAAATAAAAATGGAGGGCATACACTTATTTCACATGCTCTGTTAAGAGTTTACATGTAAAATCATACACAACTTACCAGCCCCTTTTCATCAATTGAGCAGCCACAGAAGAAACCTTTACTAGGACATAGCCTTCAGGTGAACTAGCATGCTGCATAACAAAGCAGAGACAAAAACTGCATGCAGGATAAATTTAGTTAGTGCATGGTCAACAAACATGTCAACTTAAGTACTTGCATAATATGATAAGACATCTTAGTGTTACAATAAGAAGTAATTACATAGTTACCAGAAGAACAATTACGTAGGAAACAAATGCTATTATGGACTAATACTAGTGATGTGAATGCTACAAGGATGATTAAAAAAAACAGCACATAAGACAACCTAATCAAGCTTCTCTTGTCATCAGCGGTAAGAAAACCCCATTCCCTGATAGCTGCATCACGTATGGCTGCAGCAGCTTGAAACCTTGCATTTGGCAGCTGAGAATTCTCTGGATAGATAAAACCACCATCAGCATAAAAACAGGCACTATTACCTAATTTGTCAATAAACTGTCTTACTTTTTTTTTTATAAGTAATCACAAGTATTATTAAAAAGCATAAAGACGCAACCCAAATACACAGGATGTATAAAAAAGAGACACCTAATTAAAAGAAGAGAAAATATCTACAAAAGCTTGAAAGCTAAAAATATTAAAATCATAGTCAGCAGCTCAATGGTAAAGTGTCTTAAAGAAAAAAAAAAAAAAAAAAAAAGCATTTAATTCCACCAATGTCCGCTCACGATTCTCAAATTCCAATCATTTTTTCCCCTCCAAAGACACCACATAAGTTAGAAAGGTATCATCTTCCATTTGCATCAAAATGAAGCCTAGCAACTTGCCTCTCAAACATACGAAGAGGTCTACCACTCAACTAGGCATAACCCAAGCTAGCCCTACACTGTTGAAGATAGCGTTCCAAAGAGCATTGGCAATCTAACAATGGAATAGAAGGTGATCCAATGACTCACCACTCTTCTTACACATGCAGCACCAATCAACCACTATGATATGCCTCTTCCTAACGCTGTCCATCGTGAGGATCTTCCTTAATGCAACGGACCAAGCAAAGAACATCACTCTCAAGGGAATCCTTATTCTGCTAAATACTCTTCCAATGGAAATGAATACTATCATGAGGAACAAGAACATTGTAGTATAATCTCACATTGAACAACCCCTCTCTTGGAAGGTACCCAATCAAGCTTGTCTTCACGATCCCGTTTCAATCTTAAGAAATACAACAAAATGAAGAGCAAGGTAAGGAGATTCACCTTCCAATCGTGAGCTGCTCTAAGTAATTTAACATTCCACAAATGAGATGCACTAGAGATATCCAAATGGTCTGCCACGGAAGCTTCTTTAAATCGGGCAATACTAAACAAGTCCAGAAAAGCAATCTAAAGGACTTTATCCCCACACCACACGTTATACCAGAATCTAATTTTGGAGTCGTCACCCACCTCAAATAGTATGACTAGAAAGCTCTCTCCAGCCCCTCCTAATATTTTTCCAAAGCTCCACCCCATACGACCCATGGACCTCATTAGAACACCACCCACCCCACTAGCTACCGTATTTAGAATCCACAACCACCCTCCATAAGGCCTCTCTTTCATGAGTATAGCGTCAAAGTCACTTTTCCAAAAATGCTCGGTTAAACAAAAGTAAATTCCGGATCCCCAACCCTCCTTAAAAAATTGGAGTACACACCTTAGGCCAGCAAACCAAGTGGAATTTGAAATCTTCACCAAGCAACCCCACAAAAGATCTTGCTGCAAATTCTACATGCGACTAGCAACACCAACCGGGAGAGGAAAAAAAGACATGAAGTAGGCAGATTAGACAAAGAGCTTTTAATCAAGGTAATTCCCCCACCCTTGACAAGCACATCCTCTTCCATCCAGCCAAAGAGTGTTCTATTTTCTCAATAATGTCGTCCCAAATAGATTTGGCCTTAAACAAAGCTTCCAAGGGAGGGCCTAAGTATTTCGTAGGCAAAGAAGAAACCTTACAACCCAAGATGCTAGCCATACCTTCAACATTAGTGACATTTCCAATAAGAACAAACTCTGATTTAGCCAAATTAATCCTCAAACCAAAAACCTCTTAAAGCATAAAAACAAACAATGCAGGCTATGAAGATGATCTGGATTTTCTCCACAAAAAATCAAAATGTCATCTGCAAACAAAAGGTGGGAAATGTTGAAAGCATTCCCACTCCTAGACCCCATCAAGAAGCCTGATAATAGGCCCCTATTCACTATAGCATAAATCATTTTACTTAACACCTCCATAACAATAAGAAACATAAAGGGAGACAATGGATCTCCATGTCTCAAGTCATGTGAATTACTAAAACAACCCAATGGAGTGCCATTTACCAATTTTTTTTTTTTATATAAGTAATGGAAATTTTATAAAAATTAAAGGTGATCCTAAGTTCACAGGAAGCACCTAACTAGAATGACCAAAACAAAACATTAAGAAAAACCCACAAAACCCGAAAAGTTCTCTGACCTGACAATCACTCAAACCCGAAACCCACAAAACACCAAAAGCCCTCGAACCCGAAACCCACACGAAGCACTCAACGCTACAGAATGTGAGCCTTACATTTCCCACGCTTAGAGGACACGCTTGAAGTGTCATAGTTTATGGAGCATTCTAAGTTCAAAAGCTCCCTTCTACCTCTGGACTTAGAGCACGCACCCTTTACCTCCCAAGGATAATCCTCTTCAATGGCCGTTTGGAGAGCCATAGTCTTATACCCTTATCCTCAATCCCCGAAGAAGGTAAGTCAAAAAGTCCTATCATATTTCATCGACGACTCACTACAAGCTCATGAAGACACCATCACGCATGAATTGATTAGATTAATTAGGAAGGTAAGTGACTTAGATACTTAGAAATTGAACCTTCGGAAGCTAGTTTGGACCTTACCTAAACCTAAGGTCATTATATGGTGAGAGATTTTTGAATGGTTTAAAAATCGGCTAGTGTGGCAAATCATATAGAGAAACTCCATCGTGATTTTTTATGAGGTGGGGTAGGTGAATAATTCAAATATCACCTGGTTAATTAGTCCAAGGTCTGCTCTCCTATTTCTAAGAGATGTTTGAGGATTCAAAACTTGAGGATCTTCAATAGGGCCCTTTTAGGGAAGTGGTTGTGGCGTTATATGCATGAGAGAGAGGCTTGGTGAACAAGAATCAACATGATTCTTGTTCAAATGGTGTCCTCAAGCTGATGTGGCATTTTAAAGTGGGAAACTTCTTCAAATACTGCCCATACAGTGTGAAAAAACTTGCGTGTCACAAAATACATTGAGGAATGATAATTTGAAACCCGTTTGAACAACAAACCAAAACCAATCTCATATTTGTGTTGCATGGGAAGATCTTTAGGCTAGAAATCAAAATTGCATTTTTAAACCTAGCACATTTTTTATTTATAAGTATTTTTAAACCTAGCACATTTGAAAGCCATTTAAGTCTGTTTAAACAGTGCGCACCTTTCAGCAAAGTTAACACACAATTTTTAGGGTTTTTCGAAGGGTTTATAAATACATTCTTTTCTCATCACCACAGGCAAATATGGTTCCTCTAAATATTTTGAGGGCATAAGAGAGGCTAGAAAAAGAGAACAGTTGAGAACCATGAAGAAAGAAAAAGATCGATCTGTATTAATATCAAGCCACCACCATAATGAATCTTTATAAACATTCTAGATGGTAAAATAGAAACCACATATCTTTTGAATCAATTCTTCATTATTGCGGCATGTGAATTTCAGATTGTGGAGTCCAAAGACATTGAATGAATAGCGTGGGGAGCACAGTGAGGAGTCAACACATAATTTAAATGAACAGAGAAAGCTAGAATCACGGAAATATCCATCGTTAAAGAAGGATGAATAGTACAACATGAATTTCGTGGAGTTTAAGTCATTGTGTAAGTCTACATGTGAGTTCATATGTCCTGTGCTCGTTTCCTTTAGTTGTGATATAGTTCAGAGCTCAACTAGGCCTCGTAGTTTTTCCCAATTGGGTTTTCCACGTAAAACTCGCATGTGCAATTTTGTGAGATGCTCTTGTTATTATTCGCTTCATATGATTGTTTCGAAATTCATATATTTTGAGCATATCATATTTATATTATCTTAAATTATTGGAACATGTATCAAATGAAAAATCAATCTTATTGAATTCCGCAATTTGGCCTATTGATTGACTGAGAATATGAGATAAATTGGAAGCTTGTGCAAAATTTTTGGCTTTGTCCCCTCTAGGTTTAATAGATTAGCATAGTTGGACTTTTCACTAATGACAACCTAATAAATATAATTATCATTAATACACACCAAGTACAAATACGGATGATATTAACGAATAGCCATCAACATTTTTTTTCTTTTGAGTTGGTCTAGCTTTTATCCTTTCGGATGATCCAACAAATCTCTTCTCATTCTACCCAACTAATTAGCAAGTGCGCAACTTGCTAAAGCTTCAACAAAAATGGTATGTTCAAGCATTGTTTTCAAGAGATGGAAGTGGGGAGGCCCTTGGTTCAGTTTCAAGCATTTATGCACTAAGATAAGCTAAATTTAAATGTCAGTTTTCTAGAACCCATCTCAAATGCAAATGTTCTAGCTTATGTTTAACTCTACATGCCCCATAGTGATAACTTAGAAGTGTCTTAGGCCAAACCATTTACATAACCAATTAATAGGGAAAAAATGTGTTTTGCAGAACATATCAAAAAACTTACCAAGAATAAATTGACATGCCTGATATGGCTGAGGAGACTGGCACAATGACAATATCGTTGCCTCAGCTGCTGCTGGATGGATATGCATCTACAAAAGGGGTAACCGATACATATTAGAGTGTGCATCCATTCATGTGCCTGCATCACTACTAGTTCATAAATGCATGTATAGACCCTCAAAAAAATAATGTCCCTGTATACATGTGCCATGTATGTGCATCTAGAGGGGTAGTATACAAGTCAAAATGGAGATTTTCAAAATCAGAATAAGGGCTAAAGCACTTCCAAGTTCTAAATGTAAAATATACATACTAATCAAATCGACTGAAACACAGATCAAGTTAAAACTACTTTCTTTTATCACCAACACAGATGAATGCAGAAAACTTCATATAACAAGGCCAATGAACTCTAGCTCCATTCAACCAAAAAAAAAGAAAAAAGAGCTCTAGCTCTAATGGTACTTCCTCAACGGTTTGGCCGATTTGGTCGTGGGCTAAACACCACCAGGTGAATGTGTAATTCCCCAATCAAAAGAATACAAAAACAAATAAAAAAAAAATTAATATAACATCAGATATTCTGGTCTTTGTGTGTGTGTGTGTGTGTGTGGATGTCTGTATTCTTTCATTTCGTTTTCCGAGTAACCAAACAAGCAAACAGAGAACACGAGTGTGAGAGAAAGAGACTGGGGGACCTGAATAGAAGTGCAGGCGAGCTCGATGGCGTGCATGGTGGCCTGAAGCTGGGCCAAACCATCGCTCCCCGGACCGGGCCCAGGCACGTTGCTCTGTGGAAACCCTTGCATCCTCACCCAGAAGCTTCTGCATATAGAGACAACCAAATTCTATATTATTTCAAATTTTAATTTGTGTTTTTCGCTTTTTCTTTTCATTGATTTCGAAACAATTGGAGGACCCTGGTTTTTTCTTTATATACCTGGTTTGTTTGCAATAAAATAAGAAATGTGATCAGAGTTGAGAAGAAGCAGAAGCAGCAGCAGCAGCAGCAGCAGCAGCAGCAGCGTAGGGGTTTATACAGAGGATGGCTGTTGCTGCGTCCACAGGAGCGTAATTGGTAATTACTAAACTAGCCTTGTATTTTCTTCTCTTTATTGGTTTATTGTTTAATTTAAAAGAAATAATAAAACAAAACAAAATAGAAATTTCTATTAAAAGTTGTAGAAAAAGACCGTGATCGTTTGTTAAAACTTTTTGTAAGTGCTTTTTATTTTTTTGGTTGTGAATTGTGATTTGTTGTTTGTGAGAATTTTGAATTATTTGTTAATGTTTTTATTTTTAAAAATAAAAATAAAAAATTGTCTTAAAAAGTATTACTAAACAAGTCTTCTGTCTCTTTTTATTTTTAGTGAAAATTTCATGAATTCATTCACTATTCAAACAAAAGTACTTTATGAGATTACGGTATTATGAATGAAAGTAAGATATTTTTCTCCTGCATGGAAGCATATACATACAAACTCATATATACTATAAGTATATCATATAACTTAGCTACATTTATATACATCTATTTCATTCCCTTTTGACAAAACACATGCATACAAACATATTTAAGTATTAAATCATAAATCATCGAATATAACTAGTCGTAACGGTATATATACTCTGTTTCATTTAAACTCATATGCATACTAATACATCTAGCATGAAAGCCCATATAAACTCATATAAATCAACTCATCAAATTTCATGAAAACACTAACACAATGTTATCCATGCCCTTTCTAAAACTTTATCTTCTTTTGAACTCGTATTATTTAGTTGAAAACGTATAGGCATGTTCCAGACTCCCACATGGGAGCATACACATACAAACTCATGTACCATATTGATAGAGCATCAAATGTTACACATTTAAGCTCCTTAACTTGCATATGTTAGTATCTTAGTTTCATTGTACTATAACGTTTTGTGTTGTTTTTGTATCATTCAGTGTTTTGAAATCTTGTGGTGTAAATGCAAGCAATTCCATCAACTCCAACTTAAAACACATTAACTGTTGCAAAACTGCTGAGCATTTGACATTTGTGCACTATTTTGGTCATAACTTTTACCTCAAAACTCGGATTAAAGTAAGGTCAAGTGCATTGGAAAGATGACTTAAAGAGGAATAAATCATTAAGTCATAGCTGAAGCATTTAAGGTGTGCTCAAGCGCTATTTTAGGGGGCTCGAGCTCCTTGGCACTCGAGCCACATTTTAGGGGGCACGAGCACCCTCGTTTGCATCAGAAACTCACCTACTCCGGATTGGAGAGAGAAAAGGAAATAAAAATTAAAAAATAAAAAAGATACAATTTGTTCAACGCGAAATCAACTCGTGAGTTATTTTCTGAAGTCCTTCATACCTTTACAATACATCTTATCTTGAAGAAGCAAGTGGGCAAAGGGGTATCTCCCTATAATAGAGCTTCTCGGTTGGGTGCAAGGGGGTTTGGATTTTAGAAGAGTTTTTGTGCAATTTTAGATTGTAAGAGGTATGTAAAGCCACGGGGAGAGGGGAACCACGACTAGGAGCCCTAAAGGTTGTTGGGAGTGGATTCCCCCTTCTTCCCAAGGTACTTCCACACTTGCATTGTTGAGAAACTCCTTCATGTTAGTTGATGTAGCCCTTTCCAAACATTAATGGATTTGATTGTGTTTATTTATGGATTTTTCTGCATGTGTGTGATGATTATATAACCTAGAAGATTACTTTTGTATATCGTTTTTTATACTTATAATCATCCATGGTGAAGTATTCATCTTGTCTATGGAAAAGCTCTTTAACATAGATGAACTCAACCATTCTCATTTTCTGTGATTATAGGGATGAAGGTTATGCAATGGTTCTTTTTGACACAAAAACAAGTAGATTTGATAGGTTATGCTAGGGAACCACGGATCGTGCTCACTAGTGTTAGGAGGACGAGATCGTGCTAACCTAAGATTGGTTATGCTTATCTCTTGTGTTATGTGTATACTTTGAGGAGGTCTTATAGGCCATGGTAAGGGAATACGGATCGTGCCTCAATTAGTGTTAGGAGGACGAGCTCGTGCTAACCAAAGATGGCTTATCAACAAATCCAAAAAGTATTTTCATATCGAGGTCGTCGTGTGATTGACAATTATTATGTGCTCATATCATGCTATGTAATGAGAGACCTTTGTGATCTACCATTGATGTAAGGCTTGTGGTGAAACCAACATTCTATGGTTTCATTCATTTTCCTTCATTTTTGTCTTTGTTTATTTTCCTTATGTGCGTATTAATACCGCACGAGCGCTACCGATTTTAATATTTATAATTAACCGCTCGCGATAAATCATATCCTTGCAGAATAGTTCTAAAAGAAAGTATCGTCCGCAAGGATTATGTTTGGTTGCGTAATAATGAAATCTCTAAAGTTGCATCTAACCTAACTCATAAGTAAGAAATGTTTTTGTGATTTTTAAACTAAAAACTAAATGACACAAACTTTAAACTAAGTTACAAAAATCAAATTAAAAGTAGTAGGAGAAGTATAGGAAATTGATTTCACTCAACCGTCATACCACAAGCGAACCGTACCTAGCCAAGATCTTTAGCAAAAGTATGATATAAGCATGAAAAGGTTATCAATCCTTACAACGAACTCAACATGAAAATACTACCGAAAAGAAATAATAAAGCATCATAGTTTCGTACTAGTCATTCACCTAACATCCTACATGTGATACAACGCGTATTCCCTAGCATACAATATAAGTTCTATTAATAGCCTACACAATTTCATGAAATAAGCATAAAATATCATAGGTTTCCACTCCTCTTTCCACCTATTCTAAGTTAATCTAAGTGTTGATTGAGTCGTGGTCCTTAACATACCCTATCAAACTCACATAAAATCATGTCACAAGCATCATTGCATAGCCTATGCTTTCTCAATCAAAGATATTGAAAACATTGAAATCATTCAAGACTCAAATAAATTCCTCATAGACAAGAAACAATCTTCATCTCAAATGGTATAACATTAAGAACAATCCTTAGGCATATACAATCATCATACCATTTGCACAAAATCCTAGCTAAATACAATCAACCCATAGAACTTTGGATTGACCTACATTAAACTCTACAAGGGGGTTAGTTCCTCATGAAGGATTTAGATTTCTTCATTAGGTTGAAGAAAACCATTTCCTAAAGGAAGTGAGTGCTATGGGTCGGTTCTACCTACTGTCTAAAGTAAGAAAATAAATCAAACTAAGTTAAAAACTACAAGAAAAGACTAAGAACCGAGCTCTCTGCCTCTCCCGTCAGTTTTGAATATATAGAAAGGAAGAGAGCTTAGATATTTACAAAATGAGTCAAAGCTACAAAGATCTTGATCCAAGTGGTGTAAGATAGCTTTGAAGATGGATTTCGGCACCTACAATTGACTGGCAAGCTACAATTTTGGACCAAAAATATCTTCCACCGTCGTTAGCTGTCACAAAAGATCTTCTAGGTCTAGAAGGTTCGACGGCACTCGATCCCCAGATTTGGGCGCTCTAGCGCTGGTGCTTGGCTGGCGCTCGATCCTTGATGTGTAGTGCTCGATCCCCACCACTTCAACAACACTTTAACTTTTCTTAAATTATCTTCAAGCTTAATGTCAATGATATGCTTTAAATTTTCATTAAGACATGAAAATAAGACAACACACTAAAACACACTAAAATATTATATAACAATACAAACTAAGGTATAACATGTGCGAGTTAAGGGACTTGAATGTTTAACATTCAGCACTTATCCTTTCTTGAGTTAAGTTAGAGTATGCATTGAAGGCTTGACAAGCAACGAAACCAACAATCATTGAGGTTCGACACTCTCAATATAGTCATATCTTACAAAAATTCGTTCTATTATGAGTGGTTATAAATTTTATCATTGATTAAACCACATTACATATGTATATCATATAATTTAGCTACACTTATATACGTCTATTACATCTCATTTTAACAAAACACAGGCATACAAACATATCTAAGTATCAAACCATAAATTATTATATGCAACTAGTCGTAACGGTATATATATGTTATGTTCCATTCAAACTCATGGAAGCCGATATAAACTCATATAAATCAACTCATCAAATTTCATTCAAAGACTAACACAATGCTATGCATGCTCTTTCTAAAACTTTCTCTTCGTTTGAACTCGTACATACAATCAACTAACCCATGTAATTTAGGTCCAAACACATATAATCTATTGACCCCTATAATCCAAGTCCAAATACATACGGTTTACTCACCCCCACAATCTGGGTCTAAATACATACGGTCAACTAACCCCTATAAACCAAGTCAAAACCTTTTAACTTAATATTCACATTTCATTTATATTTAACACATGCTCATGCTCATCATATAAAGTATTCAAGCCATACTTTAATTCATCAAGCACTTTCAATAATAATTATTTCAACATAATTCAATCATATATCCACCATATTCGTGAAACATAATAAATCTCATAAAAGTTCATCACACATTCATCAACATCATAAAATCATCACAAGTATTAATATTGGGTTAAATACAGTTTGCTCCTCCAAAGTATACCCACTTTTTCAATTCGACCATTGAAGTTTAAAAACTAACAATGTACTACCGTAAAGTTTCAAGATTTTTCAATGTCGCCACTCCATCACTCTCAGCCGTTTTCTCTGACGGTATTAGGGTCATTTTGGTCTTTTCCAATAATATTTTTTAAAAAAATTATAATAATAAATGAGGAAAGAAAAAAAGGAAAAATGGGGGTGGCTACGGCCACCCCATTGGCCATTTGGGGGTGGCTCGGCCACCCCGATTTGGCAAAAGGGGTAGCCGAACCACCCTTATCTAGCCGGAATGGGGGTGGCTATAGCCACCCCAATTTTTTTTTTTTTTTTTTAAAAAAAAATTATCGTGGGTATTTTAGACATTTTCACCTCCAAAAATCCCACGTGCTGCGCACATGATCTAATTCCATCAAAGAAAACGGAAAAGAGTGACAGAATGGCGAAATTGAAAAATCTTGAAACTTTACGAGGGTACATTGTCACTGTTTAAACTTCGGTGACCGAGTTTAAAAATAGATATACTTTGGGGGGCAAACTGTATTTAACCCATTAATAATTATATAATATCTCACCATATCATCGGCTTGTATTTAAACAATCATATCATACTTGTAACTTAATTTAAAAGTCATTTCCTTTTACTTAATAAGTAAAAAACTCTAGATAAACATTAAAACACTAAAACATTTAAAGAGTAGAATCATCCTTAGTAAGTATAAAATACTTACTTATCCGCTTGACAATTTTCCAAATAATCTAGACGAAACGCTTTTGCAATGCTCACTACATGATTCACATTGTCAAAGCATCAATAACTATAACCCATAACTACTTTATACTAAACAACCAATGACACTTGAATCACAAGCATCAACAACCCAAAAGCAACCCATAGTGTTGTAGGGTTCTATTAGACACCCAAATTACCTACATTGTCTACCCATAGAGAGACTCTAGGGTTAAACGTCATAAATCCCAAAATACTACACTTAGAGAAAACTAGGGTTTTGACTATTACCTGGATCGAATGGAAATTTGAAGTTCTCATACTGCGAAACTCCAACCCGATGATCAATATGTTCAAACAAGTAGAAGCCATAAGGAAATAACTAACATTAAGCCATACATTAAAAAATATAGTTCAAATGTGAAGAAACTTTGGCTTTTAGAATTTTACCTCAAAATGATCGATGAAATTAGCACTCTCACACCAAGGATTATGATTCTGGTGTTAGAAATCACTTTGGAAGCTTCAAAATACCAATGCACTAGGGTTTGAGCAAACCCTACCAAAGCAAGAAAGGTGAGTGTTGGTTCAAGAATGAGAAAATGATAGAGTGAGCTGGAAATTTCAAGTTCCAGCCATATATAATGTTTTTCATACACTACCGTCTAGACAGGCAAATTGCACCGTTCGAACGCCCATCCACAAAATGTCTCAGTAAGTCTTGAAATAGACAGCCGTTTGGACGACTAAATAAGCCCATCTGGATGCGATTGCAAATATAATTCTTCCGAACTAGAATTGAACAAGAATGGAACAATAGGCACTATGATGCTCCGTTCGGACGCACATGGGATGTATATAGAACACAACCCTTTGCCAAAGGCCCGTTCGGACGATCATGGAACACGTAGCGAACGAGACATTCTGTCAATGGTTCATTCAGACGCCAGTTTGAAAATCAAACTTTTTCCAATTTTCTTAAGTGCTCAATTGTTCTATGATTTTAATTACTTACTTAACCATTCTTAATCACGTTTAAAACCTCAATTTATCATTATGGGCATTAGATGTTCGAGCTCGGCTCATTTTGTTTTTTAAGGGCTTCAAACTTGGCTTGAGCTCGTTTTTTTTTTTTCTAGGCACTTCATTTTCTTTATTAGAATAAGAAAATCACTTAAACAAGGTCAAAACTTATACACAATCAATGTGAATAATCCAATAGAAAATTTCAAAACTCCTTTGATCATTCAAACTTGATATCAAATTTGATTGATCCTTTAACATTTTATACACATACAGTGATACATACATACGACTTTCAACATGATACAATTTGAAAATACAACTTTTACAACTTATAAAGAACAACTATAAATAAACATAATACAATTTGAAAAATACCAGGCTACAAGTACCAGCTAATCTCAGAATTTAGAAAGTTACAGACTTACATCTTACAACTCATTCTTCATAAAGTTAATAACCTAACATAATCTAAAAAACTTACCTATTAAGCTATTTCATGTTAGAAATTTGCACAACTTACTACTCCAAAATCATAAAGTTAACAGATATAAAATAACTTCAACTATAGAAGCATACAAACAACTAAGTCCAGCTGCTAAGCTTATAGAATAACATAATAAGTGTAAAGCCAACATATCCACCATCTCAAGAATACCAACAAAAAAAAAAAAACAAGCTGTCAAGCTTCATCACCTATTAAAAGAGATTACAAGAGAAAATGCAAAAATCAACGAGAATTACAAATATAAACACCTCATGTCCTTAAGGCTTAAACAAAAAAACTTAAGCATGCAAACTTACATAATTAGTGTATGCATCACCATGAACACTTTGTGTATCAAAAATCACCAACATTTCCAACTCCAAAGTAAACAATTACAATGAGCATGCCGATTACCAACAAAAAGTAAACACCAAAAGTAGCACTACAAGCATACCATGTACCAACAACATAAAGTAATCTGTTAAAGACAAATAAAAAAAAAAAGTTAATTTCCCTCGAAGAAAATTAACAAAAGAAATTAAATTAATCATAAATAAGAATTTGATCACATTAACTATAACAAAAATACTCCACAATCCCGCATTGGTCCCAACTTCCCAAGTAACTAAGGCAACACAATCTCCACCAAAGATGGTTCCACATTCTACCAAAATTAAAAAAGTTAAAAAAACAATAATTAATTTTTATTTGATGGATAAGCAAAAACTGAATAATAGAACATTTAAAAAATTATAAAACTTACACTAGATGATTTTTTTAAGTCCATGTAATTCTCGAACCCAATCAGAGCCACACAACAACATTGGCACAGTTTCTAAAGATAAAGATGCACGATATGTTAGAATATACTGAAAATATAATATATGTTCCGTATATTCCATATTTG
Source organism: Betula pendula (assembly GCA_900184695.1). Taxonomy (NCBI): domain Eukaryota; kingdom Viridiplantae; phylum Streptophyta; class Magnoliopsida; order Fagales; family Betulaceae; genus Betula; species Betula pendula. The sequence goes on along the minus strand of FXXK01000090.1, from coordinate 97,887 downwards.
GGTGATATTGTAATATTCTCTATTTACGATTGATTGTAATCAAATCTGAAAAATTTGATTACCATACTTATATTCATCATATACCCTATAAATAGGGACTTTCGTATTGTAGACAAAATCAAGTTAATGAACACAATGTAGCCTTAAGGGCCCTTTAGAGTGTTAGACTTAAGTGTCTAACACTGAACCACCCGTAATTCCCTATGTCTCTTTCTGTCTCTCTTACTCCAGCAATTATTTCTGTCTTTTATATTTTCGCACATACTTCAACATGGTATCAGAGCCACTTTCTTGTGGCCTTCAATAAACGTCATTAACGTTTCCTGACGTTCTCTCCGATGATCTCATAGTCCCGGTCATCCTCGCTCTCTGCCTACACTGGCCTACACGGATGTCAGCGTTTCAGGCCTTCTCTCATATTGTTCCGCGCATGTATGTGAAGCTTGGAAGTCGTTCTACAAAACTCCGCCAGAATCAGCCCAAACCAATACTCCACCTGCCTTCACGCACCCCTTGAAGATTCAGCCATTCCTCCACGCGCCGCTCTCTGCCTATCAGCCACATTCCACTACTTCCTCCACTCGCCTTAGGAGTAACACCAAACAAACAGATCAGGTGCCCCTAAGTCCAAATCCGCCAAAATCGGCCAAAAAGTTCCTGTCACGCGCCGCCCAAATTTTCTGTTAGAATTTCTTGCGCTTCACGCGCCGTCGTCGACAACCACGCGCCGCTCCCGTTAGCCGTTTGCAAAAAAAGACGCCGAAATCTGGATCAGAGGCTACTGATCTACCAGGATTCGTAGAGCACGCACCCCGAGGAGTTCTCATGTGCTCCCACGTGCCACCACAGATCAGCTCTCTGCATTGAGCTCACAAGTTGGTTCTACACTGTGCCGCACCTGATCTCAGCCCTAACACGGTCTCACCGTCCCTGTTACACCTAACCGCACCTGATCCATACCCTTGAACCCAAACCTATCTACCTTATCCTACACTCGGCTGCACCAGATTCTAGCCCTTTAGCCTAAGCTTACCAACCCCTACACACTTCCACACCGAATCATAACCCTCAGCCAGGCTCATAGAAATTATCATATACCCAACTGCACCAAATCATAGCCTGTGCCAGAAGGAAAAAAAATGATGATAAAGGAGAAAAGAAAAAAAAAATGATGATGAAGGAAAGAAGAAAAGAAAAAGAGGAAGATGAAGATGAAAAAAAAAAAAAAGTTTGATAATCCTCTTTTGGAAGTAGGTTCATATTTGGCTCGTTGTCGGCCATTTTTGTGTTTTGGCCTAAGCCGGCCCCTTTTGGATTTTGGCCCTTTGTCGGCTCTTTTATGTTTTGGCCCAAGTTGGCCCTACCACTATCCCATGCCGGTCCATCTTCCTCGCCACCACGTGCCGCCATCGCTGGCCACCCGCCAGCCTCTTGTCTTCTCCGGCAGTGTTCACACTCAGTTTTCACCACTGGCCCACGGCCGGTTCCATCTCCGTCGCCGACATGTGCCGACATCGTTGGTCACCCGCCAGCCTCTTGTCTTCTTCGGCAGTGTGCGCGCTCAATTTTCACCACCGGTCCATCTCTGTCGCTGCCACGTGCTACCGTTGTGGCCACCCGCAAGCCTCTTGTCTTCTCCGGCAGTGTGCGCTCTCAGTCTTCACCATCAGCCTCTGTTTATCAGCCTATGTTCATGCCCCGTTCCTGGCTTCCGCTACCGCCCTCACAAAAAAAAAAAAAAAAGTTTGATAATTGATTAAAATGGATCACATCCCTTTTGGAAGTTTGGCACGTAGTCGGCTCTTTGAATTTTAGGGTTCCTATTCAGCCTTGTTTTGTTGTGATATGCGGCTCAATTCATTGGTGAATCTTGGCACAATGTGGTTCGGCCTCTCACAAGATTTGATGGCTTAGTTTCTGTTACTCCTTCCATTATTGTCAATTGCGGCTTTGGGTCTTTTTAACGGATTGTCTCCGTTTTTCGGCCGTGACACAATGTGGTTCTGCCCCTCATGAGATTTAACAGCTAGTTTCCATTACCCCTTCCATAATTGTCAGTTGTGGCTTTGGGTCTTTTAACAGATTGTCTCCGTTTTTCGATCATCACTTTCAGCCTTTCTCGCCAGTATCACTTTGATCCAACTACCGACTTCGGTTGCATTTATATTCTGTTTCTATTTTCAAACTCAAGCTTATAGGATCTTCCACCTTGAGTTTGAGGGGAGATGTTAGAATATACGGAAAATATAATATATTTTCCGTATATTTCATATTCGGATGATATTGTAATATTCTCTATTTATGGTTGATTGTAATCAAATTTGGAACCATACTTATATTCATCATATACCTTATAAATAGAGACATTTGTATTGTAGACAAAATCAAGTTAATGAGCACAATGTAGCCTTAAGGGCCCTTCAGAGTGGTGGACGTAGGTATCTAACACCGAACCACCCGTAATTCCCTGTGTCTCTTTCTCTCTCTTACTTCAGCTATTATTTCTGTCTTTTATATTTCTACACATACTTTAACAATACGGATCAAGCACCCTACCACCAGCACTTAATGTTGATTCTGAAGCCACCATAGTGATAGGAATTGCAAGTATCTCCCAAGCCATCTTAGACAAAATCCGGTATTTAAGTTGATTGGATTTCCACCATTCCAAAGCATCAAAATTCAAATAAACACCCTCATCACAAATATAAACATTTTCTTCCAAATACACTTCAAATTCATATTTCACAGGTTGAAATGTATCAACACTTTTGACAAAAGATTGAAACATAGCCATACCGCTCGTAGTGCTCCTCCCGACAACACTAGGAGAATTAGTACTTGAAATTTAAGAAGATTTACAAACATTTTCTTGCACACTTTGGGGGATAATAGATAAGTTATGGTCCTCAACATACTCATCATACAACTCGTTTAAAACTCTAAGGACCAATTCAATATTATTAGTTGCTTCAGGCTCTTGATAAATTTCAAGGAAACAAATTTGTACAAGTTTTTCATCTTGAATCTTGGATCCAAAACCGCACCAACAACCATGAACAAATTGCATTTAACCTAATACTTCTTAAACTTCAAATTCATTTTCATCCCTACACTTCTTGCCCAACACATCTTTTTTTCTCCAAACTCAGGTAGAAATAAATTTGTAGTTGGATATTGACTTCATGATATTATCTTTGTCACCTCATTAAAAACCTCCAAAACATGACAAACATTCTCTACTTTCACCCAATCTTCAACAACTGGAACCCAATGAAAACTTTGATCTCGATCCTCATACCTCAGGAACACTTCTCTAAACTCTAATGCAACAGCCAACATCATATAAGTACGTACTATTCCATCTAGTGGGAACATCCAGGATCAGTTTCTTTGAGGACAAATGTAATTGCTTTGCAATTTCACAAAATTGTCTTAACATACTTTCCGATGAAACTAGGTACTTTATACCATCCCTAACACAATCTACAATATCCTCAATCTGGCTAAGCCCATCTTGCACCAACAATGTTGTTATATGAGCACAACAACGTACATGAAACATTTCTTCCCCAACTAATAATGTTTTCTTCAAAATAAAATCATCTTTTAAAATTCGAATGGCCACATTGTTGTATCTTACATTGTCTATTGTTATTGTAGACACTTTATTCTCAATCCCCCACTCAATGAAACTCTTTTGAAGAGCATCAACATCAATAACACCACTATGTGGGGGTTGGACTTTACAAAAGTTTAAGAAACAACTTCATCCATATAATTTTTCCTTTATGGCTGACTACACTACACATGCCCAACTCTAAGAGATAGCACTCCTTCAAACTTAGCAGCCCATTATGCATTCAAAGAGAGAGAGGCCCAACTAAAAAACCAGTGGCAACCAAAACAGTTTGCACTGAAACCAACACCACGCATCTCAGCTCTCTACTTCCCGTGACACGCCTTAGACATGCACTGGACAAAACCTTTCATTGATATCAAAGAACCATTGGTAAATCAACACACCCCTCTCCTATTTAAAGATCCAACCCCTCCCTAGTCACTCACAACCCACGCAGAAGACAAGAGATCAAGGAGAAATCTACAATTTTGGTACTCCCCCATTTCCCCTCTCTTCTCCTCATTAAACACTTCCTCTCTTTAAGCTTTTCTTTGCATTTTACTTATTTAATAATCTTATTCAAATTCTACTACCATGCGATTTAGTTGATTATAGAAAGGAAAAGTCAGATTTCCATTTCCCTATTAGAATCATGGCAAAGTGGGTATTTCTTTTGGGTAAGAACTAATTTGAGTCTTTCCCCACTAAGGTTCACAGCTGGGTTTAATGTGGAACAAGTATATTTGATTTTTTATTATTATTATTTCTTGTAATGCCCAAAATATTTAAAAGAATTTCGTAAGTTATTTTGATAAAATATTTTTATTCAAAATACACACTCCTTTTATAAAGCACTAAAATAATATATAGGGTTAATTACCTTTTCCCCTCATGAACTACTAGCCATTTTCAATTTGCCCCCATGAACTGACACTTTAACCATATTGCCCATTTGAACTACCATTTCGTTACTTTTTGCCCCATTCCGTCAGTCAACCACGTTAAAAAAATTGAAATGACGCAAAAACCCTAAGTGGATGAACAAAATTTACATAAAATACCCCTAAAATTAAATAAATTAATATATATATATAATTTTTGATGTATTTATAACAGTTATAAATTAAAAACAAAAAAAAAATTTTAAATTTTTTTTTTAAGAAATAGTTCTAACTAAAAAAA
>FXXK01000090.1:0-92759 GCA_900184695.1 Betula pendula | reverse complement strand
GTTAAATGTCTTTTTAATACCCAAGTTTTAAGAACTTTATTTTCTTCTACTTACGTATCATTTTGTATTGTACAATCACCTAAGAACACTGCAAAGCCAGAAGTGGACCTTCTATCATCTGGACTACCCGCCCAATCTGAATCACAAAAGGCATTGAGTTGCAAGGAGCTCTTTGTAAACCAAAGTCCATGATCAACAGATCCCTTGAGATAGCGCAAGAGCCTTTTAGCTGCTGTCAAATGTATTGATGTAGGAGAATGAAGATGTTGACATAGTTGATTCACGGAAAAAGAAATCTCAGGTCTAGTGAGAGTACAATATTGTAAAGACCCAACAATGTGTCTATAAACCGAAGGATCCTCTAAAGGTTCTCCATCATACTTGGACAATTTAGATCCAGAAGAGCATAGTGACTTGGCTGGTTTAGCACCATTCATATGAGTACGAGCTAGTAGATCAGTAATATACTTAGCTTGGCAAAGATGAAGACCTGAGTGGGTACGAGTTACTTGAATACCCAAGAAAAAATTCAATGGTCCCAAGTCTTTGAGGGGAAACTCTTGCTGCATGCGAGTAATCAAAGAACTAATCACAGAAGCATGAGTACCAATTAGAATAATGTCGTCTACATAGATTAGCATATAGAGTTTAACATTACCAGAGAGATAAATAAACAAAGAAGTGTCCACAAGAGATGCTGTAAATCCAATGTCAAGAATAAAAGTGGATAAATGTGTGAACCAAGCTCGCGAAGCTTGTTTTAAGCCGTAAATGGCTTTATGCAACCGACACACTAGATCAGATTTTCCTTTAGCACAAAACCCTTGAGGTTGCTCCATGTAGACCTCTTCAACTAGGGAACCATGGACAAAAGCATTTGACACATCCAACTGATAGATAGACCACTCAAAATGAACTGCCAATGATAAAATAATTCGTATAGTAGAATGTTTGATTACCGGACTAAATGTTTCAGTATAGTCAATGCCACAACGTTGATCAAAGCCCTTAGCAACCAACCGAGCTTTAAACCTTTCCATAGACCCATCAGCTTTCCTCTTGATCTTGTAGACCCACTTATTACGAATGATGTTATGATTGAGTGGGCGAGGACACAAGAGCCAGGTACCATTTGAAATGAGAGCATCAAATTCAAGTTGCATAGCCTCTCTCCATCGAGAATCAAGTGCTGCTTTACTATAGCATGTTGGTTCCAATTCATGAACAACTGTATGATGAGAAATGAGTGGATAACGAGTAGAATGATACAGTTGATATTCTGAGAAAGATTTAGGCATCGTGGAACCTTTTTTAGACCGTGTAACCATAGGATGAGAGGAAGCAACAACAATAGGTTGGGAAGGCTGAATGGAAGCTGAGGAGTGTATCGAGTTAGTCAAAGGCTCGGGTTGAGGTGCTGTAGAGAGAGAAACAGGGGAGACTAAGGGATGATCTGCTGGAGATGAGGAACTGGAAAAATCATATGTAACCAGAGATGCAGGAGCTAAAGGCTCGGGTTGAGGTGCTGCAGGGAGAGAAACAGGAAAGACTGAGGGCTGATCTGCTGGAGATGAGCAACCTGAAAAATCATGTGGAACTAGAGATGCAGGAGCTGTATTATGTGCAGAAGTAGTAGTTGGAGTATGAGGAACATCAGAAGTAGGAATTTGAACAGAAATTATGAAAGGAGTATCACTTGAAGCGTTGATCTTGGATGGAAGGTGAAAGGATGCTTAATCCTTTGCAGGGAAGGAATTTTCATCAAAGATAACGTGCCGAGACAAATATACTTTATTAGTTACTGGATCCAAACACTTATACCCTGCATAATGATACCCAAGAAACAAACATGGCTTGGATCGATACTCAAGTTTATGAGAGCTATAAGGTCGAAGAAGATGATAACATTAACATCCAAAAACTCTAAGTGATTGGTAAGCAGGGTCTTTGGTATACAGCTTAAAGTATGGAGATGTATTGTCAAGAATTGGTGTGGGCAATTGATTAATAATATGAACTGCTGTAGTAAAAGCATCAACCCAGTACCGATTTGACAGATTAGAGGAACATCATACATTGTTTATGACTAAATACGAAAATGGTACATCCGTCAATGAAACTAACGGATTTACACAACAAATCAATAAAAAACTAACACATGTCATATGTATTATAAATAATTAAAAAAATTTAAAATAGGAAAAATATAAATATTGAAAAACAATTAAAAAAAACTAAAACTAAAAAATTAAAAAATTAAAATTGAAGAAAGGGGTGCTCGAGCCACCCCTTAGGGCCAATGGGGGCCGGTCTGGGGTGGCCGAAACCACCCCCAGGGCTGTTGGGGGTGGTTCGGCCACCCCATGGAGTAAATTGAGGGGTGGCCGAAACCACCCCCATGGCCCTTGGGGGTGGCTCGAGCAACCCTCCAAATTTTTTTTTTTTTAAGTTTTTTATTTTTTTTATTTTTTAATATTTATATTATTTTTATTATGGGCATTTATGTCCTTTTACAAATTTAACGTTTAGAAAGAGATATTCCATCTGATTTAACGTGATTGAATGACGAAATGGGCAAAAGGTAACGAAATAGTAGTCCAAGTGGGCAATATGGTCAAAGTGTCAGTTCATGGGGACAAATTAAAAATGGCTGGTAGTTAATGGGAGAAAAAGGTAATTAACCCTATATATAATATAATATATATTCTTAGAAAAAGACAACCATCAAATGTTCACTTAACAGTATAGTTACATTCTCTGCAAAACCTACGCGTACACAAAACATGTGTCAGTACAGTACATCAAACGTTCGATGAGAAACTCTAAAACTGCTAGGTAATAATACATCAAACGCTTGATGTCATACATCAAACGTTCAATTATGTCCCAAAATAGATTTTTCGTAGGGGACTAGCAGCTCGCCCCATTCCCCTATAAAATAAACCCTAACCTTTAGTAAAACACTCGTATGTCGCCCAAAAATCTCCAGAACCCCATTTTTGAGCTTTATGAAAGGAAATCTAAGCAATAGAACTCTCTTTAGGGAGAAGACCTTCTTCAAAGGTAACCTTCGAATTCATGCTTCTATCTCTGTTATATTTCATTATTTTACGTAAATTATAACCATTTTTTTGCTTTCAAAGTATGCCTTAAAGATTTAAAGACCTTTGTGTTAATATTTCCAAATAGTTTGATAAAATGGACGACCTTGTGTTTTACCTCCTAAAAAATGTGTTTACTGTGTTGCTAAAATACTGTTTTAAGTCTAGATATAGTCGTGGTTAGGTTTGGTAGAAGTTTTTAAGCATTTGAGCATTTTGACCTTCAATCGAACGTTCCACTATTCTTGATCGAAAGTTTAATCCTCAAGAACAAACGTTCGATAATCATGTCAAATATTTGATGGTGACCAGAATTGTCAAAATTAGGTTTTTTAAGGCAAAAAGCACACATACTCCACGGTTATTAGATGATAGTGTTATTAGTGTGTTGTTAGGTTGTTTTCGCAATAAGCAGAAGCATGAGATGTCTGAGGCATCAGATGAGCAATCGAGATAAATAAATAACTGAGTATGAAATTGTCAGTGCTAGATGTGCGATATGTCAAATGACTAAGCATGTTCTTCTTTATGACTAAGTTATAGCTTTTATAAACATGAAGTGATTTGCTTATATAAATACTCTTATTTTCGGAATAAATGAATGATATTTGCATAGTAATGTCATAGTACATCGGTACGTGTGATAGAACGGCCATGTGGTTACTATTAATACAAGTTGATTCTGTGGTCAAATGTTTCTTTTATGATGAAGGCCTTGGATCCAATAGTTAAGAGTTTGTGACCAGCGCACCACTCTTTGAATGGGGTCACTGTTACGACTTTGCTAGTCAGTGTGGGCCACCCGAGGTCGGACTCAGTCAAACTGCTAGTACAAGACGGTATATTTGTTGAATGTCTGGGACACCGAAATTGTACAAAAAATTCTTTTGGACGCGCAAACCCTGCTGAAATGGGGTAATGTCTTGGGTAGACCATATTATTGACATATGACTAATTGCCGGGATTATGCCACTCTTTCAAAAAAACTATACATCATTTTTCCAAGGCATAATAACGAGGATCGAACCCCCCATTTGTGAAAATATCATATAATCCTTGTTACATCATTTGTACATCATCCCCTTTCCTTTTTAAACAATTTACTAACTAAATCAGTCAACTTACTCAGTTACTTCCTTCCCCGTAAAATGCTATGTTATTTTACAAACCCTCAGGTATTTGACTGCTTAAGAATCTCACTGGGATTACAATTTTGAGACGGCAATCAATATGCTCAGGTTTGATTTTCTAGATATATAGCTCAGTGCCCTTATTCGTTAATAATAGAATTGTATATTACTTACTTACTCAAATCAACTATTTCGTTGTTTACTCTGATAAATGGTTAAGTAGAGAATTCAGTCAGTTAGTAGTTAATTGATTTGGATACCCCAAGGATGAATTACTACGGATTAACCATGCTCTAACTAATTAATCATGTGTATATAGTGATCCTCAAGCCGATGTTTTACACATTCTCTTCGAAAAGAGAATAGAGGTATCCTTAAGTCTTAATTTGGACAGTTAAGGCTGGAAGGCGAACCATGAATTTAATTACAAGTTAGTTAAATTTTTGGGGCGTTACATTTCTTTCTTTATTAGGTCACGGCAGCTATGGGTTTGGATAAGACAAGATTTTGTCTTCTTCCTTTGATAATTCACAACAGCTATGGGTTTGGGTGAGACAAAATTCTATTTTTCCTCTCCTTGCAGATCACGACCAGATGGATATTGGGGAGCAACAAAAATTTTCTTTTCTGCATGTCACGGTAGCTCTGTTCTTTTTGATACAATTTATTTATTTTTTCCTGGTTACCCATAAGGTCTACCTCTTCAAAACATCATGTATGGTTGGATTGCTTCTTTTTCTTGATGCCCATAAGCATTATGACACCCTTAAGCTTACCTATTGATATTCTCCATGTTTTGTTTGGGTGATTTAAGGACGTGAACCAAAATTTTCCGCATCCCTATAATTAACGTGTAGCTCAGTATATTTAGTTGAATGTTCTTATTTCAATGTTTGTCATAAATGGTATTATAGCATTTGTTTGTAAAAAATCTATCTAGTTATTATAATTGATCAATCTTGTATTGTCATGGTGTTTTAAGGTTGTAAAATTCTGCATAATCTGAATCCTTTTTACTTTTGGGCTGGACATTAGTTAGACTCTTATTGTATGGTTGCTAGATAAGTTATTACTTCGCAAGTGGTTATAGAATTCTGCTTTTGGTGTAGATTGAATGAATAACACAAATCTGATTTTTTTTATTTCCTACTAGACCTGTACAAAAATCAGCAAGTTGAACTCTTTATCTTTTAACATGCAAAACACTCTCAATATTTGGTGTCAATTGTATGTGAAAATCTTCTTCTTCTTTTTTTTTTTCTAATTATTCCAGATCTTTAAAAAATTCAGCAAGTTGAACTTTTTATCTTTTAATGTGCAGAACACTCTACCTATGAATTTGTAAATAGGCTTAGTTGTTAGTTTATTATTAAGAAATGAATTATGCTTACCATGATATTTTTCTTATAGAAAGAATTGGTTACTTGTTGGACCACTTAGTTAATCTTTGTCCATAGTAAACGTTACTAATGAGATAAACTTGCAGAATAAAGTTGATGAGTAAAAGAGAATAAAAATATTGACTCTTAGCCTTGAAATCTTTTATATTTTAATAGATAATAGAAACATCCAGCACCTATTTTTGTCATAAAACTTACACTAGTTAAACCCAAAATATAAGTTACATTAGTTTTTATTAATTCTTCATTTGTGTAAGCCTTTATTCATTACTAACACAAGACTACAAGACTTTGAAAGTCACTAAGACATGAGCCCAAGGGATAGTACTCCCTCTTTAAAAATTTCCTATCTTGTATATTTGATTGGGAACTCGTGGATGTTTTATCTTTTCTTTTGATAGACTATCTACGTTCACGTTTCCCCTCATTCTTCAAAACGGGGGCGTCGCAATCATCCTCCTCAGCCCCAAGAGCACCCTCCCTATTGGAGAACACAGTAACAATATTTCTACCATCATCATCATATGTGAAATCAATTAGATTTAGGGGCTTGTCCATGGATATTTTTTTGCTGACAATCTACATATGAATAATAACCCAACATATACAGATCATTAAACCAGAAAGAATGAATAATAAATCAAATTTATATATTAAAACAACATCATACTACAAACTAAATAGTAAATGATAAAAATATGTCAACATGTATCATTTTTCTTGATAATCTCATAACCCAAACAAAGAAAAAGAGAGTTACTAAAACAACATGTATTCTTGCAGCCTTTGAGAAATCGTACATCTTTGAGTCAAAATGATTTTTCTATGAGAAAAAAAAAACGAAGGATTTTTCTTTGTCTCTCCGTTTTTTGAGAACCCAAACAGAGAGCAAGACAACAGGAGAGTGAAATAACAAAATTAAAACTTATTCAAAATCGACAAAGTATTGTTCTTTTCACAAAAACAAAATCATTTGTTTTCTGAGGACCCAAACAGAGAGCAAGATTGCAAGAGAGTAGTAAAAGGAAAAATCGCTCAAAATTGTGGATAAATGAGAAAAATGAGGTGTTTTTCTTTTTCTTTCTCGATTTTCTTAGGACCCAAAACTTAGGGCAAGAGTGAGGGCAAGAAAGAGTAACAAAAGATGAAGAGATAAGGAGAAAGGCTAAGAAGATGAAGGAGAAAGAGAGATTGACCAAACAAATCGTAGGATCAATGAGGTTTTAGGAAAAAGAATACAAAACTCAAAGTTCTTTATGCAAAAAAGTAACCGACTAACAAAGATAAAGTAAAAAAATGAAATATTTAACAACAAAACATATATGTGAGTACTGAAAGGATAGATCGCACAAGTGAACCCTTCGTCATTCTCAAGATTTGACCACCAAATTTGGAGGGTATGGCTTTGAGATCAGATTGTGCAAAGAAAGGATGATAGAGGCTGAGAGAAGAGTCTGCATCAGAGAGAGCCGATAGACATTTGTGAGGGAAAGGTAGATCAAATCGCATTAATGTGGCTTGTGGGTGGTTGAGAGCATTAACTCTCTCTGGTCTCGAGGCAGTCTTGAGACTCTTGAACAGAGTCATTCTTCTACTAGAAGTCTAGAAGCTTTTTGGAGAGAACCGAGTGAAATATCAAATATGTAAGAAAACTGAAAACCTCAATCTTCTAAGTTGTTAGATCTTTAGCCATACGATCAAAGTCAAAGGTTTGGCTTTTCAAATTTTGGTGAATCTTCAACCATACAATAAATTTTTAAAAAAACAAACGTTGGATCTTTCTTTTGATGTTTGGATGGATGAGTGGATCTACCTTCAGCCTATCAAATGAAAGATATATACAAATATTGGATCTTATCCTTTAAACACCAACGTTAGATTCTAAATTTCTAATATATATGCTTATTATACCTTAATACTTATAATATATAAATTAACATATTATGTATTACTAATTAACTATATTATGTATATAATATATATATATATATATATATATATATATATAATATATATATATATGAACGAGATGAGTCGAGCTTCCACGAGCTTTGTTCACAAGCCTATTGGCATGTTCATCTTGTTTAATAAACGAACTTAAATATATGTTCAAGCTCTGTTTGTTTAATTAACGAACAAAGCACGGGCCGAGCCTGAGCATGTTCACGAGTAGCTCTGCTCACTTACAGTCCTAGATCGAATGAACCAGATTTCCCCATTCACTCCCATGTGTGAATCAAGGGCAAAACATTAGCCCTCGTCTCTTCTACACAATTTTCAGTCTACACCCTAACTCACTTTAACGTCCAATAAATTAATTAACTTTACGGTTTGTCTCCCAACCTTAATCCACCCATAATAAGACTCAAGGATATCTGTATCCTCTCTCAGGAGAGAGAGTCTGTAAAAACAACAGCTTGGACTCACTATAATATTCCAGAGTAAAGCCAATTAATTTGACTAACTTGGAGTATTACCCGTGGAAGATAGTCATTTTAGATGAACTCCTCACGAGACTAGCTGCAGGTCATTCGAGCTATTTGAAGATGGTCCAACAGGTCAATAAGTTATTTTACTAGCCAAATATGTGCCCCGACATTTGCCAATACATCGCAGAATGTAAGATATGCCAACACCACAAGTAGGGCTGGCAAAACGGGTTGGCGTGTCAAGTTTAGGTCGACCCGCTTGACTAGACAACCCATTAAGGGTAAACCCAAACATGACTCGTTTAATAAACGAGTCACCCGAACACGACCTGCAATTTTAACAAGTTAACATGACACGACCCGTCAACCCGTTTAGTTGACGGGTCATGTCGTGTCATGCCGACCCGACACATCTAACACAATTAGTTATTCAGGTCGGGTTTACCCAACATGAAGACATTTCGTTTTGAAAGATCTGGAACTCAGTCACTCTCTCAAAACATTTTGTTCTTAGGCAAACCCTAACAAAGGCGATGGAAATCCCATACGATCTAATACGACAGGTCTAGATCTTGCTGCGCAAAGAAGCGAATCTCTCTTCCTATGACCCAGACGACCCTTTGCTCTAAGGCCTCCCTTTGCCGCAATAAACACTAGCCCAGCTTGACCCCTCGCTACCTTACCTTCGCTACAAGCAATACGAGGCCAGGCTCCACCGAGGCATACAATCCTTGATATGCGTCTTTTGTGGGCGACACCAAAGGCAGGACCCACCTCCTGAGCCCCTCAACTTTCGTGACGCGCTCGAGTGCCGATGGTTGCTCGAGCCCTTGGACTTGGACGAAGAAAATGACCATGAGAGAGAGAAGGAGATACCACCAAAGAAAATGACCTTGAGAGAGAGGGAGATACCACAGGAATGACCGTGAGAGAGAGGGAGATCGAGAGTGAGCTGAGTGAGAGCGGCTGCGCTGCGTAACACGGTAACAGAAGGAGCGTAAGTTCAAGTTTAGGTTAGTTTCTTTTATGTTTTAAAAAAAATTAAACAGGTCAAACAGGTCACCCAGCGGGTTATGACCGGAACCCGATTAACATAAACCCAAACCCTATGTTTTCGTGTCGTGTTCATGTCGGGTTTGCGAATCGTGTTAAAAGTTACCACCCCTAGCCACAAGTATGAAACCATGGCCCCACTCGGTTTGCTTCAACCTCTACCGATCCCTAAATTCACATTGTCAAAATTATCAATGGATTTTATCGATGCAATTCCCATCTTCTAAGGATATACTGTTATCTTGGTTGTAGTGGATTGATAAGCGTTGAATGTTACATATTCAAGCCCTTTAACTCGCATATGTTAAACCTTAACTTGTGTTGTAATATAATATTTTGTTGTATTTTAGTGTTTTCTCTTAATTTTAGGTTTTAATAGAAAACACAAGCAATTCCATCAAATTCGGGTTTAAAATACATCAACTTCTGCAAAGCTGTTGAGCAATTACCTTTGTGCACTATTTTGACCATAACTTTTAGCTCAAAACTCCGATTAAGGCAAGATCAAGTGCATTAGACAGAGGACTCAAAAAGGAACAATTCATTAAGCAAAATCTGAAGTAGATAAAGGCCGTTCAAGCACCCAAAATGGAGATCAATCCACATCATTCTTCTAGAAGGCTCTGCAAATGACCTTTGAATACTGTTTTGGCCATAACTCTCAGTCAAAATTTAAATTGAGTTAAGGTTAAGAGCGTTGGAAAGAAGACTTCAAGATGAACAAATACTATTTTTTGTGAAAGATCAAATTTTGACGTCTTGAGGGTCAAAAATGCATCAAGGAAAGCTACAGAAACTAAACAGATGGCGATCAAGCGCCCAAAGCTGTGGATCGATCGCCGTCAAAACTTCTGAACGTAAATATCTGCAGACAGCTGGGAAAGAAGAAATGACGAAAAATAATCAAAGATTGCGGCTGGTAGGCGATTATAGGCGCCGAATTACCCCTTCTGAGATATTCTAGTCCACTTGATTGAAGATTTTTGTCTTCTCTTGTACAAAGATCTAAAGATCTTTTTCCCTCTATAAAAGGAAACCATCCAAGAATGAAAAGAGAGTGTTCTGAGAGATAGTTTTTAGTGCTAAAACAGAGAAGGTTTTGGATGAATTTTGGAGGGGGGTCTGAGCATAATTGCAAGGAGTGTGTGAAAGCTAAGGGGAGAGGGAAATCACAACTAGTAGCTCTAGAAGCTGCTAGGAGTGAATTTCCCCATTCTTCCCAAAGCATTTCCAACACCTCCATATTGAAGAACTCATCCATATTTTTGTTGATGTAGCCTTTTTCCAAATATTAATGGTATAATTGTGTTTCTCTTAGGATTTTATGTATATGTATAAGGATTGTATAGCCTAGAGGATTGCAATTGCAAAACCTTTGTAGATCGTTCTTCATGTTTATATTCATTTATGATGAAATCCTTATCTTGTTTCTGAGAAAGTTTTCTTTATCTTAAATGAACTCAAACATTTTCATTTTCTGTGATTGTGGGAACGATGGCTATGCAATGATTTTTTTTTTACACAAGTTCAAGTGGGTTTGATAGGTCATACTAGGGAACACAGATCGTGCCACAATTAGATGTTAGGTGGACGATAAGTGCGAAACTAAGATGGGTTATGCCGCTTATTTCTTGAAATATGTGTATGCTCATTAGGAGATTTTATAGGCCATGCTAGGGAACACGAATCGTTTCACAATTAGATGTTAGGTGGACGATTAGTGCAAAACTAAGATGAGTTATCATTATCTATTAACAAAAGTATTTTCTTGTCAAGGTCGTCGTATGATTGACAACCATTACGCGCTCATATTATGCATGTAAAGAGAGACCTTGTGAATACAACCTATCATTGATGTGAGGCTTGTGATGAAACCAACATCCTATATTTCCTCCATCTTCCTCCACCTTTATCTTATTTATGTTTATGTCATTTACATTTAAGTTCAAAAATTAAATTCTTTCATGAGTTAAGTTAGAGAAAATCTTGAAAGCTTGATAAATAACTACAACAGTCCTTGAGGTTCGACACCCTCTATATAGTCTAATTCTGCAAAGATTCGTTCTATTGTAAATGGTTAATTTATAATTGAGAATCAACCTACATCATGGATCGTCTGTCCAAGGCGACCCATTTCATGGCTCTTAAGCATCCCTACACAGCGATATCTGTCGCCCAGGCCTTCATGGATAATATCATCAAACTCCATGGATTGCCCAAATCTATTGTGTCCAACCGCGACCGCATCTTCACTAGTAAGTTTTGGCAGGAGCTTTTTCGCCTTCAAGGTACTAAGTTGAAACCGAGTTCCAGTTATCACCCCCAAATTGACGGGCAAACAGAGATGGTTAATCGATCCTTAGAGACTTATTGGCGGTGCTTCATCAGCTCTCCACCCACGCAATAGGTCAAATGGCTTCCGTGGGCGGAATATTGGTATAATACCACCTATCATACTTCGACGAAAATGACTCCTTTTGAAGCCATATATGGGCGACCACCCCCAACCCTTGTTGGATATAACATTGGGACCTCAACAGTCGCCCACGTGGACACTACCTTGGCAGCACGGGACAGTACTCTTCGGGCTCTCAAACAACACCTGACAAGTGCCCAAAACACATGAAACAACAAGCATACCAACATCGCACTGAACGAGATTTCGAGGAAGGTGACATGGTTTTTCTCCGTCTACAACCCTATCGACAATGCTCGATAGCCAACCACCAGTCCATAAAGCTCTCCCCAAGATTTTATGGGCCTTTTCGCATCTTCCAAGGAGTGGGCAAGGTAGCTTATTGCCTCGATCTACCCTCGGGCTCTACCGTCCACCCGATTTTTCATGTCTCATATCTCAAACGTGTAGTGGCCGGACCAATGTCCAGGCCCAGGGATTACGAACCTTCAACAACAATGGCACACTCCAAGTTACACCCCTCCGCATACTCGAGATGTGGAATGTCCAAAAGTGGGGTTGGCCTTTAGCCCAATTGCTGATTCAATGGACCAATTTACCCTTGGAAGATGCCACGTGGGAAGACGCCCACTCACTCCGTGAACGCTTTCCGAATTTCCTACCTTGAGACAAGGTTGATCTTAAGGAGGCGGGAATGTTAGGATCACATATGGCAAGCCACAAGGAATCACATAAGGCAAGCAACAATAAAGGAAGCAAATATGGAGGGCTGGTAATTAACATGGAAGGCAACAAATTTCATTCCATCAATAAAACACCCAACTGACACTTACCCCACATAGGACAATCCTCAGTTGGCAAGATAGTAAGAATATTATTCTTTCCCTTGTAGAACCTCAATAGGTTCCTTATAAATGTAACCCTAATTTGCAAGAAAAAAAGGCATGAAAGAAAGTACTAACAATTCAGTTTCATAGTTAAATTATGTTCTATCTCCATCAGTGTTCACCAAAATTGATGTGCCTTTTAAAATCATCATTAAATCAAAAGTCAATAATGATATATCATAAATTCAATGGTAATTTTAAAAGTTATATCAATGTTGGTGGACACAAGATAGACATGGGGTTGACATATATAATTACTCGTCCTGCTCAGTCTTTCTGAATCTCTTAGAGCACTAACAACAACTTTTCTTAAATTTTTCCTCAGTGTAAGGAACCAAACTACTTTTTATTTCTCTATTTAAATAAACTTCATAGCAGCTTCTCTTACCATTTTCATATATCATTTAAATATTCTTTAAAGTAAATGCTAGGAGAAAGAAAGAGGAAAGATAAACCATTTAAATATTGTTTTAAACAAATGGTAGATGAAAGAGAGAGGAAAGTGAAAGTTTTTTATATTAAAATAATGTTAAAGGAACCACTTTTAGTTCCCTAGATGAAGGGAACAACTTTTGGTTCCCTTTATATTTCTTTAATTTATGGAATACTAAGGGAAGCTGCTACAGATTTTTTTTAACTGTTTTCCGTACACTAGGGAAGAAAATGGAGTTTAAGGGAAGCTGTTGCTAATGCTCTTAGAGCACGAATTTTCATAGAATCCAAGAGAGGGTTGCAAGACAGTTTATGGTGTATATTTCTTTTCGTCCCGGACATGTTTGTAAATTCATAGACAGGGAAAAATCCTAAGTGATTGAATGTCATCTGAATTTTGTTATTTTGTATATTTTTTTTCCTTAATGGCCCTTTGTATGGGTCTAATATTCATGTGTAAATCTTCATATGCTATAAAAGATAATGAAAACTTAATTCCATTAACTTCACTACAATCGGCGATGATAACCGCATATTTGTAAATCTGAAGGGGAAGATGAGAAAGATCAAGACAAAGGATCTTTAATCACAAAAAACACCAGTATCGTTGATTCGTTGAAGAGTGAGTACTTTATATATTAACTAAATTTTACTGCTCCAGAAACATCAGTTAAGCTTTCTAGCCGCCTGCGTATTCAAATGGGACAAAATTTAGAGAAAACCTGTCCCTAAAATATTCTACCAGTTACAGCCCTATGAAATCACCAGCGGATCAAGTTGGAGACGTTAATTCAACCTTTCCTCCTTGCACAGAGCTTACAAGATTCAAAATGAAATATCAAAAAAAAAAAACCATAGAAATGAGCAATTAACATATTATGCTTTACCCGCTCTCTCTATAGAGTCTCTCTTGAACACTGTTCATCCTTCTCTTTGAATCTTATATCATTTCTTTTGGTTCTCGTTCCTTTCGTCCTACAATGGTGATTCTTAATCACGAGTTAGAAGACCTCATTTCTCACACTTCAGCTTTTGGCTGGTCAGATTCCTCCCCTCTTTTAACTGCTTCTCCAGTTAATCCTATCATACAGCCATCCCTTACTCTAGTTGGTAAGGTTTTCTCTCATCAGCCCCTCGCTAAAGCAACGATCAAGAATCTCTTGTTAGCATGGAGATTTCTCAAGTCTCTAGTCACTGAAGATAGGGTGGATAACTTGATGGTCTTTACTTTTGAAGATCAAGAGGATCTTGATAAGGTTTTGAAGAACTCCCCTTGGAATATCAAGGGTTCTCCTATGTTCTTGCAGAAATGGAATATAGAAGATGCTATTGAAGATATCGATTTCACTAAAGGTGCATTCTGGATTCAAGTTCATAGACTCCCTCTTGATATGATGTCTGTGGATAATGCAAAAAGTATTGGTGCTAGTCTTGGTGAACTGTTGGAAGTGGATAATGCTGACCAGACTAAGCCCTCTCGTAAGAGTTTTTTGAGGGTTCGTGTTATAATCAATCTTCTCAACCCGCTGAATCCGGGTTTTACTCATCATCGTCCCCCCAAGACTCCTCTCTGGGTGCAGTATAAATATGAGAGGTTGTCGGATTACTGTTATGCTTGCGAAAGGATAGGTCATCTATCATTTGCTTGTCCGGTGGTTCCTAAACCTCCTGATCATGGTAGATATGGTAATAAGTTGAAAGCTGGTTCTCTTTTTTCTAGTAGGGTGGAGCATCTTATTCCTCCGAAACACACAGTGGTTGCTACGACTGGTTCAGGGGAGCTCAGTATTCTTTCAGTGATCTCAAACCCTAACTCGGTGCAACCCGACTCAGTCCCTCTCAGCTCATCCCAAGGTTTGAAAAACTTAGGTACTGTGCCCCATCCCATCCATCTCAATATTTCCTCTTTGAGCCCCGTAATTACTCCGGCTGCATTAATGGTAAAGCCCACTCTTGTCAACTTTCAGCTATGCCTCTTAAACTCCTCTTTAATGTTTTATGTACCTAAGCTTACTTCCACACCTTTTCCTAAAACCTCAGTTGCGGATAGGCCCTCTACTTCCTCTACTGACTTTTCTAAACCTCAATCTAATTCCACATGTGTCAGTTCCCCCTCAACTAGCCTTGTTTCTGATGCAAGCCTTGTCTCATCCTCTTCCACCTGTCCTCCAGACAATCTATCCATTTTAGCATATCACCCTTTTTCCTTCATTTCAACTCTAAAACCTTCCAAACCTAACTATTCTCCACAAACAAAAAAAAAATTTCACCCTTACTCGTTTTCTCACTTCCCTAAAAAGCCCAAACTAGATTCCAATCTTTCTTCCGCATACTTTGGAGATGGAAAATTACAAAATGTGGTGCATGCTTCTGAGTCTCCGGTTGACTTTGTTTCATCAGGGGTGGCAGGTTTTAGACTGCCCCCCCTGGCTCAATGATCGTCTTGGGTTGGAATTGTCGGGGTTTAGCTCGTGGCCCGACAATTCGTGCTTTGCGAGCTTTGATCAGACTTCATCGGCTTGATCTTCTCTTCCTCTCTGAAATCAAAGTTTCTCCTGCTCGTTTTCGCCCGTCTCTGATTGGTCTTGGTTTCGCTAATTGCTTAGAAGTTCCTCCTGTTGGCCTCAGTGGGGGTCTTTTTTTGACTTGGAAAAATGGTGTGGATATTGAACCGGTTATTCTGGATCAGCACTGTATTTCTTATTTGGTCTACTCGGATCCTCTCAATGTTCCCTGGTTGTTCTCGGGGGTTTATGCTCCGGCTATGGCTCTTTCTCGTTCTGATTTTTGGTCTTTTGTCTCGGGCTTTGGTTCCTCTTTTGGCGGAGCTTGGCTCTTACTGGGAGATTTCAATTCAATGCTTTCCTCTTCGGAGAAGAGTGGGTGTCGTGCTGTTGGCTCTTCTTCTCATAGAGAATTTTCTGATTTTGTTCATTCTAACGCTCTGGTGGATTTAGGTTTTGTTGGCAACAAATTCACTTGGAGTAACTGTCGTGTTGGTAGGGATAATATAAGGGAAAGGCTTGACAGGGGATTGGCTAATCAGGAGTGGGTTGATCTCTTCCCTAATGCCCTCATCAATCATTTTCCGGCTACTCAATCGGATCATTGCCCTTTGTTGCTGTCTACAGCTAGTTCCTATCAGAATATTCCGAAGCCCTTTCGTTTTGAGGCCTTATGGACCAGAGATGCGTTTAGTTTTGAGGTAGTGGCCGAGGCTTGGTTAAAGGATGTTCCTGGTTCTCCAGCTTTCTCTCTTAGCAGAAAGTGGAAGAATACAAAAGGAGCTTTGAAGCACTGGAATATTCATCATTTTGGGAGAATTCAGACTAAGATTAAATCTCTTATGTCTGACATTAGCCTTATTCCGTCTTCTCCGAATTTTGCTGGTAATGCTACCAAGGAAATTTCTCTTCAAGATTCTTTGCAAGAGCATCTTTTGAGAGAAGAAATTCTCTGGAAGCAGAAATCTCGTGAACAGTGGCTGACTTGCACTGATTTGAAGACTAAATTCTTTCATGCTTCCACTATTAGTCGGCATAGGTATAATTTCATCTCTTGCTTGAAAAAGTTGGATGGTTCCAGTCTCAGTGGTAGAGAGAACATAGTCTCTTATTTAGTTGATCATTTCAGTTCTATTTTCACTTCAACTAATCTTATGTTTAATGACAATTTCTCAGATCTTTTGGTGCATGTTGTTACGGTGGAAGAAAATACTGCTTTATGTAGTATCCCTGAGGAGGCGGAAATTTTCTTGGCCATCTTTGAGTTAGGTTTAAACAAGGCCCCTGATCCGGATGGGATGACTAGTCTTTTCTATAAGACTTATTGGCCAATTGTCCGTGTGAGTGTCATCTCTTCAGTTCAATCCTTTTTCAGTGGTGGTTACATTTTGAAAGAGTTTAATCGTACGAATATCGCCCTGATTCCTAAGGTGGATAGCCCTTCCCTGATCAATCATTTTAGGCCTATCAGCCTCACTAATTTCAATTACAAGATTATTTTAAAAATCTTGTCAAATCGGTTGAAGCCTATTTTACAAAAAATTATGTCTCTACTCAATCAGCCTTTCCTAAAAGGAGGTCTATTCATGATAATACCATCCTAGCCCATGAATTATTTCATTCTATGAAGCAAAAGAAGGGTTGTGGAGGTGTAATGGCTTTGAAGTTAGATATGGAGAAAGCTTTTGACTCTATGGAATGAGAGTTCTTGCTGAATATCTTGGCTTCTTTAGGATTCAATTCCATTTGGGTTAATTGGATTAGACAGTGTATAACTACTTCATCTTTCTCTATCCTCCTGGATGGTGCTCCTTTTGGCAAGTTTTTCCCCACCTAGGGTCTAAGACAAAGGGATCCTCTTTCCCCTTTTTTGTTTATTTTGGGCTCGGAGATTCTCTCTAGGCTGATTTTAAGAGAAGAAAGTTTGGGGCTTTTGCATGGGATCAAGATGTCCAGAAATTGCTCTCCCATCTCTCATTTACTGTTTGCAGATGATGTTATGGTTTTTTTCTTGGGCTAATGCAAGTGAAGCTAGGGTGATTCTCAACTGTCTTAACACCTATTCCTCTTGGTGGGGGCAGCATATCAACCTTTCAAAATCTGCTATTTTTTACAGTCCCAATTGTAAACCCCGGACAAAGGAGGCTATTCATGGTGTTCTTAATTTGGCCCATATTCCTGCCCGAGCCAAATATCTGGGCATTCCTCTTTTCTTACACAATAGGAAGCATGAATCATTTATTGAGCTTAAAGACAGAATTATGGCCAGAATTACGGGTTAGAAAGCCAGACTGCTTTCTCAAGCTGCAAGGACTGCTCTCATCAAATCAGTGGCTAATGTGATTCCTTCTTATCTGATGTCAATTTTCCTGCTCCCTAAGTCTGTTTGCTCGAATATTAATTCTATGTTAAGGAAATTATGGTGGGGGTTTCCTCAGGAGAAGAAGCACTGCCATTCCTTTCTTTCTTGGAACAATATTTATTAGCCTAAATTATTGGGGGGTTTAGGCCTTCGGTCAATGGAATCCCAGAACACCTCTTTGCTCGCCAGACTAGGTTGGAAGCTTACTTCTAATCAGCCCTTGCTTTGGGTTAATGCCTTGAGAAGTAAATATCTTTCCTATGGAGTTTCCTTTCTGAATGCCCCTAGTAATCCTTCTTCTTCTTGGCTCTGGAAAGGATTACTAAATTGTAGAAAGGTGGTTGAAAATGGGTCCTGCATTTCTATTTCCTGTGGTGTTAACGTAGATGTTTGGGCTTCTCCATGGATCCCATTGATGCCTAATTTTCGGCCTTCTCCTAATGTTAATCTACAGGAGTTGCCTTCCTTTATCGTTGCCGATCTTATTATTCCAGGGGAACACTCTTGGAATGTGCATCTGTTGCATGATCTTTTTTCTCCCTCTACGGTTCAAAACATTCTGAATATCCACTTGCCTCAGATTGCAACGTTTGATAAATGGTGTTGGTCTCCCTCTCCTTCAGGAAACTTTTCAGTGAAATCTGCTCATGATCTTACTATTTCGGAGGAAGGCCGTGTGTCCCCTTTTTCCTCTGAAGTCTGGTTGTCCCTGTGGGGTCTGAAAATTCAAGCTAGGCTGAAGCATCTCTTATGGAAAATTTCTTGGGATATATTACCTTATCGTTCCAAGATAGGGCGATTTGTTATCTCTGCTGAGGAAGATGCTTGGGTTTGCCCTTTTTGCAAGGGTCCTATGGAAACTCTTTGTCATATTTTTTTGGAATGTGATCTAGCTAGAATTTTGTGGAGAAGTTCCCCTTGGCCTCTGTTGACTTCGGTGTATGCTTCTAGGCCTATCTCGGACTGGATTTCTGCCATTATATTTCCTGCTTTCTCTTGCTATTCCCCCTCTAAAGTCAGAAAATTTCAGTTGTTTGCAGCTCTAACTTTGGACTTTATTTGGATGTCAAGGAATAAGTTAGTTCATGATGGCCTTATTCCCTCTCCTAGTAAAGCTATCCGGCAGACCTCTTTTGTTTTGAATTCTCAGTGACTGCGTGGAAGGATTGTGCCCTTCCTTCTATCTGGATGCCTCCTTCGGCTGGTTATTTTAAGTGTAATTTTGATGTAGCCATGAGAAGCTCCTTTGTTGTAGCTGCTGCCGTGATCTCTGATGAAAGTGGCAATATTGTTTTGGCTGCCACTCAGAGGATTCTTTCTCTTGATGCTCTCCAAGGTGAAGCTCGAGCTGCTCTCTTGGGTGTCCGGTTGGCCTCTTCAGCTGGCTTAGCTTGTTTGGAATTGGAGGGGGATGCTCTTTTAGTTATTCTTGCTACTAATTCTCCTTCTTCTTTTGGTTCTTGGTCTATTGCTAATTGTATTGCAGACATTAGTTTAGTTTTAAACTCATTTCATAGCTGGAAAGCCTTGAAAGTATCTAGATGTGCTAACTTTCGAGCACATGTTTTATCTAAGTGGGCCGCGACCAATCATGTATTTGGTAGCATTTTCATAGGTTCCCCCATTCTCTCTTTCTCTTGAATCAAGAGTGGGAAGGATCCTCCCGGGTAGCCATTTTCCCTTATTCAATTAGAAAAAAAAAATGAAATATCAAAAAGTAATGACAGTTAAGGACAGATTAATACAGCCGACTTAACAAAGCCTTGTCCCAAATGATTTCAATCAGCAACATGGGTACTTTTTCGAGCAAACTGGGAATGATAACTCAGCAAAACTCATAAGATTTCAAGTCTGTCAAACAAAACCATTCCACCATCTCATATAAGTACACTAATATTACAGGAAACTGATGAAACAAAGCATGATGAAAGAGTACGCTTGCTGTCATAGCAGCAACATGCATTGCATAATTATCAGTTTTCAAGGTTCAAGTTCATAAAATTCAAATATTGCAAGAAAATGAAAACAAATTTGGCTCAAATTTCAGAACCAACAGAGATTGTAGCCAAAAAGCTTTCTATCTGTAAGGCGGGAACTTTAATCAGTATGTCTTCTCTGCTACTAGTCTTACTACTATGTTTCTAAACACGAATCCCCCTGTTGAGACTGACCATGCGGTTTGAAGGATCCATCTGGGATCCCCTCACAGCTGAACCACTCTGATAAGAAGTCCTCCCTGACCCTCCATATGCAGCATCTGGATATTGTGTACCTGGATAGCCAGCACT
Source organism: Betula pendula (assembly GCA_900184695.1). Lineage (NCBI taxonomy): Eukaryota > Viridiplantae > Streptophyta > Magnoliopsida > Fagales > Betulaceae > Betula > Betula pendula. The sequence continues at coordinate 72,757 of FXXK01000090.1, read as the reverse complement.
GATGCCTCGGGATTGACCTGTCCGGTCCCTTGAGTACCCGCCTCTGGAAAATTGTCTCCCTCCACCAACACCATATCCTGTACGTCCAGTGCCACCACCTTGCCTTCCCTGAGTGAAAGACAAGTTCTCTTGCCACCTACCTCCCACAGCGTTATAATCCTGGCTATCTCTACGCCTTTGAGGTAGATCCAAACCGCCACCTATCCTCACTTCTATTGCCCTCTCATTACTTTCTGCAAGGACTGAAAGCTTCTCTGTTAACTGGAATGCCAGAGCCTGCAACCTAGTGTGTTCAACATCATGGAAAACAATGCACCGGGTTGGCTGGTCCCAACTTGCATGAAGCTCCTCATTGATCATCATCTTGCTAACAACGCTGTGAATCTGGGCATCTGAGAGGTCAAACATTTTGGTGAGCTGGTCCAAGCTCAGGGAATCATAGGATGAGGAGAAGGTAAATAAGTAGGTCCTCAGTGCCTCTTCCTTGATCTTATCCTTGACCATCTCAAGAACATTCTCTCGATTGTTGAGGAGCTTCCACACATCCAGGGACTTGATAACATCAAATGCCTTCTCAAAGTCTCCCTTGCTAAGGGCCCTGGTGGCAGCCATTATGTGGTCTCGGACACTTTCTGGGGGTCCAGTGAATGTTTGCCTCTCACTCGCCTCAAGCAATCTCCGGAAAGTCTTACTTATGACCTTGCGCTTTGGATCATGGGTGTTCGCTCCCATGTTGGGCACTTCAAGCAGCATGGCACATATCAGATGGACAGCCTCCAGCAACTCATGATTTATGTGCATATGGTATGGCATCTGCCGTCTCCTTTCAATCCTTTCCTGTTTTGGGTTTAAGGAGAAGCATTTACAATAGTGAGCCCTTGGACATATGCATAACTACTTATATCGGATGGGAGATGCACTGAAGCCAACCCAACAACAATATTTACAAGAAGAGATGCAAACATAAAGGTCTTTCTTTTTTTTTTGATAAGTAAAAGTCAATTTTAAAGGTCTTTTTATTTCTTGATTCTAGATGGAATGACAAATCATCAAAAAATAGTCCCATACAGCACATTCTAAAGAAACTACAGGCTTTTGCAATCATACAACTATCATCTTACGCAAGATGAAATAAACTTAACCCAAACAATCACACTAGCATAGATTTTTCTTATCCATAAAAAATGTAATAGCCATATCATGTGTCACATGGTATATTGCTTTCACTCCATCATCCCCATCAAATTGTACCCTTTAACCTATGATGTACCATGATGTGTGCATGTCTATACAGTCTAACAATAAAAACTATTAAAATCCAAACAGCATCTGTTCAAAATCTTATGTAGTACAAACACTGCAATCGTACTATATAAACCATGGCCACCTAAATTTATAATCCACAGAGAGACAAAACACACAACCAATCCTTCTTAGGCCGTTCTTTACTTGTTCACATTTGAAAATTAAAAGAAAAAAGAAAAACACTCAGCAATTGATTATAATCATTTAATCCTGACAAGAGTCAAAAAACAAGTCATCATCTCCAAGAATGAACGTATAGAAAGACCTTGAATTGGGATATAATTTCAAAAGCACAATCAGTCAATTAATAATGCCAACATGTTACTAGGTCATTAAAAAATATAGCATCAACAACACATCCTCAATGAAACTCCATGCTATATTTAAAATTTTCAGCACCACTTCACACACATTATTGTAAACTGAAGATAGCAAACTTGCACATAATAGAAAGTATGGAATTTCAATCTTTCAGCTAATTTATTCACAACATAATTTCTTATAAGAAACTCCAATTAAACTATTTCAGAGGACATAACAATCCATGCGTTCTACACATACAGTGAAGTAGCCTAGATGGGAATTTTCAGAAAATATCAATAATGGAATATTCAAGCAGATTTACAAGCTTCCAACAATTAAATAAAAAAAAATGAATAACACCAACTAAGGATTAATCTACATATGAAACAACAATACAAACATCAGTACCTGTTCTGGAGTCTTCTCATGATATCGACTTTGCGAAACACCTTGTGCAAGCAACTCCTTTACCCTTCCACCTGAATATAGTTCAGAAAGGCATCCATGACCTTCAGTGATTAATCCAACCCGGAACGCACATAGACCAAGTTGTGCCATTGCCCTGTTGAAAAGGATCTGTGTTGATATGTCCATATGCTGGATGCTATCTTGCAAGTGACTCATAAGCAGCAAGTCACGTGAAGTTGAAAACTCATCCAGGATAGCATAATGGTAAATGTCACAGAGCATGGCACGGGCCTTAGTCCGCTCATCTCCATACTTATAGATGAGGGACACCAGAGAGTCCATCAAGGCCCTGCTATTTTCTGGAAATGTGGGTTTCCGAGGAACAAGATCTGAAGTAACAACAAATGCAGGTGGACCCCTACTTTCCTCAACTACTTTATGCTCCTCACCTGCTTCTCCACTATCTACATCTCCCGTCTGCTCAGCCAGTTTTTTCATGGCATCATAAACCTCTTGTGGCTTATAATAGATAAGTTCAATCCGCTTTAAGGCAACCTTCGCAGCAGCCTTAAAGTCCTCAACCCGTTCTAAATAATCCTGGACATTTTGAGCAAGAACCGAAAACATAGGCTCATCTCTGAGTCTCTCAACATACTCACGAGTGTGGGGATCGATGCACTGCAAGCTCTTGAAAAACTCACCATCTATCCTTTCAACATAGGCAACCAAGTTTCCCCAAACCCGTATAGTCCCATTATAGTCTGGCCCCTTCTGGGTTTCATACTCATCAGGCTCCATATCATCCACCACTATGTTGGGATACTGGACAAGAATGTCCAATATCACAAGCATATTCTGTACACATTTCTTCCATACATTTATGGGCATGTGGCCATTGAGACCCGGATTGACATCAAATTGTGCAGAGACAACACTGAATAGAATTTCAAGTTTCTGCGCAGGGGTTTTGGCAACCTTCGTCAAAAAAGTAAGCTGCTCAACCTGCTCAAACCTTCCAGTTCCTTTCCTACCTCGAGCAGCCACAACCTCCTTGAATTTCTTGTTAACTGTATCCCATGTGATCTCACTAGGGTTCTTGAATTGCTTGTCCATGAGCTTGTCTTTCTTGCTCATCTTCTTCTCCCACTCTCCGTCATCCTCGTCTTGGCTATTCCCACCCTTTTCATCATCTTCATCTTCAGAATCTTTGAATTCAATCTTTGTAGGATCCTCCTCAATCTCTGAATCACTTTCTTCATCCTCTTCATCCTCATCTCTTTCCTCCTCGCTCTCAGGATTTTCCCTACACTTACTTATTAAATCCTCATATTGTTTGTTGTTTTTCTTCAACTTCTGCTTCATTGAGTTCAAGGCCTTGGCATTGCTGCTGCTCATCTTCTTCTTTGCATCCTTGTTGGCCAAAGCCTGAGTGAGAAAGTCCTCCAACATCACAAGTGCTTTAATGTAAAGGTTAGGAACCTTTTCAGACTCCATAACGCGCATGACTTTCTCCAGTTGTTTATTTATCTTGTCAAAGCTTTCCTGTAAGCTCACCCAGTCATTTATTTTCATTGCATTCTTCATCTGGTCAACTGTGGCTGACATCTCCTCGAAGCGTTTATCTCTTGTGGACCTAACAACCCGCTTATGGTCAATAGAGTCATCGCTATCACTTGGATTTTCTTTAAGGTATCTGCTTCCAGCAGCTTCGGTGGTTGAGTCGCCAGGTCCATTCTCAATCTCTTCGTCATAATCACTCTCCGCCTCCTCAGAGTCACTGCCACCCTGTTAATAACACAAAAACATTTTATAAAATCCTTTAACAAAGGCTCTCCCAGTTCAACCATAATACAGAATCTAATAATTGATACTAACAATGTATTGAAATAAAAGGTAAGAACCTGGGATGTCCAGAAACGTGAAGCCATTCTCACAATTGAGTTAAATGCAACAGATCAGAAACCTCAAGAAACTGCATTTAAACACAGACAAAAATTATGACATCTTCAGTGAATTGACATATAAAATTGAAGTGTCCCAATGAAAAAACCTTGGTTCTGTCAGGACCAATTTGTATAATACAATAACATGAATAAAAAAAGCACTTACTCCACAAAACAGAAAAAGAAACCCACAACAAGGATGCTAAAACCCTAAAAACGTCAAATGGTTGTCAGGAAAGATTGTAAATTTGAAGAAGTTAATACTTTTAAACCTTGTATTCTTACTTACAAGTAACAAAATAACCCACAAACACAAACAAACATGCTCAACTAGACCTTAAGCAGCCACTTGGCCTAGCTACAATGCATTTTCGATTGATCATCTTCTTCAGAGCAAAAGAGCATAAAAAGATAAAATCAAAGTAATCCCTATATAAAACCGATTCAATGAAATCCAAAATCGCATACTCTTCATACCTCCACAAATTCCTCAGCCGAAAAAAAAAAAAAAATTAAAATTTTTAACCAATAATTATTTAATAAAAAAAATCACATAAAAAAGCTAAGCTTTTGCTGACGATATATATGCATGCATACAGAAAAAAATTTTAACACAACCAACGAAGGGAACCCAACCATAAAAGTAAAGATGTTGAATCCCCCAATAACCTGAACTCGAATAACATTTACACGTTACTCCCATGCGGACGTATCATTTAATTGATGGCAGAAAAATGGCAAAAAATTAATGAATTCTGATGCTTTCAACTGGAAAAAATCATAGTAAGCAAAACAAATCCTTCAAGAACCCGTTGAACCATTTTAATTTCGAGAATAAAACTGGAATTAAAACCACCCAAAGAAAGAACACCAAAATTGAAGCTTCGTTTCGTGGGATATAAAACCATGTTCAGAGCAATTTATTCGTACATATAATGATTAAAAAAAAAAAAAACTTGAAGTGCCTAAAATGAGAAAAACGCGGGAGAGAGAGAAAAAGAAACCTTGAAAACGGAGCGGTAGGTCGGTGGCTGCTGCCGTTAGGTGTCACCGACGAAGCAGCGGATACTGAACGCTGGATAACAAGTTAAATGTTGGGAATAATCTGGCTTTATGTTTCCTTTCATCTCTGGTTTTGTTTCTGAGGAGATAGCGTAGTAGACTAGTAGTAGCCTAGTAGGGTTGAATAAGTGAAACGGTGCGTTTGGTGTCAACTGCGTTTAGTCAATACTTGGCTTTCATGTTCTAATTGGATTAGTAGATGAATAAATATGGGAAAGTATATTTTTTCAACTTTCCCATCCAACTTAAGTGTAAAAACTTTTTAATTTTTTTTTTAAAAAAAAAAAAAAAAATCACAAAGGGGTTGGATGGAGTTGGATGGAAGAGTTGGAGGTGTAGCACACCTCGAATAAATATATATGTCAACCACATGTCTACTTTGTATTAATTAAAGATTCAAAAGTAATGTAGCTTTTAAAATCACCATTGAATTTATGATAAATTATTACTGACTTTTGATCCAATGTTGATTTTAAAAGGTACATCAATTTTAGTTGACACAAAGTTGACTTGTATCATTACTCTCAGGTCTCATTTGGTTTGCGGAATAGGTCTCGGAATGGAATGACTATTTCATAATAATCATTCTTTTATTTAATAAGAGTCTATTCATAAGAATAATTATTCCTAGGGGTGTTCAACCGTTGCGGTTATTGGGCAATAACCGCACCGCAACCGGGGTCCCCGATTTTTTATTTTTAACAACCGCAACCGCAACCGCAACCAAGACCCCGGTTGCGTTGCTAATAACCGTTTCAATACCGGTTATAAACGGTTTTTAAACCGTTATTAACTGGTAAACCGGTTTTGATATTATGGGTCACAAAAAAAAATTTATTTTTAATCACTTTTCATCAAGTTTTTTATATATAATTATATATATATATATAAAAATTCATTTAAAAAACTAATATAATTATATATATGATTTTCTCAAGACATCTTGAAAAGCTATGCCTACAAAAGTTCAAGTAGCCTTTTATAGAAGAGAGAGGTGGAAAAAATTTGTTCATATTCAATGTGGGACAAGTTTATTTATTTATTTATTTTCTTTCTTTCTCTCCTTTATTTTTTTTTTTCTTTTCTTCTTCCCTGCTGCAGGGAGTGCTCCCTGCTGAGCTCCCTGCAGCAGGGAGCCTGCAGGGAGCTGGAGCTCCCTGCACTTGCATCTCCAGCTCCTTGCACTTGCATCTTGAAAGAGGAGAAAGAGGAGAAAGAATAGAAAAAAGAGAAGAGAAAAAAAAGAATGAGAGAAGGAAAAAAAAAAAAAAAAATTTGCCTATATTAAATATAAACAAATTTTTCTCATTCTCTACTTCTATAAAAAGACTATTTAAGCCTTTGTGGCATAGTTTCTTAAGATACCTTAAAAGAAAATTATATATATATTAGTTTTATAATTATATATAATATTAATCAATATATTAATATATAAAACCGGTTATCCGGTTACCCGGTTTAATAACCGGTTTTCAAAATTAATAACCGCAACCGCAACCGCCTAACCGGTTATCCAGTTATCCGGTTGCGGTTATATTGCGGTTTCCCGTTTTTCGGTTGTCCGGTTATCCGGTTATCTGGTTATTTCCGTTAATAACCGCCCCGCTTGAACACTCCTAATTATTCCTATAGGAATACTTATTCCTTTACGAAGATGAATATGTATTCCTTTTTAAAAATGATAGGAATACATATTCATTTCTTATTGGAATACAATTATTGCAACCTCTTCTCCTAAAAGCCCCTCACACTTCAACATCAATTTTTTTTTTTTTTTTTTTGAGTATTATGAGACCATTTGTGATTGTACTTTTTTAAAAAAAAAATTGATGGGTGAATATGATGATTTTGTTGATTTTTTTTTTTTTTTTCATTTGTGCACATCTTGTGTGTGTTACGGCCAAGGCAAAATGATGTGCAAAAAATAAAAAAATAAAAAACCAACGAACTTTTTTTAAAAAACTTAACAGTTTTTTTTTTTTTTTAAAAAAAAATTTATAATATATCGGTTTTGTTTAAAAAATAAATAAAAAACGTCTTGAAATTATATTGTATTATAAGGGTGTTTTAGGAAATTTGATTACAATATGATCTAATTCCCAGCGTATTTCACTATACCAAACAAAAGAATATTTATTCAGTGTTCTATTCATCGTTACAACCAAACTAAGGAATATGAATAACTATTTCATTCCACCTTCTTCTATTCCAAGGAATAGCTATTCCTTTTTCTAATGAAATAGTCATTCCGCAAACCAAATGAAGCTTTAGTAGTGGGGTGAGGTGTCTATAAAAAGCCAATAAACTGAATTTAAAATAAGTAATTATATATGTCAACCTCATATCTATATTGTGTCTATCAAAAGTGATATGACTTTTCAAATCACCATTAGATCTAATAGTGATTTGAAAAGTCACATTACTTTTGGTAGACACAAGGTAGACATGGGTTGACATGTATCATATCATGTAAAATATATCTAGAAAATCTACCCAAAATTGTTCCTTGTAATTGGAGTAACGCTAGTAAGTCTCTCTTCAAGAATGATATGACTTTTAAAATTACTATTTAGGACATGTTTAGTATTGCATTAAGAAATAGAGCTTTTAAAATCAAAAAAACTTTTTAACACCAAAAGTGTATTTTGATCATTTTTAAAGTAAAAAAAATACTTTTTGGTACTAAAAATACTTTTTAAATTATCTGCACAATCTCAAACGAGCTTTTAATCAATAGTGATAAATCTAAAGGTCAATGGTAATTTTAAAACAAACCTCATTTTTTTAAGGACAAAAAAAAAAAAAAAAAAAAAAAAGACTTACAGAATTCCTCTTGTAATTGGAGGTTCGAAACTATTTATCAAGCCTATGAAGAATGACAAGTGCAATGACATTGACCAACACCATTTTCTAGTTATGATCTCCCAAATGAGGTCGACGACTTGGTGGTTTCTTGAAGCCAAGCTTCTGCCTCACTTTTTTGTCATCTTCATTACATCATTGACGAACTTGAAGCCAGCTTCTGCTTCACTTTCTCATCCTGGTGCGTTCACCATTTTCACTGGTTGTTATTGCATAAGACTTCTCATGCATGTTCCTCTTTGGTCTATATCAAAAACCGCCTCGTGCAGTCCCTGTTTTGGCTTCCAGCCTCAGAAATATTGGATAGGATCAAATTTTGACCAATTGTCAGTTTTTTGGTTTTTCTAATTACTATATTTACTGTTTGGGCCTTGTTTTTTGAGAGCCCACCTCTTGTTTTTTTTTTTTTAACGGTTTTGTTTCCTTATAACACCTTTTTTCCATATTGAATAGAGAGAAAAAAAAAAAAAAGATTATAAATGAACGCACATCTAAAAGTGACATGGTTGTCATTGTTAAACTCATCAAAATTACTATTGTTGAGTTTTGGGCTTTCTTATCTTATGGGATTGTAATGTTGCATGCCTATAGTGCCCCAGTAGCTACTACCTCTTTCTATTGGCATAAATTTTGAGCTTGACTTTTTCTAACGAACTCGGGCCCAGAGAGTTTGTCCACTCAATTTCTAACACCTATGGAAAAAGTACCCCAACAATGTCTAGTATTCATGTAATCTCATAAAATGAAATACTTTTATTCAATAAAATGTCATACAAACTTATGACATTACTCTCAACACTCTTAGGGAGGCTGCACAACTACCAATGTTTTCTTTTTAGAGTGGCTGCGACTACCCCCAAGAGAAAATAGTGGGGTGTGAGGCCATCTAGAAAAAGATAAGAGGTGGCCGCATAACTATCTATTATTTTCTTCACAACCGCCTCAAGAGACAGCAACCCCCAATCTTCTCTTATTTGTTTTCTTTTAAGGATGGCCACGTAAGCGCCTCTTTTTTTCTTTTGGGGTTTGTCATGTGTCCACCAACTATTTACACTAAGGATTGTTGTGGTCACTCCCTCTCTTATTTTGTCATGCAGCCACCCCCTGTCTTCTTTTAGTGTGGTTATATTTACTCACACCCCAACGATTAGGAGAGAGATAATTTTATAATGTTCTCTACAATTTTTTTTTTTTTGGCAAAATAAACTGTTTGTGTGCGTGTGATTGACATGTGCTAAAATTCCCAAGATCCCATCCAAACAAACAATCAAATTTGATTCAAGGTGTAACTTGAAATATTTTAGTAGTTTTTAGGTCCAAGTTGTTATGAGTCGTAGTTTATAAGTGTAAGCACGATGGATATGAAAAGTTTAAGAGGATAAAGTATGGTTTACTCTTGTGTTTAAGCACTATTAACCTTAATGCAAAGGGACACTAGAAATCCAAATTCTACGCTTGGGAGGGGATTTGGCTTAGGTATTGTTAAAAAACTACATGATGTCTGCTGTAGTTTTTTCAACCGTTAAGGTTTAATTTAATTTTTTCTATTTTTTTACGGCACCTAAATCAAATCTGTTTGGAGGATTAGGCACCCTCAAAGTGATTTAGCTTAATTTTTCTTTGATATTTTATTTGAGTAATGTTAGAAGCTCTTCTTGTATCCATCCAAAAAATGAGGTGGCTTTTAAAATTATTATTTGATTAAAATTTAATAGTGATTAATCACAATGTCAATAATAATTTTAAAAGTCATCTCATTTTTAAAATGACACAAAAGAAACTTCTAAAATTACTCATTTTCTTTACCAAGCTTACAAAAAAAAAAAGACTTTGGAAGTTAATTGAAAAAAGAAAAAGAAAAAAAAGCAGCTTATTTACAAGATATGTGACAATCCTCTGTACATATAATAATGATTAATTCAACAATTAATTGAAAATATCACATTAATATTGTGCAATATTTATAAGATAAAAAAATGTAATTTTTGGCGTTACTCTACAAATAATCTGAAAAGAAGGTATATGCTATAGCAACCCTAGTAATTAACGTCACTCGTCAACTTCATTATCATCGGATGAACAAACACACTTCGTTTCAGTCTCTGCTGCTTCCCACCAAACCAAACCCGAAGTATGTTTCCTCTGACCTTCAATTCTTATTCTCATTTGGGTCTCTCTCTCTCTCTCTCTCTCTCTCTATTGTGTATTTAATGATTATGCTATGTGGCTAATTGGGTCAATTTTGAAGTGGGAAATGTGCTTGTTATGAGTTTCTTGAACTGAGTTTTTCTTTTTGAAGTTTATTTTTAGCAGTTCTAGGCTCTAGCTGAGGGATTGTCAAATATTTTTTCTTTTACCGTTGGGGCTTCTTGATATTATTGTTTTTGATTTTTCGGAACTGGGTTTTAGAATATGTTCCGGTTTAGGCACTGAAAGATTATTCTTATCATTACTATTATTTTTTGCATCCAATTGAAGCATATTGGAGATATATTTGATAGTTTTCCTCTCTTTAACTCTCTCTCCTCTCGTATCTTGTGTCCTGTAAGTATACGTATGAAGTGGGTGTGTTTTGATTTTAATTTGATGAAATGGCTGCATTTTATTTTGAATTTTAGGAGCTGAGAAATTGTTTTTGTCACTTTTCCCTGTTATAATTATCTTCAGTTTAAGTCCAAGATATTCTGCTATATCTTTCTTGCTTATTGTTTTTTTCCCCCCCTTTTTTCATTTAATGAAATTTCCTGGTTTTGTTATTGATAGTTTGAACTTCGCAGTTGTGATTCTCATTCTCTAGCAGAAGAGTAGAAAAACCAGAGGAATATATTTCTACGGATTTTGAGTTTATCAAAAATCAATAAACCTACGAGTTCTCTCTTTCTGCGAGGAACTGATCTGGGGTTTCGTTAATTGGAAAAAGGAAGCTTGAGAATACATGTCATATAGACCTTTGTAGCCTGTTAGATTTCATTCTGTTAAGTGGGAGGAGAGGGATGGAGTATAGCATTCTCCAACAGAATCGCATGGTGGTATTTCATAGTTTGCATGGTCTAAATGGGTGTTCCAAACAAGAGGGTCACTGTTCTGGCAGGCACCATTGCTCAATAAGAAAGGCACCTGTTGTTCAATTAAATTGCTTAAACAAGCATAATCACAAAACTCAATATTGTTTACAATGGAGGGGAGTTCGTGTTCCTGAAATAAATGTGCACTTTTCACAGCCTAGAGGTTTGCGCAGAAGCGTTTGCATTGATAGAGACAATGAGATTGATCAAGATGAATGGAGCTCTGAAAATAATGGGATGGGTGTTGACAGAAATTTCAGACAGCTAATGAATTCAAAGAAGCCTTCAAATTCTTCGTCATTGTATTTAGATGGACCCTTCGTTGGCAACAATGAGGAAACCAACAACGGCGTTCTTCAGAACTTCTGCATCCAAGGGAGATTGGTGGATGCATCTAGGTTGATTGATATTATGGCACGTCGAAACCAAATTCCACATTTCTCTGCTTGCACAAACTTAATCCGAGGCCTTATCAGAATGGATCGAACAGATAAAGCTGCCAAAGTCCTGAAAGTCATGGTCATGTCTGGTGGGGTTCCGGATATCATCACATACAACATGATGATTGGTGGTCTCTGCAAGAGAGGACTGTTAAAATCTGCCATTGACCTCTTGGATGAGATGAGCTTGAGCGGTTGCCCTCCTGATGTGATTACCTATAATACCATTATCCGGTCGATGTTTGATTATGGGAATTTTGATAAGGCTGTTGGATTCTGGAAGGACCAATTGAGAAAGGGATGCCCTCCTTATCTGATTACCTACACAGTTCTCATTGAGCTAGTCTGCAAGCGCTGTGGAACTTTGCAGGCTATTGAAGTATTGGAAGATATGGCAATTGAGGGCTGTTATCCTGACATTATTACTTACAATTCTCTTGTTAATTTTACTTGTAAACAGGGAAAATATGAGGATGCAGCTATGGTTATGGATAATCTTTTATCTCATGGGATGGAACCCAATGCAATAACTTACAACACTTTTCTGCATTCTCTTTGTCACCGTGCGTGTTGGGATGAAGTAGATGAGATAGTGGCAATCATGAATGAAAGTTCCCATACTCCTACTGTGGTTACTTACAATATCTTGATTAATGGTTTGTGCAAATATGGGCTCTTGGATCGTGCCATCAACTTTTATAATCAAATGGTTTCCCACAACTGTTCACCTGACATTGTTACTTATAACACTCTCCTAGGTGCTCTTTGTAAAGAGGGAATGGTAGATGAGGCCCTCCAAGTGCTTCACATTTTAGGTGGTACCAGCTGCTCTCCTTGTCTGATCACTTACAATACTGTGATTGATGGGTTGGCGAAGAAGGGTATGATGGAGAAAGTAATGGAATTGTATGACCAAATGATAGAAAATGGGATTACTCCTGATGATATTACCCATCGTTGTCTAATTTGGGGCTTTTGTCGGGTGGATCTGGTTGAGAAAGCTGTAGAGATAATGAAGGAGATGGGTAAGAGAGAGCACAGAGTTGGGAATAAAGCTTATAGATTTGTGATCCAAGCATTATGCAAAAATAAAAAAGTGGATACTGCAATACAAGTTCTAGAAATGATGATCTCAAGTCGATGCAATCCAGATGTGACAACATATTCCATGATAATTAAAGGTGTGGCTGCTGCTGGTATGACCATAGAGGCTAATGAGTTGCATCAGAAGTTGATAGAATGGAACATTTTAACGGAGGGGACCATGCTGAACTAAACAGAGTTTATGCAAAAACTTGATCTTCTTCAACACTTCCTGGAATCTAGACAGCCATTTTCACGCTTATAGTTGTAAAGAATGTACACTCTCATAAGGTGATTCCTCCTATCCAGTTTGCTTGCTAGAAAAAATCAATTTTTTGATTTCCTGATACAGCCACTTCCATTATTCCTGTTAGGTTGTGGTTATCTTGATCTATGATCTTGATTGTTGCTGCTGTTTCTCATATCAATGTATGGTTAATCTATGTTTTTTGTTGGCTTTCCGTAGTATCTACTAGTTATTAGGCATATGCGATTGTGCATTTATGGCCTTGCATGAGGCAGAAGAAAGATTGTTATTGCTTCTTTCATCTGTGAAAAAGACTAGCTAAGATCAGAAATCCTTGAATTTGCTTATGTTGAAGCTGCAATAGAAAATGTGAATCTAAAAGAAACCTTAATTGCATTAAAGAACAGCATCAAACTATGAAGCTGTTTCATTCACGAGTCTTCTAGTTTCGATATAAACTGGTAATTAGATGATCTATTATTTTGAGATCTATTGCTAGTACTCTTCTAGCATTTTACTCTTAGTCAAAATGTCATTTCTAAAAGAAAAAAAGCATGACTTCTATAATAAATCAGCTTTAGCTCCTTAAATTGTTCATTTTAGTAGACAGCTTTGGCTGGTCGTCAGATATACCCATTGACCATCCTGCGATGTGTCATTTATAAACGAACAATTCAGCTCAATTAAGCAAATAGCTTGTAGTTGGGCGGGTGGTTTTCAGTTTCTTGGGTCCCAAAATATGGAATCTCGATTTGAAATTTTATAGCTTTTTCTGTCCCTACGTTCCTCAGCAACCAATTTGAGCATTCAGGTCGAGCAACTGCTCCAAGATTCCAATTTCTGTTGATGAGCAACCAGACAAGACATTTAGATAGAAGGGATATCCAGGAGAGAAGAATGCAGATTAATCAAACACAAAGTGACACTCCAATATCTTTGCCATAGGTCATTGAGTTTGTCAAGCAAATGACAAATAACATAACAGAGAGGAAATCATATGCAACAAGGAACAACATGTAGTAGGAATTAGTTACTAATTATGATTTCTTTAGGTTATGTTCAAAGTGATTTGGCACTGCTCTGAAGAACTTGGAAAGAAATTTTTTTGAAGAAAAGAGATAGACCTGCTGATGAGGTTTGGCTCAAATGCCACTTCCTCTATCATAAGAATGGGGTAGAGATGAGGTCGTGGTTGGTTCAAAATCCACCAGGTGCGTGTGTCAATAGGAAAAAAAAAAAAAGGTAATAAACCTTATCGTGGATGAGCTGAAGAGTTTAGAATTCTGTAGGGTTCTAATAGAGTTGGGAGGAATTAAGCCTTCAGAACAAAATTGGGAGAGAAGTGAATGACAAAGGAAAAATAAGTGGGTGGAATTTTTGTTTGATAAGTAAAAGGTAGGTAGGATGCATTAGGAGCGGAATAAATAGAACGAAAGCATATCTGTTATTGGAACTAGAAAATAGAACACTAAAAGGCAATGACACATGTTTATTACATATCTGAATCCTAGTTTGTAGTAAATATATCCAAATCCTAGCCAAAATGAATAATTTAAATGAAAAAACGTGGAGAGAGGGAGAGAGACAGAGAGGAAAGGTCATTGTATTTCATAATTTTTGTATGTATCTGTTGTATCATTATACCATGGATTATTTGTAGCTTTTCTTATGGATCCTACGTGACAAATTCTCCATCTTATATCTGTAGTTATATTTCTTGCTGAAAGTTGTGGGAGTTGAAGGCATGCATTCTATTAACTCAACTAGTGACGCTGTCACGTTCAACGAATATTTTTATATGAACTTGCTGATTCCAGGGAGACGTCTGGCAGCTTCATTTCAAAGCTGGAATCTGCAAGTGCTTCCATGCTACAGCAGCATATATTTCAGACACCTAGGATTGCAAAAAGATTTATGGTTTTGCTGGTTGTCTTTGAGTGTTCTTGCTGTAACATTTTTGACACCATCTTGGTGAAATTGTTTTTTTCTTTTCTTTTCTTTTCTTTTTTTATGGATTTGCAGACGCCAAGAAACTTATACAGAACTTTTTAGCAGCAATCTTCTTTGATTGCAATGTGAACCTTTTGCTGCCATGTGTATGATGACTCCTGTCATGGCTATCACGTCCATGTGTTGCTATATTTCAATATGTCATGCTACTTATAGGGTCAGAAATTGTTCACCATACAATCTCCGCCCCTTTGGGGCAGTTAAAGATATGCTGCTTTTGTCATGTAAAACAATTAACTGGTACATATTTGCATAGAGAGATGCACAAATTAAATGGGAGTATAAGACAATATAAGTTAATCTTAAGCCAACTCATTTAGTTAAACAAGTCAGACTTCTTAACTCTATCTTTCTAATTTTGTATTGGGTTCGTGTTAAGTTTACAAGTCGTCTAAAAATTGCCAACTTTTATGTTTTATGCCAGTTTGTGTCGTATCGAGACATGGGTAATAAGTCTATATAAGTCAGTTATAATTCAACTCATTTAATTAAAATAATCAGATTCTTAAACTTTAATCCACTAATTTCATGCTGAGTTCATATCAAATTTGTAAATCGTGTAAAAAATATCTAACCCTAATAGCGGTCATTCATTCTCAGTCCATAGAACATGAAGTTGGTTGAAGGGATGTATTTGGTCTTTTTGTGAGGGTTTGGGGGGTTACAGTATCTACGGACATTGAGGGAGCTGTAGAAGGCGGGAGGAATTTGGTGACGAGGGGGGCTGTGGCTGGGTTATCTCTCATTTTGTTGCCTATTCATTAAAAAAAAAA
Source organism: Betula pendula (assembly GCA_900184695.1). Taxonomy (NCBI): domain Eukaryota; kingdom Viridiplantae; phylum Streptophyta; class Magnoliopsida; order Fagales; family Betulaceae; genus Betula; species Betula pendula. Next base: position 57,256 of record FXXK01000090.1, on the reverse strand, counting down.
AATCTCATTTTGTAGTTTACTATTTACCATTTGAGCAATGCTAAAGAGTCCATTGTCTCATAATAAGCAAGATTCAGTATAAATAGTCATTCTTTGCCTAAAAATGGGATGGAAGGATTTCATGAAATCTGACCTTTAAAATGAAAAAGAAGGAAAAAAAATTATTTCATCACATAATTCAGGGATTTTTTATTTTTATTTTTTTCTTTCAAGTAATACTAAAGTTACAACTCTTTTTACAACTTGATAACACGTCCACCACTATTTTTTTTAACACCCTCCAATCACATGTGGACACTTGTCAACATATTATAAAAGAGTTGTAAACCAATTATAAGTCTAGTATTTTTTTTAAAAAAAAAAAAAAAGAATATCCTTGAGACTATTTTTTTTCTTTTTTTTCTTTTTCGGAGCTCCTTGAGAGGTCTTTCGGTCAGTAGTTGTTACTACAAATTTTGTTCATATGCAACTTAGGCGGGTTGAAGATTTAAGACTTAGGTCACATTTGGTAAACTGGAATGATGATTACCTAGAAATATAAACGAGTATTATTGGAATAAAAAAAACTAAAATAGAATGATCATTTATATTCGTTCGTTTGGTGTCACCATAGGAATGACCAAATTTCCTAATTGGAATGGAATTAGATTTTAACCAAATTTTCTAAAAACACCTTACTTATAAATAATATCACCAAACATGGTTCATTTTTTTGGGTAAAAAAAAAAAAACCATTCTAATTTGCCGTCTCCCCCATGGGTGGCCAACCATCCCATTGGGGGTGACCGGTGATTGGGCTACCAAAGACAATGGCGGAAGGTGGCCGGTGATGACAAAGGGCCTTCGGAGATAGCAGTGAACAATGATTGGTGACAACAAAGCATTGCAGAATATTGTTACTGACAGTTTGTAAGGCCAAGCAGTGACCAACGGTCAGCTGGGCCATTTAGAGATTATATTATTAAGAAAATATATATTCTTTTCCTTTTTACATGAATAGTTATTCTTTATTTTAGAGAGAATAACTATTCCAGTAATAGTGTTGCAACCAAAATAACGGAATATCTATTTATTTAAGAATAACTATTCAATTGTTCAGTCCATTCCTTGGTACCAAATGTGACCTTAGTTTGGGTTGAGAAATTCCCATCCCTGGCATATCCTCTTAAACCAAACAGATCAACAATGTGAAGGCATGAGCTACTAGGTGGAAAAGATTCTAGAAGCGGTAATTTGCGTTGGAATCCAATCTTCATGTATATAAAACCCGCAGTCCCTCACAAGTTGCGAGTTAAAACAAAAATATATCATCTTAAAGGGATTGAAGCTGCACCCCTGCTCTAGTCTGCTGTTTGATGTTTGCAAAAAAATTATGCCATTTGAAAGAAGAAATTTTTCAAAGCAAATTTTGACTATGCTGAACTAGAAATAATGCAGTGTATTACTAGCAAGAAATGGTCTTCTATATTTCCGTTTATTCATCCCAAATAGTTATCAAGTTCCATGAATAAATAATCTTTCACATTTCGAGATATAACATAATACCAAAAATAAGCAAAACTTTCAACAATTTGTTATATAATTGATATAATGCAGAGATAGTTCTTTAGATTCATAAAAGTACATACAAGCATCTGAAACAGATTATGATATACTCCATCATTCTTCATCTTTGATATCTTATAAAGCTGTCCCTCAGTGATGCCAAAATTGAAGGTATGCGGTGATTTGTCCTTCTTCAATCCTGCTTCCCCTTTTGCTTCGTCTGCAAGCCTACTCCACTTCTAGATTCCATTTCTCATCATGTCAACTGGCCAGTTAGAATTCAATTTCTAAGGTACAACATTTCAACGTTAAGTATCTTCGCATTCAACATATCTCATTACTTTTCACGAGGTCCAAAAGCTTCCGTCAAAGCGATCATAGACTCGTCTCTCCACCAGTCATGATGTCTATCTGACAAAACATTATCTTCCCAGAATGTTTGGAAAGAGAGAGATAATAACCAAGGGAAAAACATTGAACATAAGAAAACAAGATCCCGTTAGAAGAACCCATTAATAAAATTGGACTATGTCGAAGGTAGATCATCAGAAACTTTCTTAATGTCAGACAGCCCTTGGTAAACATCAAGCATGGGAAAGGTTTTATTCAACCGTTTTAATGATTCTTCAGATATAGCGCCCAATCTGACGAGGGAATTAGCCAAACCCATAGCTTCAATTCGCCATCCTGCAAAACCAATCCCTTCAACCAACATAATGTAAGTAGTTTCATTAGGCTGGCATCCCTTTTCAAGCATTGCTGCGAGCACTTCAATGGAATCATCAGTTCTGTGAGCCTTACACAATCCAAGAATAACGATATTGTAACTAATGACTGTTGGCTTAAACCCACTACTTTCCATATCTACCAACAACCCAATCGCATCATCCACCATACCATCTCTGCACAAACACGATATAAGTGAATTGTAAGTAATCTCATCAGGATCAATCCCTTTGCTCACCATCTCTGATATCATTCCTAAAGCCCTAACTCTGTCCCCACAATTCCATAGTGCACTGAACATTGTGTTGTAAGAACTCACATCAGGAGGACAACCTACTTCCCCTAGCTTCTCGAAGATTTCCAAAGCCTGATCAGCATTTCCATTCTTACATAAAGTGGCCATGATTGTGTTGTAGTTCACAATATCTGGTAAGCAACCATCAGAGATCATGTCATTCAAGAATTCTATTGCCAAATCTAATCTCCCTCCTTTGCAGAATGCAGAAACCAATGGATCGTAACTATAAGCGTCCGGAGTTAATCCATTTTCCTTCATAACCTTCAATACATTCACAGCCTCCTCAATTTTACCATCACGGCAGAGTGAGCTAATTAAAATGCTAAAAGTAACAACATTCGGCTCAAAACCTCTTGAAATCATATCGCTAACTAGTTTCTCCCCCTCATCCCATTTCCCACGATTTAAAAGTACCCTCAACAAAATATTGTATGAGACTACATCAGGCTCACAACCCTTGGAACTTAAGCTCTTAACGAACTCAAAAGCACGATCCACCATCCCTTCCTTGCACATACCCCTGATGATTGCATTGTAAGTATACATGTCGGGTCGAAGCCCTCTTGATAGCATCTCATCCAAAAGCTTCATAGCTTCATCAATCCCACCTTCAAGAATGGTTGCCTCAACCAAAATTGTGTAAGTAATAACAGTTGGTTTGCAATTATCTTCCAATAACTGATCCATGACCTTCAAAGCTAAGTCAAGCTTTCCCCTACTACAAAGATTCCCAATCATTATATTATATGTAACAACATCAGGCAAAAATCCCCTATGTCTCATTCGATCAAGCACTTTGTTGGCGGATTCAATCCGATTAGCCTTGCAAAACCCACTAATCACTGCATTATACGCGAAAACATCTGGTTCACCATGTTTTTCCAAGATTTGCATAACCCTTATGGCTTTTTGTATATCTCTTAAGTTGAAGAACCCCTTAATTAGCTTTGTACAAAGAATAACATCAGGTTTGTAGCCCTTGTTAACCAAGCAGTCAAGAAAGTATAGTGACTCTTTGTAGTTGCCTGCTTTGCAGGACCTATTGAGGACTTTCATCAAATGGGTCTCTTTGAAATCATTATTTTGCAAATAGGTTGGCCTCGTTTCAGTAGAAGCGCTAACCTTTTCTGGGTTTCTGGAGCCATGACTCTTGTCATTGGCGTTAGGGACTCTACAACTCACAACAATGCTTTGATGTGAATGTGCGGTGGGTTTCAGTCGGTTGATGAAAGGGAGGGTCTGAGGCCAAACCTCAGTGGAAATTGTTGTCATTGACAATGGTTTTGTGCTGTGCTTCAGTAGTGCTCATGGACCCACATTTTCTTGCAGAAAATCTAAGAGAAGAAAAGAGAAGAAAGTACCTGAAATATGTGCAGTTGGGGGTTGTCCAATGTACTGGTTGGCTTTCAGAGTCCTTGAAAACTGTTATCCAATTGAAGAGATTCCATGGGATTTCAGTACATGCGTTTAAGATAAAGAATCTCTCTTCTTTTTTTAACCTTTTAGCTTTCTGGGCGAAAATAAAGAGATAGGAATCGCGTGGCGCAGCAGAATGTCATCCGACAAGGAATTTGATTACCCTTAAAAACGTCATTATTATTGTTATTATTTGTAACTATTAAACGTTATTATTATTATTATTTGTAACTATTAAACGTTGATTATCTTTTATTTTGTCTCATTGGTATTAATTTCCAAAAATTACAAACAGTAAAATCCTTTTTCGAACTATAAAAGTAAAAAAGGAGTTGAGGTTATTTTAGTGTGTACTATGAGCTATTGCCATAAAAAAAAAAAAAACGTTCAAATTCGAATTATGTAGGGTACAAATTACCTCAAGGATAAAGAAGAAAAGGTAAAAAGTATTAAAATCTATCATTTCTAAGCAAGAAATGAAGATTTTTCTTTTTTTTTTCTCCTAGTCGAGGAATAAAAAAATATTGTCTTAGGAAATTTTAATCTCTTTGGATATAAGCTCCTCATAGGTACCGGAGCTACAATCAATGGTTGAAGGTGAAATGCTCTTCCTTCCTAAAAATAGATGCTAATGAAGAGTCCTATTGCCGTCAAAGGAATTGATGGTAAAGAAACAAAAATAGGGTAAAATATTATAATTTGGGTGAGCAATAATAAATTTGTCATACCAAAAATACTTTGTTTTCCAAATATGCACGATGATATTTTGCTAAGTGTAGGACTTAAACAGAAACTTCAAACAAGATCTATCTCCGAACAAGGCACACATACTTATAAACTTCTCATTGATAGATTTACTAATCATCTAAAGAAATTAGGGAACTCCTGTAAGGCCTAAGAATTGCTTAATGCCCACATCACCAGCCCATGACCCACACATTATACTAGAGGGCCAAGGGTGTCATATATATAAAAAGATCCATGTATTATCTCACACACAACAATCATCTCTCTTTCTTCTCCGGTCATTTACTCTCCAACTAATTTAGCCATCGAAGGAGCCTCACTGGTAAGCGTTAATAAGTCACTCTAATGGTCTTCTCTCCTTTTGCAAGCGAAACTCCTCCCTAAAAGGCGGCCTAGAGTCACTGTGAAAAACCAAATATTTATATTAAGTAAGAATTTTCAGCACAATTATCTGCCGCAAATCCATTAGAAGTTTATGATAAGAAGTTTTCTTCTTGAAATTCTACTTAAATGGGGGTTTGGCCACCCCCTTTAGCCGGCCTAGGGTGGCTAAACCACCCCCTGGCCATTTAGGGATAGTTTTAGCTACCATTTTTTCTAGTCTTTTTTTAAAAAAGAAAATTGTTTTTAGTTTTTTAAAAATATACATATAATTTCTTTTTTTTTTATTAAGGGCATTTTTGTTTTTGTACTTTGAGGAGGACATTGATACACTCTTTAGTTGGGTGGAGAAATTGCAAATTGAGTATTAGAAACAGGAGGTCCACCCACTTGAACAATGTTGGGACATTGCAAATGAGTGTTGATTTGCAACTTTTCCCTATTTAGAGATGCGATGATTTGTTTGTTTGTTTGTTTTTTTTTTTTTTTTTTAAATTTTTTTCTCTCAATTCCATCCATCATTTCTTAAATGACTAAAAATATCATTTCGTAACGCTTAACCATTTAACATCTATCGAATTCGATGTTCTTATTTTGAAGACCATAAAAAATGGATTCTAACATGCATGATTCCATCTTTGAGAATAAATTCCTCATTTTGGCTCCGAATAACAATTCCTTTTAGATATTGTTTGGGATTGTTTAGACATAAAACTTATATTAAACTCAACGCCCCGGGCCCCAAATACCAAAGGGATATTATGGTTCAGTGTTTAGTGCGACGGAAAATAATAGTCAACCAAAAACATTTTCGGTTTGATCAAAAAAATTTCTTTAATTTCTATAAATGATTTTTCTTTTTTAAAACCGCAAACCATTTTTCAAGTTTGAACTTCTCATTTTCAAATCGCTGAAGTTAGACGGACCACTGCCAGAACTCGGTCGAAATACTGCCAAAACTCAAATTTTTTAGGTTTATTTTTTTAAAAAAATTATATTTATATTTTTATGATGTGATTTTTTAAAAAAAAAATTTATAGCCTAATATAATTGAATAAAAATATAAAAAAAATATTTGTAATTTTTCGTATGCGTCAAATGCCGAAAAATGTTTTAAGCGAAAAACATTTTCTTGAAAAATAATTTCTCTGAAAACATTTTTCGATGAAAAACGTTATTACTTTAAAATAAACGGAGTCTAAATGAATGTAATTGGGACATGAATGAAATATAATGAAATAAATGTTCAAAACTGAACAAAATATTTTGGACTCAAGTTTTCTTTTTCTTTTTCTTTTTTGTAATAAGATGTCTAGAGTTAGTTTAGCATTTAATTAAGTTTCAGGCTTGTATAGTATTAATGACAATTTTCCCTATTTTAGCATTGGTTGTGAATAACCTATATGTGCATCAAATATTTACTTTGCTTGATTCTCAACTTATTGATGGAATTTAGAATTTCTTATTCTAATAAAATTTGTATTTGAATTTAGCAAATGCCTTATATGAGACATGTACTTGTTACTTTTGCATGTGATATGCATATATATTTTTTTTAATTAATATTATTAAAAAAACATGTGATTCTCATGTGTCGCTTAGAAAATTTTCGTAGTGGCTTATAATGACCTCATTTTCATTCTTGGTAACACCAAATAACTTAGAATATTTTGAGATAAATTTTGAACTTTCGTTTCTCTATATTTCCTGAAAAATAGAAGAAAAAAGAGGTTGTAGCTTCTTTCTACCATAATTTGTGCATAATTCTGCTCTGTTATCTGTATTGTCTCAGGGTTCGTTTGTGATTGCGATTTCAAAAAGTGCGATTTTAAAAATAACGATTTTAAAAAGTGCGATTTGAAAACGTAATTTTTGAAAATGAAATTAAGTGTTTGACAAAATCGCAGTTTGACCTTTAAAATTTTGCATTTTCAAAAACACACCCAATTACCTGCGATTTGAAAATGCAGAGAATTTGCGTTTTCAAATCACAATTTTTTAAAAATACAGTTCTCAAATAATCCAATTTTTGCGATTTGATTTAAAATCGAACTTATTATCTACGAAATCGCAATCTCAAACGCACCCCAATCAATATAGTTGTCGTTTTTTGCTAGCGCATAAGACGCCCTCAGTTGGGGCATATGGTAATTCTGGATTTGGTGTACTCTTGAATCAAAATCATCCATATTATATATAAAATAAATTTTTTTTTTGAAAAAAAAAAAAAGAAAAAAAAAGGACAATGAAAAGGCACGAAAGATGTCACAGATTGATCAGACGTTTCCATCTAGCCCCATTAAAGAATCCCAAAGGCAGGACCTTTCTGGGCACATCTTACTCAGCATACTCTTCAGATTTTCTTCTGTAATCTTCTCTCGGAGTTCAAGCTGAAACTCAGGGATTTGCTGACGCACATAAAGGAAATTTAAGCATCCCACCAGCATTAAATGGGATATTAAAAGAAGAGAAATGTTACAGTACTCCCAAGTGATTGCTTACTCACTGATGTGTAGTGAAAAACACCATTGAATTTTGAACAAAATTATTTTTATATGATATATTAATGGTGATTTTTGATGGTCACGTCAACGAGTAAACACTTGGAAGTACATGTAACAATTTTTTAAAAGAACAAATATCATTTCTTTAAAAGAACAAAATGCTATTACCTTGGTCAACCAAAATATGTAAGTAGCAGACAACCTGGCCTGTGCTTCGAAATCGTCAAAGTCATTATTCAAAACAGTTGAGCAGGAGTCCAGGAGACGCAACTCATTATCAACAAAGAAACCAAAGCCATTACTGATGCTGATTTTTTGCTCAGAATGGCTGGATGCATTACAGAGATCAGTCGCAAATTGCTTCATCCAACACAAAGAAAGGAAGCGACGATGAAGCCATAGTGCCTGTTTAAAAAGAAATCCAAACGATTTAAAGTATTTAGTAATGGAATGCCCAGAAAAAAAAAATGGAATACCATAAAAAATCAACCTCTTTCACTGATGGAACCAAAAAATTTATTGACAATAGTATAGACTCATGAAGAAAGGTATTGCTATAAGAGAGGCTCATGATGCTAATTGACATGACAGCAAAAAGGATATTTTTAGCGACTTTAGGTTGTCAATTCCTGGATGACAGCATCTAGGAAAATATTACACTCGAATATATAGAAGACAAGTTTTTTTTTTTCCACTTCAAAAGTGCCAGTATCTACAGCTTATCGATGTTACCAATGCTGAAATTCTACAAAAATGACTGACATATAAAATTCAAGTTTGTTTTTCGGGAAAACTTTTAATTCGGTCGTGTATGTAAAACTTTGTTTTACAGCCACCAATAAGCTTATGCCACCTCAGCAAAACACATCAAATATAATATAATTGAAAACACCATATCAAAATCAAACCAACCTATTCTAACCCTAAACCACACTTAAACCATCTTCACCTCTCCAGCCGTATGCCGCCGCCACCCTCGCCGGAAGCCCGCTAGCAGCCATAGCCGGAATCCACCGCGTGGCCAGCGGCTAGCCAAGACCAGGCCGCTAGCCTTGCTGTGGCCAGATCTTGGCCGGCTAGGCCGCGTGGTCAGCTGCCACGCAGAGGATTCAGCGTTCGGCTACTGGCGGGCTTCCAGCAGCAATGTACGGTTAGGAAGTGGTGATGGTTTAAGTGTGGTTTAGGGTTAGAATTAGTTAATTTGGTTTTGATATGGTGTTTTTCAATCCAATTGTATTTGATTTTTTTGCTGAAGTGTCATATTTTAATTGGATGCTGTAAAACCAACCTTTTAAGGATGGACCTGATAGAAGAGGCTCTCTTGTTTTTCAGATATATGTACAATTCCCAAGCATAACCAGAGCAATTTTAGAGCTCCAAACAACCAAAGGTTCTCGAATATAGTCTGTCAATTACTAACCAATTCTTCCCCATGTGCCACTGTAGTCTGTCCAAAAAATAAAAAGTAAATACAAAGACTGTTTGCCTTTAATATAAATTGAAGGAGTGAAAAGAGAGAAAGGGAGGCCGATAAACAGCATAGATAGTAGTAGAATGATATTATAAATAGGGAAGTGAAGAAGAGTATGGTTTTAGATGCCATGCGATAGAATGAATGAAAAGGGTACAAGCGGCAAACCCTGATTAGTTGAAAAAGATCCATAAAACCAATAACAATGTAATTGGGATTAAGGCTTAGCTGAGGTGATTAGAGTTAAGGGTCTCACCTCTCTTCCTATGTAACGCTTTATCAATGTTTCATTCCAATCGAGCTCCTCCTGTCATACCAACAATGTCACGATGTTAAATAACTTAGTATAAATAGTCAAGACATTATAAAAATAGTTTATAAATACAAGTCACAAACATAATGTCACTGCAGTAGTGACTAAAAAGCAGTCACATAATCGACAAAGAATTTTCTTTTGGCAATGAAAGGTTTCCATTAAAGTGACTCAGTGCTTATCATTGCATTTGAATAACCTAGCTCCATTTTCGATTCATGCATTCTGTAACACATGCAATCTCCCATAAGCAATGCACTTACTTTTTTGAGATAAATGATTCAATAATGCCACTAATCATAAGCAATACATTTACTTTTTTAAGATAAATTATTCAATAATGCCACTAATCCCATAAGCAATGCACTTACTTATTTAAGATAAATGATTCAATAATACCACTAATCCCAAAACCTAAAGCTGATAAAAAAAATGGCATCATAATTCGTCTTAGTATATTTGAACCCACAAACCATACAGTTCAAAGAAGTTGAACCTACAATTTGGGTTCCTAAAGCCAACACCTCAGTCAACTGTTTTACTAGCAAAAATTCTCACTCCTAGCTTTCAAAAAAGCCAATGGTCTTCTAAGTCTACAAAGGAATTGTTTTCCATCTAATATAAGAATGGATCACGGTTAGTACAATAGGATGAAAAAATCTATTGTGAAAAGAGAAATCACGAGATGGTCACGGTTGGTACATAAGAATGGATCAAGGTTGGAGACGTCAACCAGCTTACCAGCAAATCACGAGATAATGCTAACAACAATATAACCATCAAATCTCCATAATATAAGGCAGAGGACTCGGACTTGACTTTCCATAATATCAACACTTCTCCTCAAGCTGATGCAAAGATATCTTGCATGCCCAATTTGCATAAATTTGTGTGAAAGATGTAACTGGATACTCCTTTTGTCAAAGTATCTGCAAGTTGTTCTCTTGATTTTACATATGGTAAACAAATTCATCTTGCACGCAACTTCTCCCTTGATAAAATGCCTATCAACTTCAATGTGTTTGGTTCAATCATATTGGACTGGATTATGGGCAATGTTGATTGCATCTTTATTGGCACAATACAATCTCATGGGTTCGTTAGAATCATACCCAAATTCCTTCAGCAGTATTTTAACCATAATAACACACATACCCATGTGTCATGACTTGGAATTTAGCTTCTGCGCTTGATCTAGCAACTACTCATTGTTTTTTACTACACTTAGTAACTGGATTATCGCCAACAAGTATACAATACGCTGAAGTAGATCTCCAACAGGATCCAGCCCAATCAGCATCTGTAGAGGCCTCTAGTTTCAAGCGATCATGTCAAGTGAACAACAAACCTTTGCCTAGTAAAGATTTTAGACAGCAGAGAATTTGGTAAATTGCCTCCATATAGGACTCTCGTGGTGAGTGCATGAACTGGCTCATTACGCTAATAGCATAGGCAATGTCTAGATAGGCGTGCGATAGATAAATTAACCTACCAACCAACCATTGGTATCTGCCTTTATCCGCCAGAGGACTCTCATCCCTTTCTCCTAACTTTTTATTTTGCTCTACTAAATTGTCAACAACCTTACAACCGAGCATCCATGTTTCCTTGAGTACATTAAGAACATATTTTCACTGGGAGAGGAAGATACCATGTCTCGACCTTGCTACTTCAATACCTAGAAAATATTTTAAATTGCCTAAGTCCTTTATCTCAAATTCAATGGCCAGATATTTTTTTCAACCTTTGTGTTTCTTTATCATCATTTCCAGTCAACATGATATCATCTTTTTGATAAGTAATAAGTCAATCTCATTAAAAGCGTAAAGCGCTTCTAAGTACACAGGAAATATACAAAAGGAATACCTAACTAGGAGGAGCAAAACGAACAAGAAAGTCACTAAAACTAAGCGACAAAAAATAAACAAACGCCGCCGTCCAAAGATACAAAGTATAAAAAAACAATGATAAAATATCCCTCACAACCTTTCCCTATCTTAAAAGTTTTTATCATCTACTTAAAACAATTAAGGCAATTACATTTCTTTTGACGAATGTTTGATGAACAATGTATAATCAACCTGACTTTGTTTATAGCCGAATCTCTACATACCTCAGAAAAATCTCTCAAACAAAGCCCTAGGAGATTGTTTCAGCCCATATGAGGCTTTCTTCAATTTGCACACTTTACCCTTAGCTGAGGTGAATTAAGGAGTATGAGGAATTTCCATGTATATTTCTTCCTCTATATCTCCACGAAGGAATACATTTTTAATATCTTTCCAATGACCCATCAGCCTTATACTTCACTGTAAACATCCATTTGCATCCAACAGCCTCTTTTCCACTAGGCAACTCAACTAGCTCTCCCATGTTTGATTTTTGTGAAGGACTTTCATATCTTCTTATTTTGCTTCTCTCAACTTTGGATCACTAATACCTCCTCTAAACTTTGAGGAATAGACACGGAAGACAATTTGGATACAAAGGAACGATATGAACATAAAAGATGCTGATAAAACACAAAGTTAAAAGTTAGATATAGGGTGCTGAGTACAAGATCTAACCCCTTTGCGTTGAGCAATAGAATGGTCAATGTCATTAATAACAAGGAGTGAAGAGTTTAAGCTAGGTGTAGAGATCAGGCTACGTGAGTCAGGATTTGATGCTTGGCATGGTTGTGATGAAGTGGACTTACTCTTTTGGCGTCTGGAGTAAAGTCTCAACTCCTCCACTGGTGACTCACACGACTCATCAGAAAGTGGCTCCTCAGCAAATGGCGACTGATTTTCATGTTTTGGCAAAGTAGCAATTATTGGCAAAGGACTCACAAACTTCTCGTCACTACTATTCCCCCCTTAAAGAGAAGCATCAGAAGAAGAGAAAATAAGGTGGTGATTCCAAGAAGAGACATCCATCTACACAAACCCTTTTTTTGATGGAGGGTGATAACACTTGTACCCTTTTTCGGGTAGGTGAGTACCCCATAAAGCGCATTTGAGCTCTGGAGGATCTAATTTAACCCGAGTTGAACCATGAAGGTGAACAAAGCAAACACAACCAAACACTCAAAGAGGGATAACAAAAATGGAAGAAGAGAAGGGTGGTGATAACACCTCAATAGGTGTCTTGAAATTCAAGACATGAGATGGCATCCGATTGATGAAATAAGCAACGGTGAGCAAAACATCACCCAATAATATTTGAGAACATGCATAGACAGTAGTAATGCTCAGGTTATCTCCAAACGATGCCGATTTTTCTAACGTCCTTTTGTTGTGGAGTACTGACACATGTGGTTTGATGAATAATGCCATGTTCATTAAAATAAGTGCAATGATCACTGGAAAGGTACTCACCCCCATTATCTAACTAAACAATCTTGAAAGAGGTATTAAATTATGTCTAGCCATTTTGTGAAACATCTGAAAAATTGAAAACATCTCACTTTTAATTTTCAACACATAGACCCATGTGGTCTGAGAAAAATCCTCAATAAATGAAACAAACCAATGATAACCAGTTAAAGAAACAACTCAGGAGAGGCCCCAAACATCACTATGAACAATAAAAAAAGGTTCAGAACTTTTATTAAAACTCAAAGGAAAAGATACCTGATTGTGTTTGGCAAGTTCACAAGTTTCACATTGAAAGAAAGAAGGTGACATGCATTGTAACAACATAAAAGAAGGAAACTCTAATCGCTAATGCCAGAGCCATATCCTTGTAGCCAAGTCATCAGACCATACGATGTAATAAAATTGTTTGAGCCAACCATGAGTTCGAGGTTGAGAATCCTAGTAGAGACCCTCTCATGCTACCACTGGCAATCATTCTCCCTATAACTAGGTCCTAGTGAGAATAAAAGATTACTCTACAATTTAAATCATGAGTAATGTGCAATAGATAAAAGCTTAGTGGCAAAGTCAAGTACCTGTAGGACAAAAGAAAGTGGCAGAGGGCATTACATGAATGGAACCTTTACCAGATATGGATGATAGGTCTGAGCAGCTGCATCCCATATTCCCTTTGCAGTGCGGAGAAATAAATTAACTGAACTTTTTTTATAAGTAATAGTAACGTATCGTATAAATAAAGCGCAGAAGGGCGCAACCTTAATATACAGGAAGTATAAAAAGAGAAACCCCTAATTTAAAGAAAAAGAATGACAGAAAGTCAAAAAATCTACAAAACTAGCAAAAAGGAGACTGTGATGGGCAACCATTCAACTGTATAAAGTGTGAAGTACAAACTTTCGCAGCTCCACCCCCGATAGCTCAACATCTTCAAAAGTCCGTGCATTCCTTTCCCGCCACAAACATCACCAAAGGCACAAAGGAAACAATTTCCAAACTTCCCTCACAGGGCCATACTCAACCTAACCCCCCAACTATTCAAAACGCCAATCACCTGTCTAGGCATAACCCAAACAACTCCAAACAAATTATAGATAGAAACCCAAAGGTCATGCACAACTTCACAATGCAACAATAAATGGTCAATAGATTCCCCACTCTTCAAATTAACTGAACTAATATCCGGGTGCATAGAATGTAACGGTCATGACATTATTGTTGAATTATCTGCTTCCCCCTTATCATAGGTGGAATCATCGAGGGCTGGTTCTAGGTCTTACCATCCAAATATCCCATCTTGCCCTTACCTTTAATGTATAAAAGTGTTGATCGTGACCAAGCAAGATAGTTGAGCCTATCCACTTTCACAGTTGTGATCTGGGGGTTTAGATTTTCACTTAGAGAGCTCACCAGATTCTCTAAACCATTTTTTGGATTTCTTGATGTGTGTGATTCTTTTCTGACATTTTATACCAGACACAAACCAAATAGCTCCAATGCACAACTAGGCTCAACACTGTATCAATTACGAACGACTAAGCAAGACAAATCATATCATAGAAGTAGACATGAAGCGGAAAGAAATATACTAGTATTTTTTCTACCTCACTAAATGATCGGTCGTAGAGACTTGTTTGCTATCACAAGTTATTGCGCTAAACAACATGTAGTTTACCTTGCACCAAACAACGTGCAGCTTTGCCCTCTTCCAACGACTTCGAATTTACACCCCAGACAAACAACTTGTTGTTTTAGCCCTATATTACACTATCGCGGTCATTCACCGGAAAACACACAGCCGTCACCAAAAAACTAGAAGGGGGCCAAAATTTCCTAAAGAACACCACTTGACGCCTTAGCATCCAAAAACAAAACAACCAAAAAAAAAAAAAGGAAAAAAAAAAAAACACAAAGACACCAATAATGGATCGAAGCTTCCAATCTTTCGGTTGTTGTTCCTCAAGTTAGACAAGAGAAACCAGATACCACCGTGCTTCGACCACCTTCGGGGTACACAAAGAAGACACTAATGAGACCCAAGCACAACTCCGATAGCTCCTACCACCCTAGCGTCAACATCTGGACAACACAAGAGTCTGCAATCGAGTTTGTGTTCTGTGTGCGATTTTTTTTAAGGGTTCTAGCAGGCTCTGATACCAAGTTGAAATTGAGAAAAAGAAAATTGCTTGTTATTTTGCCATACGGCCTCTACAATGTTAAATATAAAATAACTTCCACGTTGGATGTATTACAATAAATCAATCACGGGACAATGCTAACAATAATATCACCATCAAATCTCTACATCAGGCAGAGGATCCAGACTTGATTACCATAATATCAACACAAAAATCATGAAACTAATATGTGGAATTTAAAGAATATAGATGAGATCTATGTTTTAAATAAACGTGCGGAGAACGAGAAATGACTGAATAGTGAAGTATTATTAAACAACTTAATTTAATGATATTCCTACGGCATCAGCATTTAACAACACAAACACATGCAATATATGAACATAAAGAGCAAATTTGCTTGTAGAAAATTACTACAAATTTGAAATGGTTATTGCAAAGACATTATAGAAGTATTTTACCTTCCATGCTTTATAAATTTCAGCGTAATCAGAAGATGCATTTTCTTGTTTACAGGATGAGTCTTTCAAAATCCTGAGCATTAGCCGCTGCAAATTGATAGCAATCAAAATGTGGTAAATATGGAAACCTCCATTTAATCACAATAATCACGTAAATTTTTCGAGTGCCTTACTCCAAAAAAAAAAAGATAGTTAAAGCACATGAACGACTCTCTCACTCTCCCAGGGGTTATGATTAGTATCCCTGTCCAGTCTTGTGCTTTTATCACTCCAGGAACAAAATAAGAACAGCTATAATGATAATACTATTCCTTCCACTGTAAAATTATAGAACCCATTTTACGGACAGCACTAACTTGACATGCAATTGTATCAAAAGCATCATTTTGGTTGATTAAGAACATCATCATTCTGGCATTGATGCATTTTTAGAAAAATACGTCATTGCACAAGCATCAAAGGTTAAAAGTCCAGTTGTCGCAAGTATAGGCATGTTATTTTTGCAAATGGCTCTTTAACCAGGTAAGCAACATGATAATTTATAACTTAAAAGAAATAATGGGGAAAGGTAGGAGGGGCTGTCGCCGCCAGACAGAAGCAAAAGCTAAGTCCACTGGAGCATGCGTCAATTGAAAGAGGGGAGACAAACTAAATGCCAAAGCAAAAAATTGAAAGAGTTGTGCAATGACATTTTGCTACTTCAAATAAAGTATATCAAAATTCTAGGCATGATTTTACCAGACTTTTCTTTCTTTCTTTTTTCTTTTCTCTTTTTGCCTTTATCTTGGGGGGGATTTTTTTCATGGTGCAGGGGCACAAAACTTATGTCTGAGTGTCAAGTTCAAATGCATAGAAGAATACTCACTCTGCGATAATGGAAGCAACAATTATCTGCAACGTGCAACTCCGCCCAATTTCTGGATTTCTTTAACTCATGTAGCACCTGCCATGCAGATCCATATAGTTGATAAGAACAATATGGGGGAACTCAGAACTATACTTCCTAAGATTATTTTATCTCTCAGCACAAGAAACTTATCCAGAAAAAATAGTTATTTAATGAGATAAAGTCTTATAAAACTGAAGCAATGACCTTATTTTAGAATCAACGGCTAACATACAAATATCAGTTATCTGGTCTCCCATGTATTTTGTATTTAGGTGAATGCAATTGATGTGGAATCAGTATTGCAGCACTCTTAGAGAACTCATTGAATCAGATTAATCTGAGAATCTAGCATGTTCTTATCATCATGTAGGAAGCTATCAAGCAACTAACCTGTTCTCTTGTCATGTAGGAAACGAGCCAGCATCGGTGACTCCATGCACGGTAGTTCATTTTTGATCTCTGGAAAAAAAAGAGTCAACTTAAACAATGCCACTTTCCTATCTGGCACATTCTCCATCAACATCCTAGTATGGTGGATATGTCAAAGAAATATGGTGTGCAAGAAGTCATTAGTTAAACCATCAATATATATGGACAACTGCAGAAAGCTAAAGAAATTTTGTCATTGTTTTTTTATTGGTAATTTATATATGCACCCAATGGATCTTATATCCACAACCTCACCCCCCAACCTGTTCTAATGGAGGAAAGAAGTGCTGTTTGAGCCCAAATTCATTGTCAAAATATTCTTATAAACATAGGATCAAAAAATGCAATTGAAGAAGTCAATTAGGAAGACTACATACTATGATTGACCTTCTTATAATTCATATCATTAATTCAATAATTATTATAATTAATATTCTTGAGAAACCAAGTTGCTATACATTATTCTTTTTTATAAGTAATTTACCAAATTAGAAAGTGCAAACGGGCACAACCCAAGTATACTAGGAAGTATACAAGAGAGACCCCGAATTAGGAAGAAAAAGAAGAAGAACATGAATCCATAAATTCTAAGAAACTAGAAAAGCGAGAATTGTTGTAAGCTGCCACCCAAACAGAACAAGATTTGAACATAATAGCTTTTGACTCCAACACCAATCTCTCACAATCTTTGAAGCTCTAAGCATTATGTTCTCTCCAAATACACCAAATTGAGCACAGAAAAGCCAACCTCCAGGTTTCTAAATTGCAACAGCTTCCAAACTAAGAGTATACAAGAGAGACCCCAAATTAGGGAGAAAAAGAAGAACACGAATCCATAAATTTTATGAAACTAAAAAAACAAGAATTGTTGTAAGCTATCACCCAAACATAAAGAGATTTGAACATAATAGCTTTTGACTCCAACACCAATTTCTCGCAATCTCTAAAGTTCCAAGCATTACGCTCTCTCCAAATATACCACATTAAGCATCGAGGAGCCAACCTCCAAGCTTCTAAATTGCAGTAGCTTCTAAACTAACATCTCTAGCTAGCCAACAATCCACCACCTGTTGGGGCATTGCCCATTCTAATTCAAAAAGACCGTAAATCGAAACCCACAAAACTCTAGCCACTTCACAGTGGAGTAGAAGATGATCTATGGTCTCTCTCTCTTCTTGCGTATGCAGTACCAATCCATCACTATCTCTTTCTCAAGTTATCCAAAGTTAAGATCTTCCCTAATGCCACCGGTCCACACAAAGAACGCCACTCTCAAAAGAGCTTTATTTCTCGAATGCTCTTCCAAAACAATGGAGAGCCAGCAGGAGCAAAGCGCATGATAAAAAGATCTAACCAACTAGATGGAATTTGAACTCGTCACCGACTCCGGTCACTCCACCCATTAAAAATCCTGCTGAAGCTTCTCAATACGGTTAGTAACACCAACGGAGATGAGGAAAAGGGTTATTAATCTTAAGAATGTCAACCATTGCTCCAGTAAAATGCACTACATAATCACAATGTTATATGGGAAGTCATCATCCAAACTCTGCACAGGGGCTGCCACCTTCATATCCAGTCCAGGAAACCACTTTTTAAAGAGATAGGCGATATAAACAAGTGTTGTATAATCCTTATCATGCAAAATCCTTAATGAAAAAGCTCTTTTTTAGTAAAAAACCAACAACAACAAAAAAAAAGGAACAAAACTTGGGAATAAAAAGAGATTGAGGAACGAACTTTTTCTCATCTCATTTTCAATAGCAAATACAACCTTAACATTACAATCTGTCATCAAAGGAGACTCAAAAATACTAGATCGTCCGCCAGCTGCAGCGCTGTTTGTCATATCTGACCAAAAGCCACAAAGATAGTGGCAAGGTGGCAGCATTTATGATGTGTACAGGTTGGTTTGGTTTTATTTTGGGCAACCTAAAATATATAAAAACCAAACTAGAGAAAAGGAAAGAGAAAACCAAATAATTGGGCAAACAAGAAACTCATCAACAGAAAAAAGATTCTTAATAGTTTCACCTCCAATTAGATATACCTTCTCATCTGTCACTAGATTTCGCAGAACTTAAGTAGATACAATTAAGCTGGATCTTAGTGGCCAGGAAAAGACACACGAATTCTATTTCCATTCACGTCTTAAGTATGTCTTAGGTATTTTCTAGGCGAACTTGATATTGTGCTAATCTAAAAAAAAAAAGAAAAGTCTTGATTGGACTTCTCTGTGTTGTTTGATCTAGGCACATGTTTTAGAGAAAAAACAAGTGAACACAACAAATACGAGAATGGAGTATTTCAATAATGAAAAATAAATATGAACCTTCGTAATTTAAAAGTATGCAGTTCCTGAACTGAATTTAAACCTCAGCTATTTTTTCCACCAGCTCAGATTCTTTCCTCACAATTTCTTGTACAGTTGAACACTTTCCAGTGACTGACTTGATCACCCACCGCCTGCATAATTGATAATGTGCATAAGAATGAGTATTATTGCTTAAAGCCACAATAGGGAGGTGCAAAAGTAAATAAATATTACAGGAATGCAAGTAACAGTTAAAATTTTACAAATTTAAGGGGAAAAGTATAATATCTCTCAATTTACTAACTTTTCTGAATTTGTGGATTTTTGTTCTTCCTTTAGCATGTAAGGGGGACTTTTTTTGTATACATCCTACGTACTAGGGTTGCGCCCCTCTCCGTTCTTCAATGAAATAAATTATTTATCAAAAAAAAAATTATCCAGGTCAAGCAAGGAACCAATGAAAGTACAAAAAGAAAGATTTCATCAAGTCAATAATGCCATTCCTTAATGCTACACAAACCTACTGTTATCAATATTGTGCTTCGTAAAAATAATAAAACCATTAAAACTATGTTACCTGTGGCTCCAAGCATGATCACTTTTGGGTGAATATGAAAGAACAAGTTCTGACAACAGAAGTTCATCCATGAATTTTGGGAGGTGCTGCTTCTTAGAAACAACTAGCTTCCTGCATAATGCATATGAGACCGGAATAGGTGTAAGGATCAAAAATGCCAGCAATACAAAAATTCTTCAATGAATTCATACCAATTATATATTGCACTTAACCAATATGGGACATTTGGGATTTGGGATCGTAACATATTGTGACTAATTTTAACTGTGTGTAGCAAAGTAGTGTCCAGAGAAAGACCTCGAATTCCAGGCAGTGCCGAAATCGGAGCTGAGCAATAAGAGAGCCCTACCATGCATCATCACTTCACTCTCCACTTTGTCATCAGATACGACGTCGTCGCTGAGTCTCTTATACTCTCCTACTGCGGCCATAAACGCATGCTTAGCCGCATTGTACAACGGCAAAAGAACCTGCGTCGAGACGCCGAGCTTGTGATCTCTGCACCAAAAGGTTGCACCATCTGAAGATGGAATAGCAATATCATCGCCTGCCTCTTCAGTTAGCTTCGCAAATTGGGACGGGTGTATAAAACCCACTTCATCACTGCACACAAAAACATATATAGGAATTATATATATAGACATACAAAAAGATACGAAAATCATAGCTACATGAACTTACATAAGAGGGTTGGATTCAAGGATCTGTTCGAATTGGTGCAATAGATCCACGGATTTTGATTCCGAATTTGATTCTTTTTCTTCTTCTTTCATGATTTTATTGTTTGTCTTGGTTGCTTACGGTGTATAACTGTGTGGAGGAGGGTTTCGAGACGAATCTGATTTATGTTTGGCTGCGGAGAAAGTGTCAGGAAAAGAGCAGGAGTTACTAGATTTGTTCAAAAGTAAAATTTTAAAATGTGTGAGTCAAACTATTAAAATTGTACCTTTATTTATATAAAAAAAAAAAAAAAAAAATTTATCTACGTTTTAAAAATACAAATTTTTTATATTTTCAAATCGCAATTTTCACGCTAATCTCTTAACTTTGGTTTTATTCTGCAATTTCAGTTGATTTTAGAGTTTTGAAGTGATTTGGGATTTTGGCTCTAAATTGTGGTTCAAAAGATTGGTGGTTTGGTTTTCAATTTGTTGGTGCTCTTTGGATTGTGAGAAAACCTCGTTGGGTGGGGTTGATTTTTTGGGGCTCAGTTTCTGTGGTTGATCAACGGTGTCTCTATTGGTGTTTTGATTTCTAGCAACCGAAGGTAGAGTTGTTGATTTTGATTGTGGGATATTTTCGGTAGTGAGTTTTCTAGATTGGCCGAATGGCCAAAATTTGGAGGAAAGAGGGGTTGTTTTGATGTTTTGTGATTGGGTTTGATTTATGTGAATGGCCTTAATGGGGTGTGTAGATTGAACATATTTTTACTCCAAACTATAGCTTGAATAAAAGTTTATAAAATGACATTTGTCTATTTGCATGTGAAATGAGATCCATTATAGATGGTTGATTGTGAAAGTATTTTTTTGAGTGTTTTGGTGACAGAAAGGTGTGAGTAGAATCTCTATGTTTTTGGTGCAGTATGGAGGATAAGGATTCTACAATTTTAAAGAAATTATAAATTTTCAAATTATATGAATTCATGCCCTTTTTTAGCTCGAATGGCATGAAAAATGTTACTTATTAAAAATATGACATATTACCAATAAAAATTGAGTATATTTTCGAGACCTAATATCTATAAGTTGTTAAGCTTTTTTTACTATTACTCTTTAGATCGTATATATATCTTATACTTAATTATATATTTAATATATATTACATATAATTATATATATTATGTTATGTTACTTTGCCCATTTTCTTTTTGAGCGAAAGGTAGGAAAATACAATAATAACAAGTATCAATATAAATTTTATTTACCATTATGGTAAAGCTCTCCAACAAAGTCCACATGAGGCTCCACAATCTCGAAATCTGGAAAAAAAAAAAAAAAAAAAAAAAAAAAAAGACATATCATTAGTTATAACCCCGAGCTAAAACAAGCCTACGTCCAAATATGCTTAAAATATAATTATTGCCCGACAAAAGAACATTTAAACATAAAGGGTTGAACGTTCGGTCACGACAATGAACGTTTGTCCGAAGAGGGTTGAACATTCTATGTTAGACATAAACCCATTATAAACCAACATCTATTCCAGACCTTTTTCCAACATATCCTTGAGTCATCTCATGACCTCTAACACAATCTTAAGCTATAATAACACATTCATATTGAACTTGGTCCATCCAACATCATCCCATTCCTCCTTCAAAACACTTGCACACACTCACAAGAAAAAATACATATTCAAAGGGGCGGAAATGTTTGAGATGCAAGAGATGCATAGTTTATATAGGCCCAAAAAGTAGAGTGGATAAATATGAGACGTTCTTTTTTAAGTACAAATATAGTCATCAAACATTATGTATGTATAATCGAATGTTCGGTGTATTGTTTATCTAGCAGTCTTACGGTTTCAGATCGATCATTTGGTTGTACTATCGAATGTTCGTCTATCACAATAAAGTCCAAAATTTCACACTTTACAACAGAGAACCAAATCTCTCATCCTTTAAGTTATAATTATAGCAAGCTTAACATTAATTAATGTTTGAGGTATTATAGTGATGGCCACTAGGAACTTTAGAATGACTTGCTAGCCTTCATGAATGTCTGATGACCTCGCGGTAGCCACCAAGAACTTCCAATAGCCCCACATTGGTTGCCATGAACATCACGCGACCTCGTGGTGGTTTCCATGAATTTTTAATGGCCCTACATTGGCCTTTAGGAGCTTTCACATGGCCTCAAGGTAGTTGCCATGAACATTTGATAGCCTCATGGTGGCCACCAAGAATGTCCAATGGCCTTGTGGTGGCCGCCACATTTGGTGTGAACATAGTGGTTGTAATACCCCAAAAAAACAAAATTCATTTTTAAAAATATAAAGCATTTTAAAATACATATGGTTTTGAAACAAGTAAGTTTGACAATGATTTTGTGTTTTTGAAAAAAAAAAGAAAAAAGGATAGGATCGATCCTATACTTTAAGGATTGATCCTCATGCAACTGAAATCAATTTTAAGTGTTTAAACCTTATAAACTCGACTCTAAACCATATTTAAGCCTTATTAAACCTATTGAAAACATATTTATTCGAAAATTCAGCCTTCCAAAGCTTGAGAGTGAAGGCGAGATGTGGAAGAAGTCCATAATTGACATTTCTTGTCAGTTCCTAGGCCGTATTCGAATTCTTTATATTCATTTTCGCAAATGCATAAAGTTAGGATATCAAAGGAATCACCTGAGTGATTAAGGTAAGTGAATAATTACGAAAAAAAAAAAAAACATTTTGAGCATTTTATGTTGATATAAATTGTTAGAGCTTTTATTTCATATTCTTTATTATTATGTTGTGAGCCTACTGATTTTTTCAAAGTATTGCTTATTATTCATTTTGTTAACTGCTGTTCAATATTTATTAATATAACTCTTTTGAGATATGGTTATTTGAGAAATAATGTGAATTTGTATTAAATAAATAATATTTGCATCGTATGATATGATCATGGGTCGTGAGCTATTATTATATGTGCTTGATCTTATGGTCCAGATTGTTTATGTTTTGCCATTTGATCAAAGAGGCTAGCTAAGTGATCAACGCAATCATGTACGTATGATGGTTACGACCATACGTTATTGTTAGCAGCGTTGGCCATCTAAGGGTCGGACTGGTCGAATTGTGTAATAATGGACACTAGTTGTGCACACCACAGCACCAATGTATGAGAAATTATTTCAAGAATGCGCAAAACCGAACAATAAGGGGTTAATGGCCCCGAATAGACCATATGTACTATTAATGCATTCTCGTGTTTTATGACTTCAACTTTTAAATATTGTTGTCGTTAAGATTATGCTTTATTATTATTTTATGAACTTAATTTATCTATTTTCATTAGTATAATGGTAGAGATAACATATTTTTCTAAATTGTGTTGTGAAATGCATGACATTCAAAAAGTATTATTTACTTAATGTTTTTGTTGCATTAAAAGTTAGAGTTACAGTATGAGCTCGATTCCGAGATATCTTATTTATTATATCATGGGTTTACCAAATTGTTGTTTTCTTTCTACTTGTCCTGCAAATTTAATAGGTTCTAGCAGAGTTGACAGATTATGAATCTTTCATCAGGCTTGAAGATGAGCAAATAGTCTTATTGGCGACGGTTAAGTTTGTTACAGTTGATGCATTTTTCAAGGTTGTATTAATAGTAATGTTATGGTTGTTTATGCTTAGAGATGTATTGAGGTTTTGTAATGTAACTTAGATCACTGTATATTATTAATTGTTCCGTATTTCTTTTACTCTCATATATGTTTAGGGTAGTTTTTTTTTCAGTGAACTCCTTATTAGTTGACGTGTAAAATTATACTTCAACTCCCGCATTGATTATTTTTATTAATTAATTCTGGTGGGTTACAAATAAGGACTTGTTTACGGGATAAATGAGTTGATGGGAAGCACATATAATTTAAGTAATCTTTTATTTAAATTTATGAGGTGTTACGGTGGTGAAGTGGCCACTACCTTGGAATGTAAACTTTTTTTTTATTTTTCAAAAAATACTTAACCAAACGAAATTTGTGGACCACACATTCAATACATTTTTCAAACGTGATCCCTACCGATCAATTCTCAATTCTCAATTTTTATTTTTTTAATCAAAACCCAAAAACACTTATCGAAACTTTATCAAATGATTCAAACTTGGATGAGGTCTATGCACACTCCTAGCTGTTTTGAAGTATGACAAATGCTAGGAGAAAAATATTTTATTTTACAAAATTTAATCATGATTGGATAAGTATAGATTATTTTTTAAATAAGAAATTGTATTTGAATACATGTTTATGAACATAATGTTTCATGATATAAAATACTAACCTTACTTGCTAAGTAAAAAAATAATAATTTATATGCGAATATAATTTGAAGTGTTTTGTGTTTTCAAATAACTTAACAACACAAATAAAAAAAGAAAAAAAATGCAAAATTAGTTAATGTAAGTTACCCGATTTAGAATAAACTTCTTGTGGTATTAAATTGTTATGAGAACAAGTAATAATACAAGTTAACCTCATGTTCACAAGGTGGATACCAAAAGTTAATATAACTTTTAATATCATCGTTGGATTGTTATTAACTTTTAGTGTTTGACTTTAGAGCTAATAAACTTATGACATGTGTTACTCATAGTAAAAAATATATAAAAATATAAAACATATAAATATATAAAAATTAAAATTAATATTTAAAACTTTAAAAAAAAAATGGGGGCTTAGAGCCGCCCCTTGGCTGGTTGGGGTGGTGCACCACCCCGAGCCACGTATAGGGTGGTTTGTTTCCACCCCAAATGTGGGGGGTGGCCCGCAAGCAGTGACCATTACCTTAAGCGATAAAAGCAACGAAAATATCGCTGCATTGGCCACGAGACTCACTCACTATTGGGCGATATCCTTGTTGCGAAAACTATGAGACAAAAGCTTTAGAATGGTGGATATGAACCGGACGATAATGGTGTTCAACAAAGGTGTTTTTTGTTTTGACAAATTCGGTGGTGAAAATCATAGAACTTGTGGTGAAAAACCCACCCGAGAGCCCAAATCGGCCGAAGATCCGCTGGAAATCAAAACCGAACAAAAGCATTGTCGTAGATCAACTAAATTGATTGAAAACCACCGAGATGTCTTGGCCCTAGGGGTGGCCCACGGCCACCCTTATGGGTTGCAGCCACCCCCTTCCAGAATCCCATTTTTTAAAATTTTTTTTTTTAAATAAAAGTTATTTAGTTTTTAATTTTATATATTTATAATTTTAGAATTTTTTTTATTATAAATAACATATATCGTGACTTTATTGACTCTTATATGACATACTAACAACATTCGTCTAAAGTTTTTATGAAATTTGACAACAGAGAGTACTTTATTGTTGATGCATATTGCATAGCATTTTCAGAAAATTTTGATACTATAGGAAACTTATTGCAAATTAGGTAAATTAGGTAAATTGATTTTGAATAATTTCAAAAAAGAAAAAGAAAAAGGGATCCTAAATAGAGACAAAAGAAAAGAAATCCAGGCTAAAAGAGAAAAGAAATTCAGGAAAATAGAAATAGTGCACATGATCCGAGCACGTGATGAAGACCCATGCACCTAAATCATATGGCCACGTGTAACTTCTTCTTCAACCATTTCTCACAATTTCAGGTGTCATTTTACGAATCTCTCTCATTTTCTTCTTCAATCGCATCCATCTCTGACAAAAACTTTCCCCAACTTTCTCTCCCTTTTTCCCTCTCTCCAATCACAGGGCCTCCAATTCCACTAGGATCTGGGGTTTCTCCCGCTTTCTTCCCCCTCAAAAATCCAAACCCGCATTGAATCTCGAAATTGAACTTCTTCGAGCTTCGATTCGCTGTAGGGTTTTCCTGATTTGGCAATTGTGGATGAGAGAGAGACAAGGGGTCCGGTTCTGATGAGCATGGAGATCGTGATCGATGCGGCGTCGTTCGACGCCGAACTCGTGCAGTTCCAGGAGGTATCTCCTTTGGCCCTCAAATCGAATCCGGCCTTCGTAGAGAAGCTCTTCGAGCAGTGGCTCTCGCTTCCCGACTCTAATCGGCAGGTACTTGCGTGTAATGCTTCGAGAATTTCGATTTTTTGTTTGCATTCTGAGCTCGAAATGTTGCTTTTGATTACTTTCCCAATGCAGTCTTTGATGTCTTGCTTTTTAGGAAAAAAAAGGAAAAAAGAATCCTATACGCTACGTGAGTGAATGGATTTATTTATTTGTGCGCGCGAAATTATAGTCTTTTAACTGAATGAGATTTCTAGCTGGAAATGAGAATTTCATTGCCTGACGGAAATGTGAATTTCTGCGTGGTAGCTAGAAATATGAAGAATGATGGTTGGTTATATAACCACACTGAAGATTTACGTTAATGGGGAACTGGGTTGTTAGTATTGTGATGTATGGTAACTAAGCAAGGGTTCTGATTGTGACGATGCAACTTTTAGCACTCCACTTTCTCGAGTTATGTTGGTTTTTGATATCTTTAATGGTTGCCATGAGAGTTTGGACAAGAGTGGAGGCTTGATGTTGTACTTGGCTGTCAAAAAGTCAACTTAAACCTGGAGGTTTTTGAAGATGGAGTTATTTTCTCAAATGATGAATTCGATTAAGCTGCATTTGCTTTTGGATACTCTCCAAACAATTGGAAAGGTTTGGATGTTGAATTATGTACTCAAAAAAATATATTGTGCTAGAGGACACTCAAAATATTGAAGTCATCATGATACATATATTGTTTGCGTGTGTGTGTGTGTGACTATGGATAAGTATTGGGTTTGGTTGGGCAGGCAGCAAATAACTCTAATTTCTGGGGCTAGTAGTAGCTTGATGGTGGTGGTGCTAGTAGGTGTTATTCAATGTGGCGCTATTAGTTGTGGTTGCAAGAGCTTTAGATGCAGTAAGTGATGGTTTGTCAGGTTGCTGGTAAGTCAGTGGTGGTGTGGTGGTTTGGAGGTTCTTATGGCAGGAGTTAGTCGCATGGTAGGTGTTGCTTAGTGCCATTATTAAAGGAGGTAATAATGGCAGTGGTTTTGTGTAACTTTGACAATGATAATATGCTTCATGGATCACTATATAAATCTAAACTGTTTTTGAGAAATTTAATTGTTGTCAAAGGTTGGAATCTCGATTTGGAGAGTCCTCAAATTGGAGAAAGGATATTGTCATAATTGGCAATTGTCCTTGGACAAAATAACTTCTCCTTCCCATAACTAAGGGGTGGAGGGTTGTGGATTCAATTTTGTGTGGGTGTGTGAGTTGTACATTTATATATTAAAAGAAGAAAGGAGACTGTCCCAACCTGCTCATGAATGTTTTCAAATGGGCAAAAAAGCCATGCTATTTCTTCCAATCTGACCAGGTATCGATTACCTGAATAATGGTAACTAGTTGGCTGCTGATTGTTATTTATACAGAGGGATGTGGCTTGGTTTTTTGTCTTTTGTCTTAGCTTCCACAATAATTTGACATGTCATTCATACATTAGCTTCTGATGAAAAAAAAAATTCTTGTATGGCAAAACTCAATCTACCTCAATTAAAATTGTGTTCTGATTGAAATTCCATTTGTTGGTTTTTTTTTTTTGAATTAATGTTGCCTCTTTTGAATTTTGAACATAGGATAGCATTATTGAGTTCTAGTCATTCATTGCTAGTTAATAGAATGCAGTTCATAGTGTCTTCACATTGTTTTTTTTATTTTTTTGCATTTGTTTGATGAATGGATTTCATAAAACTTGTAACCTTCTCATTGTTTAATGGTAAGTCTAATCCCTAGGAGGTGCCGACATTAAATTTTTTAGTTAAGTAGAGACTGTACTTCTATGTATTGTTTCTTGCTTTCCTAATTAGCTATAATATGACCTTCCTCTCGAAGCCAATAGATGGAATGTATTCTAATTTTCATTTTTCTCTTGTTTCAGGTAGCATCATTGCTCACTGAAGCAAAGGCGGGTGGTCCCTTGAATGTCCCTGGAAACTCTTCTAGTCCACATGCTTCCACAAGCAATTCTTTGCCTTCTATGTTTCCTGCAGGCAGTGCCCCGCCACTTTCACCGAGAAGTACATCTGGTTCCCCTCGGATAATGAAACAGAGGGCCGGTCCTTCTAATTTGGGTTCACCTCTGAAAGTAGTTAGCGAGCCAATTAAAGAATTGATACCTCAGGTCTGACAGAAGTCCAATATTCATTTTCAAAATAATTCGATTGCACTATTTGCTATTCTCATCCTCTAGATAGCTGTTTCAATGTGCTTAGCCTACTAAATTGATTTTTCAGGGGGATGTTGGTGATAATTTCTAACATGACTTGCAATGCTTGCAGTTTTACTTTCAAAATGGTCGTCCACCACCAAATGAACTAAAAGAGCAATGTTTATTTAGAATTAATCAGTTTTTCTATGACCACTTGGATGGACTGCAGATACATGGTGAGATACACTAAGCTATTAGTGTAGGTATACTCCTAGAACTGATTTACTAATTCTTTCTTTGGCATGTCAGAATTTAAATCAGTTACTAAGGATGTCTGCAAGCTACCATCATTCTTCTCCATGTCTCTTTTCAGAAAGATTGATGTTAATGGCACTGGTTTTGTCAGAAGGTATGCACTTCTTGTCATTGTTGGAGAAAGTAGTCTCACAGTGAAACTATGTTGCATCTCCACTGCTGTTTATTATATTGTAATTCTAAATTTTTACTCAGTGTTGTGGATACTTCAATGCTTGCTGCCTCTATCAAATTCAACAGAATATTCATTCAGTATTTACTGAGGAAAACTCAAATATCTGAAGGTTTTCTTTCTGCTACTGGAAGGTCTTGGATATCCTGCTATTCCTTACTTTAAGGGCATGCTCCTTTGCCCACTTAACTGGACTATGCTTATGCTTCTTGCCCCTTTCCCCAAAGAATGGTTTTGAGCATCTTTCTACTTTACTATACCTGTTGGGTAGGGGTGCTTTTAATTAGAATATCACTGCCAATTATGAGAAACCTTCCACCACCATTCATAAGAAGCTTACATTTTGGAGGTTCTTAGATGTCTTTTACCCCCTTCATAATTTTTAGGTAATGCTAACCGTGCATCCTGGAAACTTAAAGCAGAAACTTCTGTAGTCATTAACATTTAGGCCAGGGTTAATGAAGAATCTTATGGTTGAAAGGGAAATTTCAGGGGAAAGTAAGAACCTTAGTGTGAAAAAGAGATTCTTGATGCGATATGCAGCATTGTTGCTTTGGAAGTGGACTGCGATAATCTAGATGATGAACACTTCATTGATTCTCTAAATAAATGATCGTCTGCACTGGAAAACATATTTGTTGGTGATCTATATGGAGTTTTTTTAAAGCAGTGTGGAAGAAAGTGGAAGGTTGATATGGAGTGCCCAAGGGATTCATTACTAGGAAGCTAAAGGAGATGTCATCTGTTTGCTAATCAAGCTTTCTCACATTCTTGTGTTGCTCCTTATAGAATAATAATGCGCTTCATGTTAGATAATCCGACACAGGCTTCCATTGATGGCAATAGGAAGCATACCCCTACTTGTTCCAGGGCATGCAAAAATTAAATTTGAAGAATTTTATCTTACTCTGATGTCCTTGTGTGATGATATTTTTTGCTCTATGTATAAGTTGCCATGGTTGAGGGTTTTTTTTTTTTTTTGAGGAACATTCATGTCATTGCCATCAAATGGGTTAGAGGATTGTAAAGGATTTGGTGATATATATGGCTCGTGGTAGAGTTTAGTAGGGAAACAAGATTTATGTTCTCTTTGTGAAGTCAAAACTAAGGCTTTGTTTGAGCTCTATTGTAGCATTAAAGTCCTAGCGAACATGTCGAAAATAGTGTTAGAAAAAGGTTATTTCCAGGTCTCAGAATGCATTCATCAGGGGGAGATAGATTTTAGATTCATCCTGGTTGCTAATGAATGCCTTGATTTTTTGATAAGTAAGGCAAAATTTTATTAAAAAAGCGTGAGGCGCCCCTAAGTATACAGAAAGTATACAAAAGGAACACCTAGAAAAAAAAAACAAGAAGCAAGCACAAACCCGCAAAAACCACGACTAATGCCTTGATAGACGAATCAGATCAAGGGATCCTGGTGTGCTTTGTAAATTGGATCTAGAGAAGGCATATGATCACGTTAATTGGGGTTTCCTGCTATATCTGTTGAGAAGATGAGGCTTTGGAGAGAAATGGAGGGATTGGATAGTACATTATATATCTATGGTGCATTTCTCTATTTTGTTTAATGGTTGTCCCTTTGGCTATTTCAATAGTGGCATGAGACATGGGATCTTTTATCCTCTCTGCTGTTCGTTGTTGTCATGAAGACTTTTGAGTATAATGTTGTCTGCCATTGTGGATAAGGGGCAATTATGAGGTTTTTCGTGGGGTCGATGAATAATGACGAGCTCCTTGTGTCTCATTTATTGTTTGCAGATGATATTTTGCGAGGAAAATCCAAATAATCTTCGCCATTTGCGTTGTCTCTTATGTTTTGAAGCTATTTCTAGGTTGAAAATTAACTTGTCAAAATTAGAGTTAGTTTATGTTGGTGCCATGGAAGACGTGGAGTTTTAGCTCGTATCCTTGGTTGTAGGGTGTCCTCTCTGCCTATGAAGTATTTGGGTCTTCCTTTTGGGGCTTCGTGTAACGCTAAATTAATTTGGGACGTTATTATTGAAAAGATGGAACGACGTTTGGCTCGTTGGAAGAGGCTTTAAGTCTAAGGGTGGTAGGTTGACGCTAATTAAAAACATGCTTTCTAACTTGCCTACATATCATCTGTCCTTTTTCCCCATCCCCGTTGGTGTTGCTAATCGTATTGAGAAACTTCAACAAGATTTTTTGTGGGGTGGAGTTGAAGAGTTTAAATTTCATCTTTTCAGTTGGCCTAAGAGTTGTACTTTGATTTTTTTTGATAAGTAAGTAGAAATTTTATAAAAAGTGTGAGGCGCCCCTAAGTACACTAGAAGTATTATAAGAGGAAACCTAAACAGAAAAGCATGAAAAAAGAGAGAAAAAAAAAAAAATCCCAAGCCCCCACAACAACAAAAATCCCCTAAACCCGCAAACACGACCTATTTTTAACCCGACTGGACCCAATACTTCCAACATCAAAGTTTGGGGAACATTCTAAATTTTTTCACTCCCTCCAACCCTTTGATTTTAAAACAGAGCCCCCTTCATCCGCAAACACGCCCTCCCGCTTATGACCCTCATCGATGTCACTCAACAGATCGAGGAAGCCTTTCTCATCTCCCCCACAGGAGATTCCAAAAAATGGAGCGATCGCCAACGCATCAGCTACAGCCTCAGGGTATCCATTAGCCCCCAAGACCCCATCCTCAACCTCAACCCCAACCCCCAAAATGTTCCACGGCAGTTCGAAGACTTCCCCAAGCACTTTACTCCTCTCAGAAGATTTCCCAGCCTCTGATAAGCTCACAGGCTCGGGAGACTGACGTGAAACCCCGCCACAGGGGCGAGGCATGAGAAAGCCCCGCCAAAGCATACCCTTCGCCGAAGAAGAATGAACCAAAGACGTACCGGCCTCATCTGCGGGAGCCAAGAGACCGCCCACCTCCTTGGAGCCCGTAAAACCACTGGACTCAAAAGTCGAGAACAACCCAGGAGACCCACTAGAAAATGAGCTCTGATCACCCACCAGCGGCACAGCACCAGGGGCGATGCTTATCAGGTCACCCGCAAACTAACCCATATCCATCTTCGAAGCCCTCTTGACCTTGTGCTTACGGTTGTAGAAGTGCAAAAGCTTGGTCGGCTTCTGGGGAGAACCAGCTGCCGGAAGGTTCCTCACTGTTGGCGCTGACGGAGAAAGGTTCCTCACAGAAATACCTACGTCGGCAAGGGAGACAGACCCCTCGTACTTGAAGAAATCATTCCTCATTGTCGGCGTTGTCGCCTCCGAAGGAGCAAAAGGACACCCCCCCAAAAGTGAGTCCGCTCCAGAAACCGTCGGCGACCCAAGACCCACATCGGATAACTGCGTGATCTCAGAACCAGTCGCCGGAGACGACATCAAAGTCGACCTATCAAGAGGCTGAGTCAACGTTGCCTTCAGCGGCTTCCTCCTCCGAGCTGAGAGACGATGACCTCCACGAACCGCATCAACGCCCTTGCTCGGATCCAGGATATCCTTTAAAGGCCTCATAAATCGTGACTTAATGGGCTTAAAGGTCTTAAAAGGCTTAGGCATTTTAAAACCTGATGGACCCAAAATGGGCTTCAAGCCCAAACCCAATGCCAGCCAGGCTTTCTTCAAACGCCCAAAAGCCCGGCCCAAATCACTGAAGAAAAGATCCACCACCGCCAGCCAGCCGACAGAATTGCGCACCGAGCCACGCGCGCCGCAGTCTCGAGCTATAGGCCTGTCTACAGCGCAGGAATCGAAGACCGCCATCTCCAATTCAAAACAATTGATCGTCGACCTCAGCTCCGAATGCTTCTCCGACGTCCCTGAAGGAAAAAAATCCAAATCACTCGACGAAATAGTAGAAGCCAACTGTTTCTCCGACAAAGCCGTAGAAGGAACCATCGAGCGAACCACCTCCGCGAACGACGGAGCATCGCCATCGCCAAAACGCTCACCGCACCCTTCCCGCCAACAGAGCCGCCGATCGAACCACCAATGTCCGATGACTGAGACCCATACAACGCTTCAAGAAAGACCTGCGCTTTGCTCAGCTCCCCAGAGACCCGGCTCCATCCCCGCCCTCCACGGCCCTCAGGAAACATGACCAACCCTCTTTGGCCTCCCTCAGCATAAACCGCCACTTCCAAGAACCGCCTAGCATTATTCCCTCCCCTCCGAAGAATAATCGCCTTCGACTCTTCCCTGAAAGATTTGACAAACTCCTCATCCCCTGGGTCCCTAATCACCTCTTCCACCTTCGAGATCAACCAAGCGATGCTCAAAGATCCCAANGACCAACCCTCTTTGGCCTCCCTCAGCATAAACCGCCACTTCCAAGAACCGCCTAGCATTATTCCCTCCCCTCCGAAGAATAATCGCCTTTCGACTCTTCCCTGAAAGATTTGACAAACTCCTCATCCCCTGGGTCCCTAATCACCTCTTCCACCTTCGAGATCAACCAAGCGATGCTCAAAGATCCCAAACAAACAGTCCCAGAAAAGCCTTTCCTTCTTTCCTCCACCTGCAGCTTCGATTTCCTTTCCACTGTCGAAAAGACAAAGGTTTTGGCTTTGACGAAGAAGCGGCTCTCCAACCCCATTCACAGAACTACGGCTCCCGGCCGGCCACCCACACGGCTATCTCTGCGACCCACTCACATCGTGGGTACCTAAGCGCTTCTACCAACTGCGCTGACCAAAACACCGCCCAGGAACACACCAGCCGGAGTACACCTTGAGCCCAGAGCCTATCGAACTCAGCTACACCAACCCAAGAAATCAATCTAGCGAAACGCGCCACCACTGAGAGAGGGAGAGAGAGCGTCTCTCAGAGAGAGAAGAGAGAGCGTTTGTTCCCTCGCCAACAATCTTATACCTGTACTAGAAACCTGATTCGGTTTAGTCGAGTTCTCTTGGGGAAATGCTTATGGTGTTTCGCCATGGAGAGGGAGGCTTGGAGATTGGTGGTGGAAGCTAAATTTGATAGTATGTGAGGAGGGTGGTGCTCCAATGAGGTTGCTGGGTCTTTTGGGGTTAGTGTGTGGAAAAGCATTAGGAGGGGGGTGGGAAGTTTTCTCTAGATTCATTCTATTTGAGTTGGGAGATAGGTTTAAGTTTAGGTTATGTCATGATTTGTGGTGTGGTGACCAGCCCTTGAAGGCAGTTATTTTTCAGAGTTGTTTAGCATTGCTTGCCGTAAGAAGGCTTCGGTGGCAGAACATGTGCAGTTTATTAACGACACTCTTTAGTGGAATATTACTTTTTCCAGGCCAATGCATGATTGGGAGGTGGAGTTGGTTTCTTTGTTCTTTAACCTCTTGTACTCTCTTAGGTTGAGATGAGGTGGGTAGGATAAAATCGGGTGGATCCCTTCCAAATTGCAGATGTTCAAGGTCAGATCCTTTTATCATGCGCTTTGCCCCTTGTGGGCTCCACTTTTCCTTGGAAAAGCATTAGGAGAAATAGGGCTCCTTCGAGAATGACTTTTTTTGTGTGGATGATGACATTGGGGAAGATTTTAATTTTGGACAACTTGAGAAAGAGGCACGTCATAATGATGCATTGGTGTTGCATGTGCAAGAAGAGCAGGGAGACCATAGGTCATCTTCTACTCTATTGCAAAGTGGTTAGAGATTTATTGGTTTCAATCTTTCATCTTTTTGGTTTGGAGTGGGTTATGCCTCAAAGGATGGTGGATTGTTGGCATGTTCGAGAGGTCGGTTGGCAAGCCTCGGGGGTGGCTTCTTTGTGCTTAATGTGGTGTATTTGGAGAGAGCGTAATGCTTGGAACTTCGAAGATTGTGAGAGAATGGTGTTAGAGTTAAAAGTTATTATGTTTAAATTTCTCTATGTTTGGATTGCGACTTACATAGTTCTTGCTTTGCTTTTCTAATTTTCAGAATTTTTTTTGTTGTGTTCTTCTTCCTCTCCCTAATTAGGGGTCTTTTTTGTATACTTTCTATGTACTTGGGTTTCAACTCTTTTCGTTTTCTAATGAGATTGATTTATTGAAAAAAAAAAATGTGAGTAGCTTGTGGAAGACTAAACTTGTGGTTATGGGTCATACACTAATCAAGTAGACCTTTTCATCTAAGAGACATGTTTCTCTCTTAGTTCCATTTTGTTCAGAATTCATCATTCCAAAGATAATTCTAAAGGATTGGCTCCCAACAAAGTTTGGTGGGGAAAAAGGATTTTGTTGTTGGAGTTGTGGTGGTTGGATCTGAAACTTTGCTGAGTTAGTCGAGTTGTAGTTGTTGATTGGTTTAGGGGATGAGTCCCACACCACAAGTCATGCAAAAACCTGATCTTAGACTCGCCTCCCACATCATATCTAACAAATCTAGAAAAAAACACCCCCACACCCTCCTAATGTTTTTCCAAACCCCCACCCCAAAGGGCCCAACAACCTCCTTGGACCACCATCCTCCCCGCATGCTATCATATTTGATTTCCATCGGTGCAAATTGGAAAGAGTTCTTTTAATTAGTGTCAACTTACTACCATTTGACAAATAAAGCTTCTTCCAACCAGCCAAATAACGTTCAATTTTTTTTTTCAACAATACCATCTCCTATTGACTTAGTCTTGTACGAAGCCCCCAAAGGAAAGACCCAAATACTTCGTAGACAAAGAGGACACCCTACAACAAAGGATACAAGCCAAACCTCCAACATTATCTACAACGTCAACAGGGACCACATTACAATTTCATGAATGATAACCTGTTCAATTAACTATAATATTATCCTACTTCAAAGCTTAGTCTATGAAATGTTTAAAGCCTAATGAATAAATAAAGTGCGAACACTTTCCCTTGGATGAGAAAAGCTACTTGACTAGAGTAGGGCCCACAACCACAATACTAGGCTTCCAAGCCGGTCCGTTAAACCAACCAACAACTTTTTTTTTTATGATAAGTAATGTATATTGAAACAAAGCGCAGAGGGGCGCAACCTTAGTACACGGGAAGTATACAAGAGAACCCATATCTCAAAGGGAAAGAAGAACATAAATTTAGAAATTTAGAAAAAGTAGAAACATGCGTAGTATTCCAAGCCACCCGCCAATTATACAAAGTTTGCAAGAATAGCCTCTTCAACTTTGCCAAACCAATCTCTCGATCTTCGAAACTCCTTGCGTTCCTCTCACGCCAAAGACACCACATCAAGCACAAAGGAACCAGCCTCCATAATTGTAGAACCTCTCGATTCCCCAATTGTCTTCTCCAAACTCCATCAGTTCACTCACCTTGCGAGGCATCACCCAAATAACACCAAATAACTGTAAACACACCGTCCACATTTCTGAAGTAACCTCACAATGAATGAACAAATGATCGATAGACTCCCCATCCTTCCTACACAAGCAACACCACTCCAACACAATGATATTCCTCTTCCGCAAATTATCCAAAGTTAAGATCTTCCCTAAAATTGCCGTCCACACGAAAATGGCCACTTTGGGGGCGCCTTAACTTTCCATATACCCTTCCAAGGAAACGTGGCCTGTACGGTAGAAGTAGGATGAGAGAGAACCTGATAGTACGATTTCACCTCAAAGAATTTCTTTTTCGAAGGAATCCAACACATTTGATCCTCTCCTCCAATCCTTACTCTTTGCCTACGAAGTATTTGGGTCTTTCCTTTGGGGGCTTCGTATAAGACTAAGTCAATAGGAGATGGTATTGTTGAAAAAAAAATTGAACGTTATTTGGCTGGTTGGAAGAAGCTTTATTTGTCAAATGGTAGTAGGTTGACACTAATTAAAAGAACTCTTTCCAATTTGCACCGATGGAAATCAAATATGATAGCATGACATTGATGGAAATCAAATATGATAGCATGAGGGGAGGATGGTGGTCCAAGGAGGTTGTTGGGCCCTTTGGGGTGGGGGTTCGGAAAAACATTAGGAGGGTGTGGGGTGTTTTTTTCTAGATTTGTTAGATATGATGTGGGAGACGAGTCTAAGATCAGGTTTTTGCATGACTTGTGGTGTGGGACTCATCGCCTGAAAGCTTCTTTTCGCATGTGCAATAGGAGGGATGAAACCATAAATCACCTTCTTCTCCACTATGAAGTGGCTAGAGATTTGTTGGTTTCTATCTTCTGTCTTTTTGTTGTTGAGTGGATCACGCTTAGAAAGGTGGTGTAGTTGTTGGCTAGTTGGAGAGGTTAATTGGGAAGCCGTTGCATGTTAGAAGCTTGGAGGATGGCTCTTCTGTGCTTAATGTGGTGCATTCGGAGAGAGCGGAACACAGTGACCTTCAAAGATTGTGAGAGATTAGAGTTAAAAGCTATTATGTTTAAATCTCTTTATACTTAGATGTCATTGTACAATAGCCCTCACTTTTCTAGTTTTACGGAATTTTTGGACTTGTGTTCTTATTTTTCTCCCTAATTGGGGGTCCCTCACTTTCTGTTTACTTGGGTTGCGCCTCTTTGCTCTTTCTAATGAGATTGATTTAATAATAATGATATAAAAAAAAAAAACTATAATGTGGTGCCACTTACAATCCCTCCATTGTTTATTTGTTAGTATGATTTTTTATTTAATTTGTTTATATTTTACACTTTTCAAGGTACTTTCTGTTTTGAGTCTTGTTGAGTACTAGCTTTTATAGTGCTCTTTTGCTTGTTATGAAACGAATAGATTAGGAGCCCTGGTAAAGGAAAGATTTGTTAGAGGTTTGGCTAATGATTTATTGAAGTTTTTCTTGCACATGCTGTTGAGTTGTGTGCTCTTTGCAGACTATATTGTCTTTTAGTTTTGCTTAATTTTTTATCTAACATCTTTGTAGGGATGCATTTGTTGATTATTGGGTTCATGGCAACATGTTGACAATGGATATAGCAACTCAAATTTATGCTATCTTGAAGCAACCAGATGCCAAATTCCTTACTCAGGTAATTTATTTTGTTTTATGACTCTATTTCTTCTCCTTTTATGTTTTTCCAGTCAAAACGTGAAGTACCTCTGCAGCCTAGTATCTTAATGGTCGATTAATTCAATGTTATTTTTGGTATTAAATAATTTCAGATTTTGTTCTTGCACATTTTATGTTTTTCCTATTTATGTTTGTGTTTGAGAATGTCCAAAATTGGCAACAGGATGACTTCAAACCTGTGCTTCGAGAACTTTTGGCAACTCATCCAGGGTTGGAGTTTTTACAGAGCACACCAGAGTTTCAGGAAAGATACGGTTTGTTTTCAGCCTATTAGTCAGCTTTAGATGTTCTGTGAGTTCGATGCAGTTGTAAACATTTTTTTTTTTTTAAAATTTATTGTTACTGTAAAAACTACATCCTCCTGTCGGAAAGTGTTGGCCGTTGGGTACAGACGTTTTTGTTATTGGATGGTCTGATTGTTTCTTGATTGATGGCTCTCAAATTATCTGAATATCCAAATCATCTTCAATTCCTTAATGGCTCTCCTCAGTAGAATGTAAATTTTGTAAAAGTGACACATGGTTTGGAGTTGGAATTCTTTATTTCGTTTTTTGATCAGTTGTATTCCATTAGATTGAAACAGGACGGTTTTGACAAGCTTTGTTGGAACCTTTTAAGAAATGGTTCTTTGATTTAAGATAATTCTATAATGTCTTAATCC
This sequence comes from Betula pendula, assembly GCA_900184695.1. Lineage (NCBI taxonomy): Eukaryota > Viridiplantae > Streptophyta > Magnoliopsida > Fagales > Betulaceae > Betula > Betula pendula. Next base: position 18,740 of record FXXK01000090.1, on the reverse strand, counting down.
CCCATAACGACGCTCCTTTTCCTTGGAGGTCTATTTGAGCGAGTAAGGCCCCTTTGAGAGTGGCCTTACTTTGGATAACTTAAGGTAAGATACTCACTTTGGATAACTTAAGGAAGCAGTGTATCATTGTGGTAGATTGGTGTTGCTTGTGTAAGAAGAGTGGAAAAACCGTTAACTACCTTTTAATCCATTGTGAAACAGCTAGTGCCTTTTGGAAATCTATCTTTGGCTTGTTTGGTTTAGATTGGGTTTATGTTGCGTCGAGTGGGAGATCTTTTCACTTGTTGGAGAGAGCAATTTGCTAGTGCTCAAAGCAAAGCTGTCTGGAGGATGATTCCGCTATGCATGATGTTGTGTAGTTGGAGAGAAATTATTGAAGCTTTGAAGACAGTGAGATAATGGTGGCGGAGTTAAAGACCTTCTTTAATACCCTTTTCCATTGGATGACTGCTTATGATTGCTTTCATATTTCTAGTTTTCATGACCTTTGGCTGTGTTTGTGTCTTTTTCGTTCTAGGCTTTTGGTGTGGTGGGTTGATGGAATTTGTCAGTTGGTTCTACGTGGAATCAAAATTTTTTGAGTTCTTGGTACCAGCAGGGGGATCAATTTTGAGGTTGGTTGAGAGAAGGAGAGGGATTTCTAAGGTCATGATGATGGGGAAATACAGCGTTGAGTGGTTAGAGAAAGTGGTCGAGAAGTTGGTGCATATGGGTGAGGATCGAGCTTTCACCGAATCTTCTAGAGATGGGAACATGGCTTTATTTGCTTAGAGAGGCGTTAATCAAGCAGGATGCTATTTGGAGCTGGCGGCAGAGTATGCTATGGGTGGTCGTGAAGGTCTCATTATTGTACTGGAGGGTCGTGATAGGTGGGGTTGGAAGATGTTTGCTGAGGAATTGGGTAAGGTGTTGACTGCAATCGATTCTTGTCCCAGGAAGAGCAATGGTGGTTGTTTGCAACCCCTTCGTTTGCCACTTTTGGGTAAGGAGCTGGAGGGCCATTGTCCAACGGTGGTGGGGTGAAGGGGTTCTTGTGACTGGTGCTATTGGTCATGCGCCCATCGTGGGTGGGCATCACCCATCGTACGCGGAAGTGGTAGTGGGGAAATTTGGTGTACCGCTAGGAAAAGGGAAGGAACTGCAAGTTAAGAGTGTATAAGCAGGGCGGTTATTAACCGGAAATAACCGGGTAACCAGACAAATCGAAAAACTGAAAAAGGAGAAATAACCGCAATCGAATAACCAGATAACCCGCTAGCCGGTTGCGGTTAGCGGTTATTGGTTTTGGAAAATTGGTTGTTAAGCGGGTAATCGGTTTTATATACATATATATCCTTCCCCTCATGAACAGCACAGTAGGGAGCATGCACTCCCTGCATGTGAAAAGGGGGGAGAAACAAACACGGAGCAACGCTCCCTATGTCTTGCGAGAGAGAGAAAAAAAATAAAGAAAGAAAGAAAGAAAGGAGAAGAAATGTATTTTTTCTATGTAATTTTTTATGTTTTAGTTTTTATGAAGATAGTAGAATTAAATTCAGCCATTTTTCTATATAAATTCATCCTTTTTTTTTTAAAAAAAAAAATTAAGTTCATGTGTTATTTTTATGTCATTTATAATATTTTATTTTATGGGACTATAAATAGCTATAAAAAGAATTGAAAAGTGAGTTTAAAAATAGTCCAAAAAGAGGTAAAAAGAAATTAAAAGAGGACCCATAATGTAACCGGTTACCAGTTTTAAAACCGTTTATAACCGGTTATTAGCAACCTCAACCGGGACCTCGGTTGCGGTTGCTGTTGCTAAAAACCGAACAACGGGGGACCCTGGTTGCGGTTGCGGTTATTGTCCAATAAGCATAACCGCAAACGGTTGTACACTCCTACTGCAAGCAATTGAACCGTTGGGTAAGGCTCAGTACGAGTTGGTTGTTTCCACAGATCGAGGTTCGGCTCCTCCTTATCTTGTGGCAGAAGGCAACGCACAAGGATTTGCATTTGTTTCTTTCCCTTATGGTGATTTAGATTCTGACAAAGCTGGGTAGAGCGTAAAGTGTGATGAGTTAGGGATGTTTTGGGCATGGAAGGGTAAGCTTGAACAATTAAAAGGGGAGGTGGAGTGGGCCTTGCAATGTGTGTATGAAGGGTTGGAATTGGCTGGGTCAGGTTTTAAAGATTGGGTTTTAACTGATAAGGCCACTCTTCTGAACTCTAAGCCCAAGCCCAAGCTCAAGAAGGGGGTGAAGTTTAGGGGTTTCAAACTAGTGTGCAAGCCCAAGCCCAATTATAATAGGATGGGTCTAGTGATCATGGGCTTGATTGCAAGTCCCCAATCCAATCTTCGAAGGTCAGGTCTTCTTCAGGTTTGGATGAGGGATGTGGGGCCCTGAGCTTTCCTAATTGGGTTTTTGCTTCGTCGGAGGTGGATCTGATCCCTGATGCTTCGCCGGAGGTGGTTCTATTACCGGCGTCCGCGTCTGAAGATGTCTGATAGGTTGGGGATGGTTTGGCGCCTCCAGGTGAAGTCGGTGGTTTGAATTTGCTCCCTCCAAGGCTGGAAGTCTCGTTGGCAGCAACAAAGTTTTTGTCAGAGGATGCATAGATTTCGCCGAGGCAGTGTTTGACACCAAAGTCTTTGAAGTTCTACAACCATAAAGCCAAGCCAGTAGGTTTTTGAAGTTGGATGTTAACTTGATTGCCGAGTGAGTGTTGGTGAAGAGTCTTCCGCCTATTGTGCTTCGTTTCTTTGGGTCTGCATCTTCTCCACTATCTGTTATATCTTAGATCTCATTGGAGGCTGTCCACGGCCCGGTGAGCCAAGTTCCTCTAGCAAGGGGTTTTCTCCTGAGGGGGTTTTTCAGGCCGAGTTCCTCTGTTGTGATTCGTGGCCGTTCGCCGAACCGGACCAGCCTTCACCTGGAGAGTTGGGCTTGGTCTGTCCTAAGGTCTTGTCGGTTTCTACTTCGACAGATTTGGTGGCCCTTGATCAGCATGGGGATCAGCACGAGGGGGAGTTCGAGGGTTAACACTTAAAGGGATCTGAGATTGTGCATTGTGCAATGGAGATTTGCCCTTTATTGGGAATTTCTTGTGGTGGTGACAGGAAACAATTTCTGGATCTTTTGACAATCCTTGATAATGAACATTGTCAAGAGGTCTCGGCTTCTCTTTCCAAACGTGGCATGTAAGGTAGAAAGGAGCTAAAAAACTTGGAATGTTCCATTAATTTTGAAGGCTTTAACAGTGGCAAAGGGAAAAAAGCTATGTCAATGTACTGAGGATTCGAGTTGTTGGGTTGGGGGTGTTTTCTTGTAGTTGTATTGAGTCTCAAGGGTTAGGCTGGGGGTTTTGATGTGGGTGTTGTTTTGGGTTCCTGTGGGTTTTTGTTTCCTTTGTTTTCTCTTTCGAGGTGTTCTCTTTGTATACTCCATGTGTACGTAGGGGTGCCCCACGCTTTTTTAATAAAATTTGACCTTATAAAAAAAAAAGTTTTCATGACCTTTTTGATCTTTTTTCTTTTTTTCGTTAGAGTTTCTCCGGTATACTTTCTGTATACTTAGGTGCTCCATTTGGTTTTTAATGAATTTTAGTTACTCACCAAAAAAAAAAAAAAAAAAAAAATTGTGTTGGCTTTCTGATTTAGTCAATTGATGTAGCTTTTTATGAAATATTACCATAGAAATGCTGATTTTGAAATAGAGACCATCTCAAATCTAGTGATGTTGTTCTATTTTGTAAACAAGTAATGTTCACTATTTTCTTTTTTCTTTTTGCTCGATTCATATTTAGGCTGTGAATTTATAACTAGCTTTGTAATTGATATGACCATACAATGAATTCCTTTTAATGCCTTGGTTTTCAGTATTCTTAATTTCTTGGACCTTTTGTTATCATTATTATCGGTCATTAAATTGACTGCGACTAATCTTTGCCTGAGGCTGACTGGTTGTGTAATCCACTAAGTCTGTGCCCAAATTGTTTTGTTGTCTAAATTTTTCTATGGTGCTAGTGCTATTAAAGGTGCAATTGTTTTGTAACTGATGCAAGTTTTTAACGTCAAATTTTATTGCATTGGACAGCTGAAACTGTAATATACAGAATATTTTACTACATAAATAGATCTGGGAATGGTCATCTAAACCTCAGGGAGCTGAAACGTGGAAACTTAATTGATGCAATGCAACATGCGGATGAAGAAGAGGATATCAACAAAGTTTTGAGGTATACCAAATGAAGGCGGGTCAGTTTGTCTGTGAATAAAGCTAACTTGTGGTTAAATTGGGAACTAATTTATATTGCATTTCAATCAAGAATATATTTTTGGAATCATGCTTGGTGAACAATATCTGGTATCAATATTTTAACATCTTTATCCATTTTCTTTCTTATATCATCCTTTACAGGTACTTCTCTTATGAACATTTTTATGTTATATACTGCAAGTTTTGGGAGCTGGATACGGATCATGATTTTTTGATCGACAAAGAGAACCTTATCAGATATGGTAACCATGCGCTTACCTACCGGATTGTTGATAGAATATTCTCTCAGGTTTGTGTCAGTTGGGTGTTGCTTTAGACCAATATACCTGCTGTTCAAGGAAGAAAAGTATTCTTCCATTGAATGCTTGCAATTACTGTCTCACTCTCTTTGATTTTATTATTTTGTTGTATTATTTTCTTGAAGACATGAGAACTCATGTTTTCTTTTTCTTTAATATTTTCTCAGGTTCCTAGGAAGTTCACTAGTAAAGTTGAGGGAAAGATGGGATATGAAGATTTTGTCTACTTCATACTGTCAGAGGAGGATAAATCATCTGAACCTAGTCTTGAGTACTGGTATATCTGCACCTCTTATTTGTGTCATTCATTAGTTTGCTTGCTTCTCAAAATTATGATATGTTTGTAATTAAGTGTGATCTTGAGTGAGGAACCATTATGAAATGTGACATTTAAGTCAAGCATACTTGTGCTCATTTGCATGGTTCAATAAATTATTGGGGATGCCAGTTTTAATTTCCAGGGAGAAAGAGAGATATATGACGATAAAGTGATATAGGGAAACGTTTAGAAGTGCAGGTGGATGGAAAATTTGGATGAATTCTTGCAACATTAGAAAGTCCTCTGATGAAATATATCAGTCAAAGTATGAAATGTTATGTTGATTCAAAGAGCTAAATTAACCTTTGGTGTGAAGAAGTTGTAAAAAGCTAGCATAAAAGTTTGAACTAGTGGATATAAAAGGTTGCCTTATCTTCTTAGAGAATGGAAAATGATAAAATCAGTATTAAGAAAATGAATATACCAAACCAGTTGATAGACTTATCATGTATTGAGTTTTAGGTGGAAATGTGTTATTTATCCTAAAAGCTTAGCGTTGTTTTACCTTTTCAGTATTAGGACTTTAAAACAACTTTTAAAAAGGGAGAAACATCAGTTCTGTGAGCTGTGATTATTACTCATCTTCCAGAGAATGGAGAGAGAGAGAGAGCTTTACTGCACGAATATTGGAGCAACAATTTCTTAATTCCTGCTTGCTTTTGTGATTCTAATTTGGAGCGAACTTGCAAGAGGCAGCTAGGAAGTTATTGTGCTTTTGGGTGAAATATTTAAATGTATTGGTTTTTTTTTTTTTTTTTTTTTTTTCCATTTGATTTAGTAGAAGTTTCTTCAGTACGAAATTTGTTTATAATAGAGCTTGTCTTTAATTTGTCATGAACATAGTACATTTTTTTCATGTTTGTTCAAAATTAACTGTAAGACTGACTTTTTGGGGAGAGACAGAGAGAGATCTTTTGATTTCTCCTTGAACCTGTGTTTAGTTTGTATGTAAGAGGACATCGTGAAGGTACTTGTGGCTTAGGGAGGGTGACAAGTGCACGAAGTTTTTTCACAGAATGGCTAACTCCAACAGAAGAAGGAATACCATTGACTCCTTGTTGATTGATGGCTCAATTTCTTCCAACTATTCCGAAATTAGTGAGCATATTGTCCAGTTTTAGGAGTTGTTTACCGAGTAGTGTAGTTGGAGGCCTATGGTGGACGATCTTTCCTTTGATTCTATGATGAGGTTGAGGCTATTTGGATGGAGAGCGAGTTTGAGGAAAAGGAAGTGTGGGAGGTTGTGAAAGCAATGAATGGTGACAAGGCACTGGGCCTTGATGGTTTCTCTATGGCATTCTACTAGGCTTGTTGGGTTGTTCTGAAAGTGGACATCATGAAGGTACTTCATGAATTCAATGCCAATGGTAAGTTTGAGAGAAGCCTTAATGCTACGTTCCTCACCCTCATTCCATAGATTCCTGGGGCTATCAATCCTAGGGATTTTTGCCCGATTAGTCTAGTTGGAAGCATTTATAAGATTATTGCTAAAATTCTAGCTAACAGGCTTAAACAGCGTTGGAGAAGATTATTTCTAAGTCATAAAATGCTTTCATTTGAGGTAGGCAAATTCTAGATCCTATTCTTATTGCCAAAGAATGCCTTGATAGCATATTGAGATCTGGAGATTCGGGGGTTATTTGTAAATTGGACTTAGAGAAAGCTTGTGATCATGTTAATTGGGAAGATGCGGATTTGGGGGAAGTGGTGCTCTTGGATAACTCATTATATTTCCTTAGTGCGTTTTTTGATTTTGGTGAACGGTTCCTCCACAGGCTTCTTTAGTAGCTCTCATGGTTTGAGGCAAGGGGATCCATTGTCTCCCTTCCTGTTTGTTATCATAATGGAGGTGTTGGGTAAGTTGATTTCAGCTGTTGTGAGTGGAGGATTTATCTCTTGCTTCTCTGTGGGAACAAGGGTTGATATTTCTCATCTTTTGTTTGCCGATGACACCCTACTTTTTTGTGGGGTTGGCCCAAATTATCTTTGCATTTACGAAGCTTATTTTTATTAGAGAAATGCTATATTTTCAACTTTTTTGTACAACTCCATTCAACTTTATATATGTAGACAAAGATAGACCCCACAAATACAAAATGAAACTATTTAAAAAACTTTGTATGTGGGGGCCCATTTTTGTTCACACATACAAAGTTGGATGGAGTTGGAGAAGAAAGTTGGAGATGTAGCATTACTCTTTTTATTATTTGAAGTTGTGTCGGGTTAGAAGATGAACTAAGCCAAGTCAGTTGTGGTTCCGGTGGGAAATGTTGATACTGTGGTTGAGCCGGCTCGGATTTTGGGTTTTGAGGTTGCGTCTCTGCATTTGAAGTATCTCGGTCTTCCTATAAGGCCAAGCATATAGAGTAAGGTGTTATCAAAAAGATAGAACGTCGGTCGGCTAGTTGGAAAAAGTTGTATTTGTCTAAGGGTAGTAAGATCACCCTTATCTAGAGTACCTTATTCAACTTACCTACACATTTCATGGCCTGCTTTCCTCTCCCTTCAAGTGATGCAAACCGTATTGAGAAGCTCCGACGTGATTTCCTATGGAGTGGGTTGGACGAAGAGTTTAAATATCACCTTGTGAGTTGGCCAAAGGTGTGTACACCGATCTCTGAGGGAGGGGAGGGGTGTTCTAGTGAGCTTGTTGGGACATATGGGGTGGGTTTGTGGAGGAATATTAGGAGGGGTTGGGGAAAGTTCTATAGTCATACCAGATTTGAAGTGGGAGATGACTCTAAGGTTAGATTCTGGCATGATCTTTGGTGCGGGGATATGACCCTTAAGGATGCCATTCCAGTTTTATTTGGCATTGCTCGTGCAAAAGATGCTCCGATTGAGTATCACGTGGAATTTTTTGGAGGTGCCATTTGGTGGAATGTGAGCTTTGCTAGAGTGGCTCAGGATTGGGAGGTAGATGTGTTTGCCTCATTCTATAGGATGTTGTATCTAGTAAGATTGAGATGGGAAGGGGAAGACAGGTTGTTGTGGGTTCCTTCAAAGAAAGGGATGTTTGGTGTTAAGTCTTTCTATATGATCATGGGTTCTCCTTTTGGTTCCCATTTCCCCTAGAAGAGTGTTTGGAGGACCAAGATTCCGTTGAGAGTGGCATTTTTTGTGGTTGGAGGTCCTAGGGAAGATCCTCACCACGGACAATCTACAGAAGTGGCTCATCATTGTGGGTGATTGGTGTGTTATGTGCAAAAGGAATGAGGAATTCGTGGATCATCTTCTTCATTGTGAGGTTGCTTGTGCCATTTGGAATGTTTTCTTTAATCAATTCGGGTCGTCTTGGGTTATGCGTAGATGAGTAGTCGATTTGTTTGCTTGTTGGAGGAATGCTGGCAGCAATCGGAGCGCTGTAGTATGGAAGATGGTGCTTCATGCCTTTTGTAGTGTCTTTGGAGGGAAAAGAATGATAGATGATTTGAGGATCACAAGAAGACTTTGGAGGAATTGAAATCTTTATTTTTCAACACATTGTATCTTTGGATAGCTGCTTATGTTGCTCCTTTAGTAATTAGTTATCACGATTTTCTTTTTCTTTTTGTCCCTACTACTTAGGTGGCTTCGTTTGTATACTTCCTATGTACAGGGGGCGCCTTACGCATTTTATAATATCTTGATTAATTATCAAAAAATAGTTTGTATGTAAGGTATATTTCTGTCATGGGTGACCTCATTCTGAAATGTTTGGATCTCTTTACAGAGTTGTGATATTAAATTGTCCTTTTCAGGTTCAAATGCATAGACCTGGATGGAAATGGGATTCTGACACGGAACGAACTGCAATTCTTTTATGAGGAGCAGTTGCATCGAATGGAATGCATGGCCCAAGAGCCTGTGCTCTTCGAGGATATATTGTGCCAAATAATCGACATGATTGGGCCTGAGGTTCACCTTCCTTTTTTGTGCTTTAACTGATTGTTTTGTTTCCCTTCATTGTATGTTGGGATTTGTATGGGACCCTTTCCAAGAAAAAATACATAGTAATGGCGATAGATACTTTATTCCATCCTGGAGCCCTTATTTTGTTACTTCCTTCTTATAGGGTGAACATGATGCTGGATTGCAACGTCCAGAAAACTTTTGTTCTCTTCTTTCGTTCTCCTTTTCCTTTCTTTTTTTTTTTTTTTCTTTTGGACTAAACAAGGAGTCTAGAAACACAGTTTAGTTTCCAAGGGTGTGACCAAATTGGGTAGTAAACTGTCTTTGATAAGATAGCTTGTGGTGAACGCAGTTGGCCATTAGTAGCAAATCTTCCTTGAATATTTCTACAAGGACATCTCTAATAGAGATTATTCTAAATTGATTGACACGAATTTTCATGCTTGCAGAATGAGAACTATATCACACTGCGTGACCTGAAAGGATGTAGACTTTCGGGAAGTGTATTCAATATCCTTTTTAACCTTAATAAGTTTATGGCCTTTGAAACTCGTGATCCATTTCTCATTCGTCAGGTACTTCAATGCTGCTAATTCTTAATCATTCTTTGATGATACATTAATTTTAAAAAATGTGGTACTCTACTGCTTACCATTTTTGGTGACTAACAATATTGTGACATGAACAGGAACGTGAGAATCCAACATTGACAGAGTGGGATCGCTTTGCGCATAGAGAATATATTAGGCTTTCAATGGAGGAAGATGTTGAAGATGCCTCTAATGGGAGTGCAGAAGTTTGGGATGAATCACTTGAAGCTCCTTTTTGAGTTCAATTAGGTAGGCCACTTCAGTTTTCAGTGACGATGGTTTTCTTCTTCTTCTTTTATACTTATTTTTTTAGTTTAGGTGTGCATGTTCATGTGTAAGCTCTGAACCTAAGATAATTTCAACTGTTAGTGTCAAGTCAGGTAATTTCAAATTAATTTGTTCTGGCCAACAATAGGTGCATGCAGACATACATATACATGTGTAAATATGCGTGTGTGTGTGTGTAGCTACTGTGTATGGCTTGGGCTTTTAATAATAGGGAGATATTAGAATTCTTGTGATGGAAATATCTTACGCACTGCTTATTTCGTGTTCTGTAGCTTTTGGAAAAGAATTTGGGTAGCACACATTGTTGGTTCTCTAAAACCTGTTTGGTAAAATCGTACGATGGTTGGATGATTTGAACCATCTTATTTCCCTCGGTTCTTTTCTCTCTCCCTCTTTTTGAATAATCTTAAGCTTCTTAGATGCTTTAGATTTTCTAGTGGAACACAAATGTCTGAAAAATAGACACTAAAAGTATTGCAAAGTATTACGCACTGCAATGTTGAAGATTTAATTGCCCTTACTAGTTAGGTGACTTTTCTTGTATACTTCTTGTGTACATGGAGACACCTTATGCTTTTAATAATATCTTGATTACTTTAAAAAAAAAATGTTGAAGATTTACTTAGTAAATGTGACAAATTGCAGAGGAACCCAATTTTTTTTTCTCTTGTTTCATTACTGTATTGCATTCTGAGATGTCAATAAAGCACACGTACAGATTTCTTCCTTAACCAAGCCACTGCCTGAGTTGCTGGCTTGCTCTTCAACATGCACGCCGTCTGAGCCCCAGGCTCCTCCTACTGCTTGAGAGCTTATGGTTTTATCTTCTATTTCACTCCATGATAGGGGTTCTTTTCACCCTTCCCTCATGGTAATACTTCACTGTTGGTCACCCAAGAGTATTTTGCCTTGCAACTTGCAAGGTAGTTCTTACCGATTCACACAGGATTCCATGCATCTCTTTCCCTATCTTTTCAATTACATACTGAGAAATTCACCTTGATGCAATGTTGGGACAAAGGGTTTTAAAGTGGAAGTTCATTTATTGATAGGAACTATGAATTTCAAATGTTGATTTGTCTTTGGTTAATAAATTAGTTATTTAAAAAATTCTGTGAAATTTTGAATTTGAGATTTTCAAGCATTCAAATCTTAAGTCAAATTTCATTGGTGGGTAAAAATTGATAAAGTAGTAACACCAACATCACCATTCCATGCCATCACTATTTTCCTTTCATGCTATCATCACCACCACCTTCGTTGCAGCCACCACCAACCATCTCTGTACCATCATGATTATCTTCACACTACCACCAATACTGTTACTTGCCACTTCTGTATCAGCGTCATCACCACCGCCACCATGATGTTTGTCAGTGCCACCGTTGCATCATAACGACAATCACAACCAGCATTCCCTCCATGTCAGGATTATTATTGCCATCATTGTTATCTCTGTTGCTATTATTAACACCATACTACCATCATTATCACCATTGTTACTATCATTAGTACTCTAATTTCTTAATTTTATAGTATACTTCTCTAAAACCAATTTAATATATTTGTTCTTGTTCACCACAGCTCCTCCCAAGGAAGCTCTGGATTCTTCTTCTAAACTGGCTGTTAAAGAAACTGTTGAACTCAGGTATCAGTTGTTGAATGAGCTGTCCAGATAGCCTCGACCTCATCAGAGGGAAATTCTGGGCTTGGCTGTGTGGAATGGATTTCTGATGCGTTGGAAGTGAATTATTCAGATTTTTGTATGCATTGAATTGACAAAACAATGAGGAGAGTTACAAAGGAAACCTCCCTTTACTCATACGAAAGCTGCCTCCTGGAGGTGATTATATAATGGCAGCTTGAAGTAGTTCGGAGCATTTAATGTAGTTGATTATATTCCTTTTTAGATCATCCTTTTTTATGTTATTTTTTGCCGCCGCCCCCCCTCCAAAAAAGTTAGTGGATGGTTCTTTTAGTACTTCAATTTCTATTGTAATGTGCTGGGAAGTGCTTTTAGCAATTTTTTCTTAAATTATGGTCATTGGTCAATTTGATTCTAATAGTTTCTCTATTTTGTCTTATCCGCGATGTCTACATGAAAAAGGAAACCGGTAATAGTTTTCAAGTGCTTACTTCCTAATGTGGTTATGAAAATCACTATTGATGTAGAATATACATAACATATAAGAGCGTGGCTAGCGTCCGCACAAGCGGACGCCTAGCATCCGTTTTAATTGAAAAAAAAAAAAAAAAAAGCTTTTTTTTTTTAATTATAAAACAGGCTTAAACTTGCCAATCTCATTTTGTTTTTTTCTAAGGTTATGAAAGGGGATGAAATAAGCCTGAACCTGTTTTTTGTTAAAAAAAATATTTTCTATTTTTTATCTCATTTCCACCCATTTCATAACCTTAGAAAAAAACAAAATGAGAATTGGACAAGTTTAAGCCTGTTTTATAATAAGAAAAAGCATTTTTTTTGATTTTTGATTTTTTTTTTTTTTTTAAATAGAAAACGGCTCTACTCACATATAAACCCATCTAGAATCTAATAGCGATTTTTACTCATTTTATGGAAGAAAGCACTTAAAAGTAGAAGTAGCATTTTTTTATAATCAAACTCGCTTATCAGGAAAAAGAAGAAATAGAAAAGAATTATTGTCTTCTAGGATGGCATCAATCTCTTCATAGTTTAAACCTATAATTTCTGAACAAGGTGTGTTTGGCATTTGGCATACTTGCGCAACTTAGACTACTAGCTAGTAAGCATCCCGCTAGAAATAACACTACAGTAGCCTAGTTGATTTGTCCTTTTTTGTTTTCTTTGTTTTCTTCTTGATGGATGAGATGATGTTATTAAACAAAGGTTGTGTTTGCCTAGAAATGCTTATCCATTCTGAAAGTAGTTTTCCTGTGAAACAAACAGAAAATGAATTGAATTGACATTCCGTGTCTTTGGGCACAGGCTGATTTTTGTTTGGGGAGTTAAGAGCCTGTTTGTTAAGTCTTTTAGTTTTTTTTTTTTAAATAGTAATAGAAGTGAATGATGTGATATAAAGTACGAATAATGTTTTATTTTTTTTTGTATGAAAAAGTGAAAAAAAAAAGTCTTATTTTTTATTTGAATAGTAATAAAAAGTTGTTAAAAAGTAATTGATAAAATATTAAAAGTATTATTGATTTTGAGGGAGAAAAAAAAGAGAAGGGGGAGAGGGGTTAACAACCAGTCGCCCTAAAAGACCAAGCTATGTTTGCTTGTTCGGTACAGACATAAATTAATCATTAAGCAAATAATTTTTACCAACTGTGAGTGTGACGTACGTGTAAATTGAACTATTTGGAAACATTAGGGCCCCCAATGCGATTTCGTAGAAAGGCAACTAATTTATCTCTTGGAAACAGACTTTCCTTGACAACAGTGTTGCTGGCGAACTCATGAGTCCAATTGGTAAGTCTAGGAAATTTCTCCCTTGTCAAAAGCTCTGTCCCGGAAGCTTCTTCCCAAGCTCCGAGCCAAAAGATTAAGTTAGCAACAATGTCCACCATTCCAATACTCTCTCCTCCGAAAAACCTCTTTTCCTTTAGCTCATTTTCTAGATGATTTAGAAATTCAGATAATTCTTCCACAGCTTGCTCACGCTCTTTCTCTTCACCATAGAAAGCTTTGAATAGCGCAGGCACGCACTGCAAAAAAAGAAAAAAAATTCAAAAATTTTTTTTTTTTTTTTTCTGAGCTGCACTGTTCCTCCTTGTCTCTTGCTGGATTGATTATATAACGTTTGTTTATACAAATGATGCAAATTCGCTGACCCATGCGCTAGATTTTTTGACTGCGATGTACGAAGGAATTTTGGATATATCATCATCCTTTTATTAATGGAAATCTTTTAGTGAGGGCTTCCACTTTATATTTTTGTGAATTGTAGAAAATTAAAAGGAGAAAAATACATTTTTTTTTTCACTATAATTAAAAGAAGATAAGAGAAAAGAAATGACCTTGTCGTCTATGAACTTGGCCCAGAAACGTGCAATGGCTCTCTCGTAGGGATCTTTGGGCAATAAGGGATATCCTGGCCATGTCTCATCAATGTATTCGAGAATAACTTGAGACTCGACTATAGGATTTCCATTGTGTACAAGAACAGGAATCTTCTTGTGAATGGGATTGTATTTGAGAAGCGAAGGACTCTTGTTGGCAAGATCTTCTTCCACGTATTTGTACTCCACTCCTTTCAGTTTTGTTGGTACAGTTTCCAGTATGATGAACGATTTCTCGCTTCTCCAAATCTGCAAAACAATAAACTAGTCAAAGGAGCTTGCTGGGGGTGCCAGCTGATCCCACTCCGATGGCTAAGTCAATTTTCTGGTTTTGAAATCTGAGAGAATAGTGTTCTTATCAAAGATTTTGCGTACCTTTGTTATGCGGCAAAGTTCAATATTTATAAATGTCAAACTCCTTTCCGAGTCTGACTCTTCTAACAGACTTTGAATCTAACTAGTTGACAGAGTTCGAATAGGATTCCTGGTCTGGAATCTCGGGATATGATCTATCTTGAATTTAACATCTTCTAACAACTTTTATCTTGATCTGGTAGAATATAAAGTCTCATCCCCCAATTCTCGGGTTCAAGAGCTATCTTTTAAGTATTCCTTCTTGAAACATAACTCATAAAGATGTAGATGACTTTCATGACACATGATATTTCTACAGGTTGGAGTAAAAGGTTAATACCATTGTCAGGAACCGAGACTGAAATTGCGAAGGTCATGACCGAGACAGAGCTAATACCATTACACAAACCGAGACCGAGATTAGACCGATATAGAGAAGCACTCATAACCGAGGCTAAAAATAACCGAGATTGTGTCCAACCGAGGTTATGACTAACCGAGACTATGACTAACAGAGACTATGACTAACCGAGACTAAGAAGATAACAAACCAGGCTTGATCATCAGGGCTGAGACCCAGTGGGCTTCACCACTCCAAAANGGGGAATATTTCCCAACAGTTACCCCCCAATTCCCAATCCGAAATTAAATTCGGTTTCGGGAATTAACATACCTGATTCTTAATGAGCAGCATATCTTTTGAATATAACTCTGCTTGACCATTATTTAAAGTACATCCTTGCCGGTTCATGGATCACTTTACAGCTCATATAGGTGTTCAGATGACCACGTGTCTGGCTAGGGATATCTAGCCGTCACATCTCAGGATATTCCTCGAATATTTAAATTGGCAGAGACACGTGTCTTCCAGTGCATGGTTTGGATTGCGTTTGAGAAGACATCTCCTTAAATGCACCTTGAACGTCTCATTCTAGGGCTACGCAACCATCATTGCCGCGCCGTCATCCTTGCCCAATCTCTCCCTTTCACCTCTTCTCGATAAAAACCTTTCATCTTTTCAAGACGAAACTTTTCGTCTCTCCAAGGCAAAGCTCTTCGCCTTTCCAAGACGAAAACCCTTCGTTTTTCATAAACAACACTTTATTTTCTTTTTTCTTCTTCTTTCGCAACCATTTTCTTCACTGCTTCTTTCAAATCCGACTTGTGTTCTTCCCTGTTTTTCACCTTTCCCTCTTTTTCCTTCAGATCTAGGTTTTACTTTTATTACTTTCCCTTCTTTAGCAATGGCGTCTACTCGTTCGGAAAGCTCTGCATCCAAAGACTCTGATTCTCCTTTGATTAATGAGGAAGAAATAGCCTCTCAACCCCACGCCGGCGAGGCAGAGAATGTTCTTCAACCGGAGGGCAATGTAGAAGAAGCGGCTCCCCACAGCTCCATTTCCTACATTTCATTTGAAAAAATCAAGGGTTTAGAGGCTAGATTCACCGTCGATGATGAAGCCAGAGTCCGATACGACTGCGGCATCCCTTCTTCCGTTCGTCTTCACTTCAAAGATCCGGCGACGAAAAGCGTGGATGGCGGCGAGATCTGTCTCTACAAGAAAATGTTCCTCGCTGGGCTTCGTCTTCCTTTTCCACCCATTGTCAGGGAGCTGCTACAGTATCTCCATGTGTCGCCTGGTCAGATCTTGCCCAACGGGTGGAGGTACTTTTTTGCCACGTATATTCAATGGCCTACTATCTTTAATGGCCAATTGATGTCTATTAGGGAATTTTTCAATATATATCGGGCTCAAGCATATACGGATGGTACCATTGGTTTCAAGAGTAGGGCTGGTAGTCTGTTCATTTACCTACACCCTACACTTCTGAGCAACAAGATCTGGAGAAATGAATACTTCTTGGTCTCGGGAGCTTGGGAATGTTCACCTACCGAGACCTTGACAGAAGGGCAGAGGATTCTGAGACAATGGTGTCCCCCAAATGCTGAAGGTCTGTTTCTTTTGAGCTATATTTTAGTTTTCAGTCTCTCAGTTCTTTGACAGTCTTGATATTAACTCTGTTCTTGACTTTTCTTATTTCAGCTCTAAGTATAACACCCGATTTGAGTAAAGCTGAAGCGGACAGGGTAGCAACCATACTTAACTTCGCGCACAACATCAATCATGTAAATGAAATAGACTTCTATCATTTGGTGACCAATGCCAACATGATGAAGTACTTTGGGTACAGTATTCCCGATCAAAGACCCCCTTCGAAGAGAACAAGTAAGAAATCCCTCCAAAAGAAGACTACTCAAGCCGAGAAGACGAAGACCGAGAAGAGTAAACCTGAAGGATCTAAAGCTGGGAAAGGAAAAACCGAGAGGGTTGAGAAAAAAGCTGAGAAAAAGAAAACTGAGAAGCCGAAAGCTAAGAAAGACAAGGTCATCCGAAGGGAAGACAGCAAAAAGAAATCTTTTGAAGGCAAGGAAACCGAGACATCGACAGATAATATTCCTTTATCTGAAATTCTCCCAAGTCCTCAAGGCGAACCGAGTTTAGAAGCGCCATCCGGCTCTAAACCCACAACTTCGGAAGATCCACTTCATGCATTTCCTTCTATGCCAGCGTCGAGTCTAGATGGTAAATCCTTTACCTGTCTCAAAGGAATGCCTCAGGTTGCAAAACTCTTAACTTCTCTCTCGAAGAAGCTACCGACGATTCGGATTCGACTGAGGAGCCTCCAGCTCAAGAAAAGTTGATGGGAGATGCCATCAAAACTGGCGGAGATGGATCTAAGAGGCCTCGGTTAAAGTCGATAGCTATGAAGAAGCGTAAGTCAACTGATCAAATGGTAGGCAGACAACCGATAGCTTCGAAGAGGTCTCGGTACGGAGATATGAGCCAGAAAGTTCGCAATATGCTGCAAAATCCTTATGAATCCGAATCTTACCAAGCATTTCCTATCCCCCATGTTTTCTTAAGTCCTTCAGCTGAGGAGGCGAACCCCTCTCGGATGGATGCAGAGATACATAATATCTCAGACACTTCAGATTCGGGCCGAGATGAACCTGAGGAAGTTAATGATCAACAACCCTCCATTCTTCAAACTCAGAATTCTGAGAAGGTTTCTCCTGAACCGAGGTCTGTTGCAGATGAATTTCCTTTGAAGACTGCCAAGGTGAAGACTGCCAAGGAAAGTGCTCCTTCTTCAACTNGCAAAAAGAAATCTTTTGAAGCCAAGGAAAACCGAGACATTGACAGATAATATTCCTTTATCTGAAATTCTCCCAAGTCCTCAAGGCGAACCGAGTTTAGAAGCACCATCCGGCTCTAAACCCACAACTTCGGAAGATCCACTTCCCGCATTTCCTTCTATGCCAGCGTCGAGTCTAGATGGTAAATCCTTTACCTGTCTCAAAGGAATGCCTCAGGTTGCAAAACTCTTAACTTCTCTCGAAGAAGAAGCTACCGACGATTCGGATTCGACTGAGGAGCTTCCAGCTCAAGAAAAGTTGATGGGAGATGCCATCAAGACTGGCGGAGATGGATCTAAGAGGCCTCGGTTAAAGACGATAGCTATGAAGAAGCGGAAATCAACTGATCAGATGGTAGGCAAACAACCGATAACTTCGAAGAGGTCTCGGTACGGAGATATGAGCCAGAAAGTTCGCAATATGCTGCAAAATCCTTATGAATCCGAATCTTACCAAGCATTTCCTATCCCCCATATTTTCCTAAGTCCTTCAGCTGAGGAGGCGAACCCCTCTCGGATGGATGCAGAGATACATAATATCTCAGACACTTCAGATTCGGGCCGAGATGAACCTGAGGAAGTTAATGATCAACAACCCCCCATTCTTCAAACTCAGAATTCTAAGAAGGTTTTTCCTGAACCGAGGTCTGTTGTAGATGAATTTCCTTTGAAGACTGCCAAGGAAAGTGCTCCTTCTTCTTCAACGAATCCAACATCTGGAGCTATCCCTCCGTCTCAGTCTTCTTCCCGAGGCGACAAGAAGTTGCCTATTCATTCCTTGAAGGATGGGCTACGAGGATGTCCCTTAGAGGCGCTTCAAGCTTTAGCTCCTGAAGATTATGTCCAGGGAGGAGTTGGGAAGACTACTCCTGATCGGTTTGCTGATATAGTGGTGCACCATCAAATCGCTGTGAGTTCTCTTCATTTTCTTTCTTATTTGTCTTTACTGATTTTATTTTCTAACTTCTCTTTTGTTTCCTTTTAGAGCGCAGCGAAATTGGCAGCCCTGTACCGAGAGTACCGAGAGCATCAATCTGACTATCCAGCCGAGATGACTCAAATGCGTACCCGAATAAGAAGTTTAGATTTTGAAGTTGCAAGATTGAAGCCTTTTGAAGCTGAAGTTGATAAGCTTAAGGATCTTCTATCGGCAAAAGTGGCCGAGTGTGACAAGCTGGCTTCTCAGTTGACCGAGAAGACTGGTGAATGTTCTCGTCTTATCATTCAGCAAGGAGAGACTGATGCTCAGTTGGCTAAGAAGCTTGCTCAATTGGATCAAGTCGAGTCCCAGTTAGCTGATGCAGAGATTCGTTGCACTGATCTTCATGGCAAATTAACTGCTCTTGAGGTTCAGAAGGAAGAGGCCGAGGCCAAGCTGGTTAGCACTGAGGCCAAGCTGGTTAGCACCGAGGCTGAGTTCTCCAAGCTTGAAGTACAATTAAAGGCTGTTGAGACTCAGTTGGCAGTTGAAAAGAAAGAGGCTGAGGAAGACTTCCTTGAAATG